>CM076576.1:396593214-396720774 GCA_034641835.2 Pinus albicaulis
GATCTGTAAATGGTAGACTTTGCAGAATATACCAGATCTATAAAGTTACCCAGATTTCTTCATTATCATCAGCAGACTTGCACCAATTCTTCATCATTTCTTTTGCAGATCAGCCTAGAGATTCATCATTTCTAGATCTAGAGATCTTGAACCTTCATCATATCCATGGGTGCATCATAAATTTAGATCTATCAGAAACAGAGTTCAACCATGCAGATATCTCTCAAAGAGATTTATTCCTCAATAGTTTTTTTTTTTTTATGCACACCTTGCACTATGATCCTCTTCTCCTTATATAGTTTTAGCCTTTATCAATACCATGAGTCAAAACCACTTAACCGCTGATGGTATTCATGGATGGGATCAAATAGATAATCCAGCGCCCAATACTGTGGGCCAATACCATGGTCATGTCCCCTGGTTTTATAAATTTAGAGCGCAAATAGGCATACGCTACTTGGTACATACTTTTACGCGTACATACGCTACTTTGCCTTTACAAACCCGCATATGCTTTGTGACATATCTTATTCATCATTACTCTGGAGCTTACTGAAATTTCTTTCTTTGTTACTTCTAAACTTCTTTGTAGATACATCAGATTTACATCATTAACAAGTAGGTTGTTATCCAAAGACAACTCATCAAGTCAGTTTCCATCAAGGACAACTTCATCAAGTAGGTTGTCATCAAGTACAACACATTGCATCATATTGCCAACAATATCCCCCTTTGGACTTGATGGCAACCATGATGGTGTTTGATACTGACATCACCATTATTCAAACACCATAATACATAATACTCTCCCCCTTTGACATCAAGGGCAAAGGGCAGATCAAAACCAACACAAGGTTTTTCTTCCCTTGTATAAGGATGAGCTCTGTAGATCTGATGTGCACTGAAGGTATCATGCTCCCCCTGAGTTTATGCAGAATTTTCAAAACATATTTTTCAATGAAGTACATGACTCTATAACTCATCCTATCACCAAGGGCTCATACTTACATCAATGATCCAACCAAGTGGATTTACATATTTGACTCAACTACCCAACCAAGTGGGTGTTGAGGAGGTAAATCCCCTCTGCGGACAGAGGCGATCCCTACTAGCCCAGCAGGGGTCTAGCAACAATCAAACAATGTTATGACGCAAGCTCCTAGTTACGAATGGAAAGACTAGGAATAGAAGCCTACCTGGATTCCAACGCTATGATCTGAAGAAGAAGCGTCCCCGTTCTTCAGCCCTGGCAAATCACAATCCCTCCACGATCTCCGCGGATGAACACCTGCACATGGAAGAAACGAACAGATACAAGCATAGAAACCAGCATACGTAACTAAACATCAGTCAGAAAGGACGTTACTCGCATTAACATGATGGAAAACGGAGTGGAACCATAATCATAATCATCTATTAAATAATAAACGAAGAAAGATTACAACCAAGTTCTGACGTCGCAGTCTCCTTCGGATGGGTCTCCGGTCGTCCACGTCTCGTAAAGCTCGCCAAGGAAAGGGAAAACCTCTCCGGAGTCTCTCGACAATGGTCTCCTTACTTGAGTCGGCCTTAAGGGAAAGGGAGGATTCTTTGCAGCACAAAGGCTCTTGGGAATATGGAGATACAAAGCTTAGGCACTTCAAGACTAGCTTGCCATGGGTTTGAGCAGGATTTTATAGATGGGGAAGGAGGGAGTTGGGATCCCTATTATTATGGGATTGGCCCTATCAACAAGGAAGGTTCCATGAGAGGTGGCAAAACCACTTCCCCTCCATAGAACTCCCGCAGCCAAACCTCCCAACTCAAGATAGGCAATGGTTTGTGAGTTTGTTGGAACTCAACTTCCGCCATCTTTATTTAAAAAACAATCCCTAAATTGGGTGGCGTGACTACTGCTCTATGACAGAGCGCCAGTTGGCACGACCTCTTTGCAGGATTTTCCCCATTGGCGTGAGTATCGAAATGCCTACCCGCGCCAATGAAAAAAGGGATGTTTTTTCATGATTTTTGCAAGGAGATGTCTCAAGGGAAAATAAAGCTCATGCTTAGAGGAATGCATTGATGATGTTTTCAAGGCATGACAATGTTCACAGGTCACAAAATGGGTCCTCCATTGTGCGGGACGGGGAATGGTAGGGACGGTGACAAATTACTGTGTAAGAGATGCCCCCTAAAGTATGAGGCCCGAGAGAGAGAGGGGTGAAATGCTTTACGAGAACATGTTCAACTGAAGGCCCGCCGTCGGAAAACCTGCGCAGAAAGATACAACTGATATCTCAAGTACATGATATATATATGGTATGGACGCAGCCATCCAAAACAGAGTATGCTATAACCCGGATCTAGGGTATGGGCGCAGCCATCCAACTAAGATCAAACAAATAGACTCAGGTATGGTCGCAGCCATCCAATCAATGAGTCATGTACATAATGATAATAATCCACAATCGCAGCCTGGATTACTACAGACACAATCCAGGGTCTTGCGCTCCATCTCGACCCAACAGAGTACAAGTTCAAGCATGCGAATATGTGAGCTGAAGTCGAACATGCAAGAACATCGTCGAATTACCAGCCAATGATGAAAGCTGTTAACCGACGCGAGAGAAACCACCAATAATGACAATGGTCCTCAAGGTACTACAGGTACAATCTACGGCGTGCGAATAAATGAGTTGACGTCGAACACCCGCAGAATCACTCGATCGGAGGCCAATGATGTAAACCTCACGTCGAATGCGACGAACCTGCCATTGAGGCATGCAGGCTCCAAGGTACCATCAGGAGTCTCTAGACCAACTTCCTGGATAATGAGTTGAAGTCGACGGGAAGTGACCTTGATCGAAGGTGGGCCATAATGATTCCCACATCATCGACACGAGACAGAGGAACATAATGTTTTGTTGTGAATCGGGACCATATGAGAAACAGAGGAAGGTTGATATTTGCAGAGGCCAACTTCTCTTGAACACATAAACGGCACGACAGTGGATTTGGCAGTATTTGACATCAACGGATCAGAGGTCATGGCGACGAGGCAGTGAACAGATGAGAGGTCAAAAGAGATTACCCAAACCCATGGAGGCAAAGTGAAGCAACGAGATGAGATGTCCCCAACCCGACACGAATGCAGACAAGTGCCATGTTCAAGAGCGACATACTGCCGACGACAACGACGATGGTTCCATTTTTCCCCCACCATTTCTGGCGAGTACCCCAATTATTTTTGATAACAAGCTTGAAGGGGATAGCATATGCTTGCAATATAAGTTCGCCCTTCGGGCGAATCCATCCTAGTGCATTTAACGAGTCCTAGGAAGGAGGAACTCGGAGAACGTCATTTTGACTAGATCCGATGTCATCAGGGTTTAACGAGTCTGAAAAAGGAAGAACTTGGCGTCTTTTCATATTTAGAGAGTTTGAAAAGACAGCGGAAAATAAAACTCCACAGGTCCCTTTTCGTAAATAGTTCCCCAGATCCGAAAAGGTAGAAAACAATATCTGGGAAAACCTCCTATTCGCGATAGGCTAGGGTATTCCTTTTTCGTAATCGATCCATCCCAGCCCGAAAAAGGGTTAAACTTATACTGGGTGGATGTCGATTCGTGTCCATTTTAACGAGATCGAAACGACAAGGGCCTCAGCAATATTTTCATATTTAGAGAGTCAGAAAAGAGCTGAAAGATAACTCCAGAGTGACTTTTTCGTGTATTTACCGAGTCCAAAAAAGTATAAAATACAACTCGTTTCCATCGTTTAAGTCGCAAAACCTGTTGCTGCACATACCAAGCAAGCGTAAAATCCATTTTTGACATAACATATGCAAATATTTGATAAAAATAACTTTTAAAACTCATTCAACGTCGAAAAAGTTATAAATATGTCAAATTGGTAAAAATAAAATTACTTTTACTATTTACCTTGCTAGAAAGCAACAGTGGTCCATTTGGAGCAGAAACTTTCGTCGACGATTGCGACCAATCCAGGCAACCACTCAGCTTCTCGTCTGTCACAGGTAAAAGGCGCTCCCTTGCTCTTCATTTTCATTCATTTTTTAATGATTTTCCCTTAAGAATCAGTTCTATGAGGCCACTCTTAAAATTTTAGGGTTGCGCCCATTGGCGTGGGTATCGGGCACAGACCCGCGCCAATGAGATCTTTTTTATAAAGGGCTCGCGCCACATGGCGCGACTATTCGCAAAACAGCCGCGCCAGCGGCCGAACCTTAAATTCCGCCCAAAAATTCGACATGTAGACCAAATTGCTTGGAATTTAAAGCTCACCAAAGATCTAACCAGGGGTTTTTGACCATGTGAATGCAGATAATCACTCAAAATGGCAATCGAATGGAAGGAACGAGAGCACGGAGAAGAGGATGAACAGGCCATGCAAAGCCAAGCTTGCATGAATGCACTTAGAGACTGTGGATTGAAAAATTTCTTCCTCACGCCATGTTTACGAGCTCAACCTGAGCTCCTCTAATATCTAATCAGCATCTGGGATGAAAATGAACAGGTGTTCAGGTTACGAGACCAGGTGTTAGAATTGGAGGTTACCGATGTTTATTTCATCACTGGATTGTCCCGCAGAGGTCCAATCCCTGTACTGACTGGAAGAAGACCATCTGGGGAAAAGATGGAAGAAGTAATGGCACGGGTGTGCCGAGGGGCACAAACAGGATCAGGAAGCAAGAAAGTGGATATCCACACCATTCCTGATCTAGCACTGAGAGTAGTTCTCCATACCATTACGCGGGCTGCTGGGTCGCAGGCTCTGCACGAGGCTACAAAGACCCAACTCTTGCTGGCCTCAGAATGCATGGGTCCCTTACTGTTCAACTGGGCAGAAGCAGTAACTATCAACATGAAAAGGCAGCTCACAAAGTGCAAATAGGGGAAACTGAAACAGTTCGGTTATGGTTCCATCTTGGTATCGTTCATTCTGGAACGCTTACCAATCTTCCAGGGCCAAGGGGCCGCAGTGGGAAGTCCGATACCATGAGAGCCAAGAATGGCTCGCTGGGCAGCATTGATGCCCAGATCTGGAGGTGGCCAACAGATGTCCTGGAAGCCAGAGTTTTTTAGGTGGTTACGGCGCCAACTGATTGTCGTGGAAGACTGGCCCTATTCAGGAACTGACTTTACCGGGGACCCAGATCTCCCACTACCAGAAGGAGATGACTGGGACGAGGAGCTGGGTAGGACCTCATATTTTTGATTTTATGCTTATATGTTTTTTTTCTTTTTAATACACACTCGTCTTAACACAAATATATATGTATGCAGATGTAGGACCTGAAAGACCAGCCGGGATGTCTCCAATCTCCCGGAGGACACAACTTGCCCCTGAGATCCAGGGAGAAGGCACCGGAGGAGATGAACTGATCCAGAACCTCGAGGGGATTGCCCACGGGATCCCAGACTATGCCCGGCTAGCAGACGTACCGATGGCATACCAGCGCCATACGGTGGGAGTTCCGAATCGGATCCACCGAATCCTGAGGCGCCTAGTGCGTGCAGTGACGTGCTATCATGAGCACCATGCGGATTAGTCCTTAGGATTTATACCACACCTATTTTTGAGAGACATAGCGTCTCCGGATGTACTAAGACGACTATGTATATTTTTTGAGTTTTATGATGCACACTATGCAAACATTTCGACACACACATATATATATATATACATGTGACTATTTTGGATGGATCTTCCTTTACAGGTGATGATGTTTTCTATATGTCATGCAATTTTCTAATACAGATGTAATCTAATGTATCAGTTACATAAAAAACGACCCAATGTGAAATGTATTCACACAATGTATCTAATCACACATTTCATTTTTACGCAAGCTTAAAAGCACACATGAACACACACATATGCAAACTATGCTTGAAATGAGAAAGACGGGCATGCCCCCCAGCATGATGTCTCAATTCGAGGTGCATGCCCCCCAAGCTTCAGTCCATTGAAAATGGAGTGAAGGTTCAAAACAAAAAGTCGCATTGAACATGCTCGTGTTTCATTATTTTAACGAGGTTGACACACTTAAAAGAACTATCCTCAAACAACTTGTTTCATGTTTTAAGGAGCTTGACACAAATGAAGGAACTATGCTCCGAGATCCTGGTTTCATTTTTTAAAGAGCTTGACCCAGAGCGGAAACCGTGCTCTAACCGACTTACATCAAAATGAACAAGAAGGCGGTGCTTCCAAGAGTTCCACTCCTGATGGAAGGGAAACATCCTGGAAGTCAGGACCCAATGCCCCCATCACATTATGCACAACGGCATCATCACTGAGCACAGGCACGGGGTAAGTAGCCACATAGTTGACCTGCGGTGGAGCAGATACAACGGGTGGATAGAAACCAGGAGGGGGTGATGGCGGACCAGATGCCATATTAGGACCAAAGAACGAAAGCTGATCAATGGTCACGATCCGTCCTTCATGTGGAAAGCACATCACGCGAAAGAGGGAGGAGACAAGCGCTCCCATGGCATAGGTGTAATCGCGCCCCAAAAGCAGATTGAAATCCAAGGGGCCTGGAACAACCATCACATCCATATGGATGGTTTTACCTCCCAAAGTAACAGGTAACCTTGGAAGGATCCCCAATGGTTGACTCGTTCTTCTATTGAATGTCAACAGATTCTGCGTAACAGGCGCAAGCGGCGGCGAACCGAAAGCTTGCCAGGTAGTTGATGACAGAATACTAACAGAGGCACCTTCGTCTATAATGGTGCTAGGTACAACCAGACCAAGAGCCTATACTGTGATCTCGAAAGGCACATAAGACGGAAGGCGAAATCCTGCAAATCGATTCCAGTCAAAGGAAGCGACGAAACGACTCGGAGGGGCTACCATCGACAAGCGAAGGTCTTCCCCTGATGTTACGGTAGAAGAAGCATCCTCCATGACCTCCATCTCGAAGGCGGGAGGGATATCCTTTGGAGCCTCCATCATGGGAGGCGGAGGAGGGGCTTCTTGAAGTACAGGGACAGGAGAATCTTTCTCCAAGTCTGAAGAATCTGAAGAGATCAGAAGGACATGGGGGGTGTGAGATCCACTCTCGACAGAAAAGACCTGGTGCACCGCGGACGGGGCCAGTTCAACCGATCCGACGACCAATGGTTGGTCGGGGACGGATTCGTGAATTTGAATTTCTGGGGGAGTGGGATCGACCAAGGATGACTCTTGACCAATCATAGGATCAGCTGGCGGAGGACTCAAAGAAAGCCGATTATAACCGGGTGGAAGGCGTGGGGTAGAACCGGCTGGGTTGTCCAAGACTTGCTTGGCTTCATCCATATAAGGACAAAGGTGAATGGCATGGTGCCCTTCACACAACTTACAGGGATTGGTGATCTTACCCTGCTTCTTAGAGTTCTTATCAACAGCAGCTGAAGACGTGCCCCCAACTTGACTCCCGGAAGCCAAAGGCAACGGTGGGCGGCCATTGGACCATACTTCGAGCACCTTGGGAATGCCAGGGCAGTCTCGAAGAAGATGGTCTCCCGTGCACAACAGGCAAGGGAACTTGACTTTCCGTGGAGGGTTGGAAGGTTTATCAAGAGGAGATTCCTCATGGACAGTAGCCGTACATTTAGCCTCTCTCTTATGAGACTTCTTCTTCTTTGTCTTCTTCTTCTTCTTCTTAGCCACCTGGTTACTTGAATCCAGACTTTCACCAGGCGAAGTAGAAGATGAGGACGCAGAAACAGGCGAAGGAGGGGAGAGGTCCACCTTGGAATCAACATGATGTTGTTCAGGTGGAGAAACTGATTGAACAGTAGTGGAGACATTCGGGACAACAGAGGTTGAGAACAACCAAACAGGCAACCCAACAGTTAACCCAGGAAGGGACAAGGTCGCCATGTAAGGAGCACCAACATTCCCAAAAAGAGGAAAATGACCAGGACTCCCTTCTGAGGGGATTCCTTGGTTGGTGAACTCTGAAAAAGTCGCCATCAAGACTCAAAACCACACACAGGCTGAAAACGAGTTAAGACACACGATCAAATGGTCAACAAGCAATGTCTAAACAGGTGTGTAATCGTGGGCGATTAATTTTACCACATTGGAAAGTAAGAAATTCTACCATTTCATATTTTAAGAGTCGAGAAACGATAAAAAGATGACTCTATCTCTTTCAGAGTTGACACAAGCGTGAAAGGACAAGCGCTTGACGGTCTTTTCAAGTTTAGGGAGTCAGAAAAGACCAAATGACTGCTCAGGAAAAAATAGGCACAAAGGGTGTACCAAATATCCGTGAACTGCAATATACACCTTGGTTTCAATAATGAAACAAAAATCGACCAAGGACTTTCCGTACGTGCAGGTAGTCTCCCCGAATGCTGTGTTCGGTGTATCACGGGTATAGGGCGGCAGACTCGGCTTCCTGTGGATAAAGGATTGAAAACCTAGAGGGGTCTCCCTTTATATACGCGACGGTGCGGGGAGCGCAAGTCCGTACTAGCGCTGTCTAAAGCCAACAGGCGAACGACAGCTGCTAGGTTTAACGACGCCGGAACACGTCTCTAGCCTAGACCTTCTAAATATGTTTCGTTAAGTTCCAATGCTGCCTTAGGTTAATTGAATAAATTTTACGGTTGATCTTCAATTAGGTTTCAATTTTCAGGCCCTATCGTATGTAGTGTCTCGAAAGACTCCTAAATGCAAAGCTATATGCCACAGTGCAACATTTCGTTCGATGAAAACTAGTTAGAGAAGAGTTGAGAGCTTTTATACAAACGAAATGAACGGAAGACAAACAATGAGATCTCTAATGAAACTAATGCAATTGAAAGCTTTTCATTCAAGACACTAATCACTAGCGATACGGAAAAGATCACAATTTGCACTAATTAACAAAAGCAAAAGAGAGTTTTTTTTTTATTTTCAATGTTTAAGAGCCAATATGCACTAAACAATCTTGAAAACAAACGGAACAACTTGAGAAATGATTTCCAAGAGAGCGAAACAAACAAAATTCACTCAACAATGCAGGCAATCAGATCCCCAAATCGACCAAAGTCTCTCAAAGCAAAGAAAAGACTCAAAAGCTTCCAATGGACCGTGTGATCTGGGTCCAAAGCAAGGCCAAACGAATTTCGAATGAAGGAATGAACAATCACCCAAAAACGCAACAAAACAATCAACGACTACTAAGAGGATGTGGAGAATCAATCAGCAAGTTGACAGGACAATCAAGACACCAAAACTCCCAAGGAGGGCTCGATACACCAAGCCACTAGATGCCCTAGGGCTCAAAACGTGAAATCGATAGATAAAAGCAAACAACCAAAGGACAGAGGTGAATTCCCAGCCAAACAAGACTCCAACACACTCAGGCAGTCGGAAAATCAAGAAGAAAAACATTGATCAAATCCAGAGAGCTCAAAAATGAAGAAACTCAAAAAAACTCACAGGGGTGGCGCGACTGTGAGCATGAAACTGGCGCCAGAAGTCAATTGGCGCGGGCTAGACAAAGGCAACGTGCGCCAATTGGCGCGACTGTCGGGTTAAAAACCGCGCCAGTCGAGTTCTTCAGTCAAAAATTAAAAACAAGCTACTCCAGAAGCAGACCAATGCAAGCTAAGCAAACCAAGAAGCAAAAATGATGAAAGAATCCAACCCAGAAGGTTCATCAAGCAAGGAAAAACGATCAAAGCGAAACAACATAAACGAGACAATGAAAACCGGACGGTCCCCAGTGGAGTCGCCAATTTGGCGACTCCACTGGGGAGGTAAATCCCCTCTGCGGACAGAGGCGATCCCTACTAGCCCAGCAGGGGTCTAGCAATAATCAAACAATGTTATGACGCAAGCTCCTAGTTACAAATGGAAAGACTAGGAATAGAAGCCTACCTGGATTCCAACGCTATAATCTGAAGAAGAAGTGTCCCCGTTCTTCAGCTCCGGCAGATCACAATCCCTCCACGATCTCCGCGGATGAACACCTACACATGGAAGAAACGAACAGATACAAGCATAGAAACCATCATACGTAACTAAACGTCAATCAGAAAGGACATTACTCGCATTAACATGATGGAAAACGGAGTGGAACCATAATCATAATCATCTATTAAATAATGAACGAAGAAAGATTACAACCAAGTTCTGACGTCGCAGTCTCCTTCGGACGGGTCTCCGGTCGTCCACGTCTCGCAAAGCTCGCCAAGGAAAGGGAAAACCTCTCCGGAGTCTCTCGACGATGGTCTCCTTACTTGAGTCGGCCTTAAGGGAAAGAGATGATTCTTTGCAGCACAAAGGCTCTTGGGAATATGGAGATACAAAGCTTAGGCACTTCAAGACTAGCTTGCCATGGGATTGAGCAGGCTTTTATAGATGGGGAAGGAGGGAGTTGGGATCCCTATTATTATGGGATTGGCCCTATCAACAATGAAGGTTCCATGGGAGGTGGCAAAACCACTTCCCCTCCATAGAACTCCCGCAGCCAAACCTCCCAACTCAAGATAGGCAATGGTTTCTGAGTTTGTTGGAACTCAAATTCCGCCATCCTTATTTAAAAAACAGTCCCTAAATTGGGTGGCGCGACTACTGCTCTATGACAGAGCGCCAGTTGGCGCGACCTCTTTGCAGGATTTTCCCCATTGGCGCGAGTACTGAACTGCCTGCCCGCGCCAATGCAAAAAGGGATGTTTTTCATGATTTTTGCAAGGAGATGTCTCGAGGGCAAATGAAGCTCATGTTTAGAGGAATGCATTGATGATGTTTTCAAGGCATGACAATGTTCAAAGGTCACAAAATGGGTCCTCCATTGTGCGGGACGGGGAATGGTAGGGACGGTGACAAATTACTGTGTAACAGAAAGGAAAAGTAAAAAGTTTTTATTGTCTGCATTAAATACTGATTCACCCCCCCCCCCTCTTAGTATTTTTCCAACAATTGGTATCAGAGCAGGTCCTTCTGAAAAAGCTTAGCCGCTAGAAGTAAGGTCAAGCAAGATGAAAAATCATGAGGGAACAACATCTATCAAGCCCCCGCTCTTCAACGGAAGCAATTTAATCTTCTGGAAAGTGAGGATGAGATCCTATCTTCAGTCTATGGGAGCTGATGTATGGGCCATTGTTGAACAAGGATATCAATATCCAGCCACTACACCAACAGATCCAACTGAAAGGAAGAATTATGAATCAAACGCAAAAGCGGTCAATGCTATAACAGGAAGTCTAACTGAATCATAATTTTTCAAAGTCATGCAGCTGAATACAACAAAGGAAATATGGGACAAAATCATTCTAAGTTATGAAGGCGACGCAAAGGTAAAAAGTGCAAAACTCCAAACTCTCAGAATTGAATATGAAAATTTAAAGATGCATGGTGATGAGAGTATTGCCAGTTTATTTTTACGTATTGATGATGTTGTAAATCGTATGAGAAATCTGGGTGAAACAATATCCGACATTACTTTGGTTGAGAAAATTTTACGATCGCTAACAGCAAAATTTGAATCAAAAGTTTCTGCCCTTGAAGAAAAACAGGATATTCAAAATCTTTCCGTGGTGCAACTTCATGGCATATTGACTGCATATGAAATGAGGAGAGGAGGACCATCTGAAGTCAAAGAAGATGTTTTTAAAGCTTCTACAAAAGGGAAAGAAGTTCAAAAACCAGAAGGATCAGGATATATCTCAGAAGAAGATGAGGCAAACTTTGTGAGAAGACTCCAACTAGGAACTGAAAGATTCAAAGGTAAGCTTCCTTTCAAATGTTTTAATTGTGGAATAGTTGGTCATTATGCTGCAAAATGTCCTTGTAAAGAAACATCTGCAAGAAGGAATAAGAACCGATCTAGCACTAAGAAAAGCTACTATACAAATGAAGACAATGATGGGTTATCTGATAGTGAGGAAGAATGTGAACAAGATCTTAGACTTCTCATGGAATTTGAAAATAATTCTAGAGACGATAAGGATGCTTTTATGGATGCTCTAGATGACAATGATTTTCTTGATCAAAACAATCAACTCAAAATATGCTTGGAAGAAAGTAAAATAATCATAGAGACTCTAAAAAGGCAGAATAAAGAAGCAAAGAAACATAATGAAAAATTAGAATGTGAAGTAGTAAGTCTAAGAAAAGAACTTGAGAAAGTAAAGACTCTGAATCTTAGATTTGCTAAAGGATCTGAAACCTTAGATGAGATTATAAAGGGTCAACGTTCTCCTCTTATTAAGACAGGTCTTGGATATACCGGAGAATCTTCTCAGGCTTCAGCACCAAATTATCTAAAAGCAGCTACAACTGGTTTACTACATTCAGCCACTCAGCAAGGGAATAAAGAATCTTTACAGGTAAAGCATGATCATCACAACACAAGGAACACTAACAGGGATATCTCTCAAAGAAGCAACAATCAACAGGTAAATTCAAATAGAAGATTTCATGATCGCAGAAATTTCTACTTCAATGGACAATGTTTCTCATGTCACAATTTTGGTCATAAAGCTGTTCAATGTGTTGCATATAAAACCATCATGACAAGAGAAGCAAGAAAGAAAATGATGGATATTGAACCAAAGAAGAACACCTATAACAACTTTTCTCCTCTTCAAAATGAAGTTGAATGTGCTTATTACAATAACTTTGGTCATGAAGAATCTGAATGCAGGAGCAAAGTCCAGCCAAAAAAACATTTTCCTTCAAGTTCCAAAGTATGGAAAAAGAAGGAATTACAGGTTGAAAATTGTGGGATAGCGTTATTTGCAGAAGGTGAAGAAAATCAATGGTACATTGATAGTGGGTGCTCAAGACACATGACAGGTGACAAAAGCAAACTTCTTGCATATAATGCTCTAGAAAATGAAAAGAAAGTTACATTTGGAAATGATACTCTTGCTGTAATTAAAGGAAAAGGGTTCGTGTTTCTAAAAAAAAAGGTGAAGGCTAATGATGTCATGTATGTGGATGGATTAAGGCATAACCTGTTAAGTGTAAGTCAAATGTGTGATCAAGGAACATAAGTTGTCTTTAGTTCAAAAGAATGCGTGGTTCGTGATCTTGATACAGGTAAAACTATTATAAAAGGAAAAATAACTCCAAGCAACCTGTATGTATTGAAGAACTGCAAAGATCAATGTTACTTGAGCAAATCTTCAGAAAATTGGCTATGGTATAGAAGGTTGGGGCATCTGAGCTTCTCTCAAATCAACAAAGCAAGCAGACTTCAAGCTGTTTGTGGTCTTCCCAATATTACTCTACCAGAGAGTATCATATGCAAATATTGCCAATTCGGTAAGCAGACCAGAGTACAATTTAATGCCAAAGAAGGATCATCAAGTAAGCCTCTTGAACTCATTCATACTGACATATGTGGACCTATGAGGAAAAAGTCACCACGTGGGGAAGAATACTATATCTTATTTATTGATGATTACTCTAGAATGTGTTGGATCAGGTTAATTAAACACAAAGATGAAGCATTTGAAAAATTTCAGATCTTCAAAGCATTGGTAGAAAATGAATTAGATCTAAAAATCAAGTGTCTTAGATCTGATCGAGGAGGAGAATATACATCAAATGAGTTCTTTGAATTTTGTGAACAAGATGGCATAAAAAGACAGTTCTCTGTAGCAGGCACTCCACAACAAAATGGCATAGCAGAAAGAATGAATAGAACAATTCAACAAATGGCTAGAGCTATGCTTGATGACTCTGGAACTCCTGACATGTTCTGGGGAGAAGCAGCACATACAGCAGCAAATATTCTCAAAAAGGCACATGTTCGGGTAAATAGTGACAAAACTCCATATGAACTCTGGTATGGTAATTCTCCCTCTGTGAAGCATTTTAGAATTTTTGGAAGTAAATGCTTTATCAAAAATAATGATGAAAAGCTTGGCAAGTTTGAACCTAGATCAAATGAAGGGATACTTCTTGGTTACTCATCTACAAGCAGATCATACAAATGTTACAATAAAAGGCTTCGAAAGATTGTTGAATGTATTGATGTTGTTATTGATGAGTCTCTTGCAGCTCCTAAAGAAGAAAAACAAGCAACAAAAGAAGATGATGGTGACTTTTGTCCTTCTACATCAAATATAGACAGTGGATCCAATGAAGAACCTGAAGATGATTTATCTGAAAAGGCTCCATCCAGATATGTTCAAAAGAATCATCCCGAATCTCAAATTTTGGGAGACAAGGAATCAGGTGTACAAACAAGGAGGACTCTTGTGGGATCTCCTAGCTATTTGGCATTTCTATCCACGATTGAACCACACAATGTCAATCAAGCTAGAAAAGATGAATGTTGGATTCAGGCCATGAATGAAGAACTTGATCAAATTGAAAAGAACCACACTTGGGAATTGGTACCAAGACCACATGATAAAAATGTCATTGGAACCAAATGGATATTCAAGAACAAGCTAAATGAGAATGGGGACGTTATAAGAAACAAAGCTAGACTGGTTTGCAAAGGGTATACTCAACAAGAAGGTATAGATTTTGAAGAAACTTTTGCTCCTGTAGCTAGACTTGAAGCCATAAGAATGTTTCTTGCTTTTTCAAGTTTTCAACAAATCAAAGTTTATCAAATGGATGTTAAATCTGCATTTCTCAATGGTGATCTAGAAGAAGAAGTTTATATAGAACAACCGGAAGGATTCATTTTGGGAAATGATGAAAATCTTGTTTTTAGACTTAAAAAGGCTCTATATGGTCTCAAACAAGCTCCAAGGGCATGGTATTATCGACTTGACAAATATCTTCATCAACAAGGATTCTCAAAGGGGTCTGCTGATAGCAACTTATACACAAAAACTGAAAATGATAAACTATTGATTGTAGTTGTACATGTTGATGATATCATTTTTGGAAGTAATGAAGAATCTATGAGTCAGAAATTTGCTTCTGTCATGCAGCAAGAATTTGAAATGTCCTTACTTGGAGAACTAACATTCTTTCTTGGCTTGCAAGTGCATCAAACCACAACTGGTATATTCTTATCTCAAGAAAAATATCTTAAGCAAATCCTGAAGAAGTATGGCATGGAAGAATGTAAACTTGTAAGTACACCAATGATAACCGGATGTAATCTCAGTTCTCATGATGATTCTCCCGCGGTGAATCAACCAGAATACAGATCAATGATAGGAAGCCTACTTTATCTCACTGGGACTAGACCGGACATTATGCATGCAGTTGGGATTGTTGGACGATTCCAAGCTAATCCAAAAGAGTTTCACCTTCAGGCAGTTAAAAGAATATTCAAATATCTGCAAGGAACTCAAGACTTTGGACTATGGTATCCAAAGAATGCTGATCTTACTCTTCATGCTTACACTGATGCAGATTGGGCTGGAAATGTCGATGATCGGAAAATCACTAGTGGTGGTGCATTCTATATGGGACCCCGGTTAGTGTCTTGGTTCAACAAGAAGCAAAACTCTATTGCCTTATCTACAGAAGAAGCAGAATATGTGGCTGCCGCGTCTTGTTGCACTCAACTTCTTTGGATGATGCAAACCCTGCAAGATTTTCAAATCAAATGTACTTCTCCTATCTCCATTATGTGTGATAATACAAGTGCCATCAGTATCTCAAAGAATCCAGTTATGCATTCAAATACCAAGCACATTCCAATCAAGTATCACTTCTTACGTGAACAAGTGCATGAACAAAAGGTGAAGTTGGAGTATGTTCCCTCCAAAGAACAAGTTGCTGATATATTTACCAAACCTTTGCCCAGGGAAGCATTCGAATATCTCAGACAGAAGCTGGGAGTAGTCTCTGCTGTGAAGAAAATCAGAACTGCTTAAATTTAGAAGATCAAATTGGATACGCGGGTTTCCTGAAAGACAGTCGCGTATATACGCGAGTTTATCCACAGAAAGCCGCATATGGTCAGTTGCTGACAATTTTTGGTTGGGGTCAGCATTTTACAGCACATCTGCAGCACTGTTTGATATCTTTGATGCTGTATGGTATCTCTGGTGAAGTTTTATCTCTTATATTTCTGTCTCATTCTTTGATATTGGGTAAAGATGCCTTGATGATCTTCTGTTGAAAAGTGTTCAGGATGCACAAGATAAGGGGGAGATGAAGGAGTAAACTGATGTACAGGTTCAGGGGGAGCATTAGCCTTGCTGGGTATTACGCATTATGATCTCTCTTGAGGTCCTTCTGATATTGGTCATGAAAAATCATATTTGTAATTTGATGAAAAGGTCATGATGACCCTATGATGTAAAATTGTAGTATTCAATCATGTAAGGACTTGTTCTAATGTGTAAACCCTCTTGGTTGGGTCTTTGAGTCTCATATGTAAATCCACTTGGTTGGATCTTTGATGTAAGTATGAGTCCTTGGTGATAGGAATGTCATAGAGCCATGTACTTCATTAAAAAAACATGTTTGAAGATTCGGCATGAACTCAGGGGGCGCATGGTAACTTCAGTGCACATCAGATCTACAACGCTTTTCTCTCTACCTTGTGTTGGTTTTTGGTCCGCCCTTTGCCCTTGATGTCAAAGGGGGAGAGTGACATGGTGTTTGAATATATTTGAATAAGGGGAGAATATCATTATGCTTAATGTATATATCTGTTGTGGTGATCAAACACCATCGTGGTTGCCATCAAGTCCAAAGGGGGAGATTGTTGGCAATATGATGCTGAGTGTTGTCCTTGATGGCAACCCACTTGATGAAGATGATGGCAACCTACTTAATGAATATGTTCTTGATGCTTGATGAGTTTATTAATGATGTAAATCTAATGTTCTACAGTAGCTCAGAAGTACCAGAGAAGGAAATATCAGTGAGGGCCAAAGCAATGATGAAAAATGTGTGTTACAAGGCATACGCGGGTTTGTCAAGGAGAAAGCGCGTATGCCCGCGGAAAAGTACGTGCCAAGTCGCGTATGGTCTTTTGCGCTCCAAATTTAGAATACCAAGGGGCATTACCATGGTATTGACCCATTGTATTGAGTGCTGGATTGTCTATTTGATCCCGTCCAGAAAAACCATCGAAAGTAATGTGGTTTTGACTCATGGTATTGAAAAAGGCTAAATCTATATAAGGAGAAGAATTTCATTGTGCAAGTGAGGCATATGTCTGAGCTTTAATGAATACTTCACTCTGAAGTATATCTGCATGGTTGAACTCTGCTCTTAATTGATAGATCTGAATCTATAAGGCATCTATGAACATAATGAAGGTTCAAGATCTCTAGATCTTGAAATAGTGAATCTCTTGGATGATCTGAAAAGAAGTGATGAAGACCTGGCGCAAATCTGTTGAAGAAGTTGAAGAAATCTAGGTAAGTTCATAGATCTGGTCTGATCTGAAAAATTTATCTTTTATAGATCTATACGCATGTTCGTCTCGTGAAAAGCGCGTGTATACGCGGCTCCATTCAGACAAAAGCGCGTATGGGCTGTTAGGGTTTTTCTGATAAATTGCACAAATGTATACGCGGGTTCACTTCAGTAAAGGCGCGTGTATACGCGGGTTTGTTTAAGGAAAAGCGCGTATGGTATTTGAATTAATGATTGCACAAAAGACAATTGAGATTCTGCATATCTGTTCTGAAGTTTGGGTTATCTCTGATATTCTGGTTACAGAGGTTTCACTGTTCTGACTGATGAAAGGAAATGTTTGTTGATAAGTGAAGAATTGTGTTGAAGCTATTTGATCCAGTTTGAAAATTGATGAAACGTGGTCTGCAGTGGATCTGAGGGTTGAAGCCTTCAGTCTGATAATAGAAGCTTTCTGTTAGCAGAGGCTGGTGCTAATATAAGGGGGTAGTAGCTCCCTTCTAGGTGAGGCTGGTAAACGAGAGCAGGGGGTTGTAGCTCCCTTCCAGGTGAGGCTGGTAAACGCGAGAAGGTTGTAGCCTTTTGCAGGTGGGTGCCTGCGTGCTGGTATAAGTCTGCACCAGTACATGATTGTAAGAAGTTTTTCTTTATAATAAATATTGAAGACTGAGACGACGGCAGCGGTGGTTTTCTCCCGAATTGGGTTTCCACCTAAAAATCCTGGTGTTCATGTGTGTTGCCTATGTGTGATGATTATTCTGTTCTTTCTGCAGCTGTTTACTGTTTCCTGAAATAACTGATGAATGAATAATGCAATGATCTGAGTTAAGAATTGAATGCATAATTAGATCTCTGGACATACGCGAGTTCTGTGAAGGATATCCGCGTATATACGCTAGTTGGCTTCAACAAAGTAGCGTATGGGTTTTAGAAAGGAAAAAGTGCAAGTTTTTTACTGTTCGTATTGAACATCGATTCACCCCCCCCCCCCCCCCGCCCCCCCTCTCAGTATTTTTCCAACAACTATCTTGTTGCTGGGGTTTCTACTGAAAAGTTGGGTCTAATTGGGCATAGCGTCTTGGATCCAGTTTGAAAATGAATGAAATCGAGGTCCACATAGAGGAGAGGAGCAATGGCCTTCGAAAAATGGGTGTTTTCTAATTGGAGTAGTGATTTCTTGGCGACAACATATATGAAGCAGTTCATCCATCCAATGGTGGTTGGATAGTTCAATGGTGATTGGGCGAGGCTTGCTGGTTGTGGTGGCTTCTAGCATATAGGTGTCTGTAGAGTCGTGTGAGAAAGATACTTCCTATTTTATCATTGGTATTGAGTATCTTGGTTGATGGGTGTCAACTAATCTATGTAAAAGATATTTTCTTGACATAATAAAGATTTAGAGCCGCACTACAACAACAAGGGTGGTTTTTTTTTCTCCCAAAGGGGTTTTCCACAAGATGTCTTGTGTCCTCATGTATGATGATGTGATTTTGCATTGATCTATTGTTTGTTTTTTCTCTCATGGTTGTTTGATTTAGCAGCTTACATGGTTAGGTGCTTAAGTGATGATTTAGTAATAAGACGTTGTTCAATTTATGCATGACTCTGTAGAGAAGCTTTAAATTGGTAAAAATTGGTAATAAGACACACTTCTTATTCACCCCCACCTCAGTAGTGCTTAAGGTTTCTAATAATTGGTATCAAAGTGGGGTTATCGATTGCAGTTTGATCGCTGAGTAGATATGGGGTCTATTGGGAAAAAAATACAATTTTTTTCAAAATGAATTCTCCAAGAATACCTATCCTCACTGCTGCAAATTTCAAGATATGGAAAGAAAGTGAAATATAAATTGTTTTCTTGTGGTTCTAACATTTGGATATTAGCTTGTGAAGGATATGATGATGGTTGATCTTCATTTAAAGTAATGAATCAAAACACTCAAGCAAGACGTATCATTTTTGAGGATCTCCATAATGCATACATAAAGAAAGTTAGAGATCTAAAATATGCCAAGGAGGTTTGGGATAGATTACATATGTTATTAGAATAAAAATAATACGAACTAGAAGAAGAAGAGATCCATGAATAATGAAGCTCAAGTTGAACCAGTTGCACAAGACGACAAGATATCTAAAGGTATAAGTTGTAATGATATACTTTTGAGTTATATTTTTGATAGCAGTGGTGATAATAATTTACATCTGGTCAGTGAAGATGATGGTCATAGTTTTATGCCCCTTAAGGCTGAATATGAATTTTCCATGGTTGTTATTCTACCAAATTTCTAGTGAAGTTGGTAGACTAACATATTCTTGCGAGGAGCATGAAAAGAAATTACAAATTTGTAATAAAAGGAGAATGATCTCAAGGAGGATATCACTACTTTGAGGACACAACTGGCAGGATAAAAAATAATTGAAGAAGTCAATTGCAACAAGAAAAAATATAAGAAGGATTATGTTGAAGCACTTGAAGGTGTAATTGAAAAATTGGGAAAGCAACTTGAAGAAACAGATCGGAAGCTGGAGAAATTAAAGAGCACCATAGCAGTGGATAGATTTAACCCTTGTTCTCAAAAGGGAGATACAATTTTGCATATAGGAAAGAACAATAAAGCAAAACCAAAGAAGCACATAACAAAGGATGTGACTAGCCATATCAACAAGAAAGGAGAGAGAACCAAGAGGAACTTTCACCTTTAGAAGATCATTTTCTCGCATGGTTGGCAATGGAAGATTTTAGAGGAGAATTCAAAACTCATTTTCCCCCTTGATGAATGAGATTGAGTGCTTCAATTGTCACAACTTTGGACATGTGGCTGCTAGTTGTAGGAGGAGAACGTGTTAGAAAAATTATATATTACAGAGCAATGCAACACATAAAATATGCGGAAAACACAAACACAGAAAACACATAAAGCCAGAGAGACACAGATATACGTGGTTCACCCAGTTTGGGCTACGTCCACCCCGAATAACCAGTCCTTCCTTTATATTATCTAGCAAAAATGAAGAGACACAACCTACAACAGATCCGCTGTAATATTCTCTGTTCTCTCTCACAGTCTCCCTATTTGTTTCTCGCTCTGAGAATACACATACAATTCATAGCCGCAATACAATACCCTCATACAAAATGAGGGGTTGCCTTCTAGGGAAAAAAACCCTAAATTAAAAACAACTTCTACAGTCAGATCATCTACCTAATGAATGGCCCAGATTGACTAGAAATTACAATACTTTTACAAGGCAATTTTACATATGTTTTTAGCTTCGGGGGCGCTGCCCTCGACACCCCCCGCTAGGGGGGGCTCCATAACCGCCCCCCTTGGACCCCCTAGGCAACGTTTAATTACGGGCGGCATTGCCGCCCCGTATAGAACATGGGTCTAACATTGTGATACAAAATAAAGAAGATAACCAGGCTCCACACCCAACAATCTCCCTCTTGGAGACTGATTGTAGCAACTCCATCACTGCTTCATTTGTTGGACAATGATTCCACTTTGGACTTGGCTGTTTCTCATCTTCATTATCATGCTTGAAGACTAATTGAAACTGAGCATAATCTCAGTTTCTCCCTGGTTATAACTTTTGTTAGCATATCTGCATGATTCTGGCTAGTGTGTATATTTTCTAGCTTCAACTGTCCATCTTCCAACACTGACCATATGAAATGGTATTTGAGCTGTATGTGTTTAGTCTTGGAATGAAATGCTGAGTTCTTTGCAAGATGAATGGCACTTTGGCTATCACTGTGTAACGTGCCCATATCATGCTTCTTACCCAATTCATCCATAAACCTTTGTAACCAAATCATTTATTTACTAGTCTCTGTAGCAGCAACATACTCTGCTTCTGTTGTTGAAAGTGGAATAACAGTTTGGATTTTTGAAACCCAACTGACAGTTGTTCCACCTACAGTAAATACATACCCTGTAGTGTTCCTCCTGTTATCTCTGTCACCTGCCATATCTGCATCAACATATCCCTGTAGAGCAATGTTTGAACCACCAAATCATAATGCTTGATTTGTGGTACCTCTCAAATATCTGAGAATCCATTTCACTACCATCCAATGTTATTTTCTTGGATTGTTCATGTACCTGCTTACAACTCCTACTGCATGTGCAATATCAAGCCTTGTGCAGACCATTGCATACATTAAGCTTCAAACTGCTGATGCATATGGAACTTTAGACATATAATCCATTTCTTCTTGGGTCTTGGGGCACATCTCCTTACTAAATTTGAAATGGCTAGCAAAAGGTGTACTAATTGGTTTTTCATTCTGCATATTAAATCTTTTCAACACCTTTTGTATGTACTCATTCTGAGACAGTGGTAATTTGCGATTTTTCTTGTCTCTAGTTATTCTCATACCAAGGATTTGTTTTGCAGCTCCCAAATCCTTCATTGCAAATGAATTTGCCAATTTTCTTTTGAGCACATTTATTTCCTGCATGTTAGACCTTGCAACAAGCATGTCATCTACATACAATAAAAAAATAATATAACTGCCATAATTTTGTTTTTTCAGATAAACACAATTATCAGAGTGACATCTAGTATAACCTTGTTTAGACATATACTTGTCAAACTTTAGATACCACTGCCTTGGAGCCTATTTTAAGCCATACAAGCTCTTCTTTAACCTGCACACTAATTTTTCTTTCCCTTTGACCTCATATCTTTCTGGTTGTTGCATATAGATATCTTCCTCCAAATCGCCATGGAGAAATGTTGTCTTTACATATAACTGTTCAAGATGCAAATCTTTCACTGCTACAAGGCTTAAAATAGTTCTAATTGAAGTCATCTTAACAACAGGAGAAAATATTTCATCAAAATCAATACCTTTCTTCTGTGCAAAGCCCTTCACCACAAGTCTAGCTTTGTACCTCTGTTTTCTTCCATCTTCTTCCTTCAGCCTGTAAACCCATTTATTCTGCAATGTTG
Organism: Pinus albicaulis; assembly: GCA_034641835.2. NCBI lineage: Eukaryota > Viridiplantae > Streptophyta > Pinopsida > Pinales > Pinaceae > Pinus > Pinus albicaulis. The sequence continues at coordinate 396,615,463 of CM076576.1, forward strand.
TTTTACGTGCAGGCAACCTGACTAAGTCCCAAGTCTGGTTATGTATTAAGGAGTCCATCTATTCTTTCATGGCTAGCTCCCACTTCTTCCTGGTTTCAACCTGTATTGCTTCTTCATAACATTCGGGTTCACCAGAATCAATCAAAAATAAATAATATAATGAAGGAGAGTATCGTTCATGGGGTTTACTTATCCAGGTAGATCTTCTAACACCACTTTCAGGTGTTTGACGTGCCTGTTGATGTCGTTGATTATTATTATTTTTCAGGCACCTTTACTTTTTCTGTGATCTCATCAAGAACTGTGTATTCTTTGTTTTATTTTTTCATGTTTATTTTCCTACAACTGATTCTTATACAAGACCTTTTCATTGAATATTACATCTCTGCTCCTAATGATTTTGTGATTTTCATAATCATATAAGTGATAACCAAAATCATTAACACCATATCCAATAAAGGTACATTTATTTGATTTTGCCTCAAGATTTGTTCTATTTTCTTTATTAATATGGACAAAGGCCTCACAACCAAAAGGCTTTAAAAATAGTAGTTTACCTTTTTACCTGTCCATGCCTCCTCTGGAATACTACCATCCAAGGAACTTGAAGGCCCTCTGTTTATTAGATAAACATCAGTATCTACAATATCTGCCCAAAATTGTAAAGGCAATCCCGCATGCAATCCCATGCACCCTTCACGCTCCATGATTGTTTTGTTCATCCTTTCTGACACATCATTTTCTTATGGTGTTCTTGGAACTGTCTTCTCTCTGCGAATTCCATGCTCTGAACAGTACCTATCAAACTCTTTGCTGCAATATTCACTTCCATTGTCTGATCTGAGACACTTCAACTTCTTTCCTGTTTCAATCTCAACCAAAGCTTTCCATTTCTTGAAAATATCAAATACATTAGGTTTATTCTGAATACAATAAATCCAAGTTTTTCTAGTTGCATCATCAATAAAAGTAACATAATAACGAGAGCCACCGAGAGATGATACCTGAGCAGGTCCCCATACATATGTATGCACAAGCTCTAATTTTTCGCTCTTCTTTTCTTTCCCAACGCTGAGAAATCTGACTCTCTTATGTTTTCCATAAATGCAATTCTCACAGAATTCCAAATCAATATTCTTCAAACCCGACAACAAATTTCTTGAGTGAAGAATATTCATCCCCTTCTCACTCATGTGTCTGAGCCTATGATGCCATAATGCTGCATCTGCTCCTTTGGAAGTTAAAGCATTAATAGAGTTAGAAATACTATTGCATAAATACAATGTACCAACCTTTTCACCTTTTTCTATTACCAGGGCTCCTTTGGTGACCTTCCAAATTTTATCTGTGAAAGTTGTCACGCAACCTTTACCGCCTAACTGCCTTGTTGAAATCAGATTTTTCTTCAGATCTGGAACATGCCTTACCTCCTTTAATAGCCATTGGTTTCCATTCTGTTGTTTTACAAGAACTTTACCCATTCCAACAATTTTACAGGGTTTATCATCACCCAAATGAAATTGTTCAAAATATCCTTGAACATAGTCATGAAAATATTTCTTATTAGGTGTGACATGGAATGAGGCCCCTGAATCTACCACCCAAGAATTAGTAACAGTTTCTAAAGAAAGAATCAAAGCATCTTGTAACACATCACCTGTTACATTTGCTCCATGATTGTTTTCTTGTTGTGTGTCTCCTTCTTTTCCCTTTCGAGATCTACAGTCTTTCTTCAAGTGTCCTTTCTTTTCGCATTTCCAGCACACTATCCCCGATCTGGACTTGGATCTGCCTTTCCTTGATTTACTGCGATATCTTGAGCTCTTTCCTCTTTCCATTTTTCTTCCCCTAGACTCTGCACTCAAATCATTACCCGATGTCTCACCGGAGTTTTTCCGTTGCATTTCCTCGCTAAGGATAACACCGACAACATCATCAAACTTTAAAGTACTAGATCCAGAGACAGAGCTACTAATGGCCATAACTAAACCATTCCAAATTTCTAGCAATGAGCACAGAAATAACATAGCCCTAACTTCATCATCAAAGTTTACCCCTATAGAACTTAACTGACTGGTAACTATATTAAAATAATTTAAATGGTCTGCAACAGATCCACCTTCCGACATCTTCATATTAAATAAATGTTTCATAAGAAATACCTTGTTTGAGGCCGAGGGTTTTTCATATAGTTTCACCAATGCCTTAATCAAACCCTCTGTCGTTATTTCCTTCGAAATATTGAAGGCTACCGATGCCACAAGGCACAACCGTACTGTTCCAAGTGCCTTTCTATCGAGAATCTCCCATTCTGCGTCTGTCATAGTCGTCGACTTCTTTGTTTTTCCGCTCAGTGGTAGGCACAAATCTTTATGATACATATAATCTTCCATTTGCATCCTCCACATCGGGAAGTTTTGGCCGTTAAATTTCTCGACCCTAAACTTACCATCTTCTGCCATTTCTCCCACTCAAACTAGGAACCTTTCTTTCCTGTGAGTTTATCAGCCCAATAGATCTTGGACTCTGATACCAGATGTTAGAAAAATTATATATTACAGAGCAATGCAACACATAAAATATGTGGAAAACACAAACACATAAAACCAGAGAGACACAGATATACGTGGCTCACCCAGTTTGGGCTACATCCACCCCGAACAACTAGTCCTTTCTATATATTATCCAGCAAAAATGAAGAGACACAACCTACAACAGATCCACTGTAATATTCTCTGTTTTGTCTCAGTCTCCCTATCTGTTTCTCTCTCTGAGAATACACATACAATACACCGCCGCAATACAATACCCTCATACAAAACGAGGGGTTGCCTTCTAGGGCAAAAAACCCCAAATTAAACATAACTTCTACTGTTAGATCATTCGCCTAATGAACGACCTAGATTGAATAGAAATTACAATACTTTTACAAGGCAATTTTACATATGTTTTTAGCTTCGGGGGTGCTACCTCCGAAACCCCCCGCCAAGGGGGGGGGGGCTCCATAGCCGCTCCCCTCTGGACGCCCCAGGCAGCGTTGGCGCCCCGTATAGAATAGGGGTCCAACGCTGTGATACAAAATAAAGAAGATAATCAAGCTCCACACCCAACACAATGCACACATCTATGCAACAACATGATCAACCAAGTAGAGAACCCATCTTCAGCTATAGAAGTTCATTTAATGGTTATTGTTTTGCTTGTAACATGTTTGGCTACAAGGACATTGATTGTGTATCTAGCATGAGGAGATGGAGATAAAAAAGATCAGATCCTTTGGCTACATATCTTGGCCATATAGAGTGTTACGCGTGTCATAATTTTGGGCACATGGCCAAAGATTGTAAGATGCCTAGATCCTTGAGGCCTTCGATTCAAAAGCAGCAGATAAAGGAGAAAACACAACCAAGGAACTAGCTAAGGAATGTGTGGAAGAAGAAGGAGGAGCAACTAGGAAGATGTGGCATTACAATTTGTTCGCGTGATGAGGATGACATGTGGTATATTGATAACAGATGCTCACACCATACATCAGGAGATAGGAGGAAATTTCACTTTCTGAAGAAGACCAAGGCTGGCCATGTTGTTTTTGAAGGCAATGAAACGACAAGAGTTTTGGGAAGCAGAAAATCCAATACTGGTGAGAAGAGGCCAAATGCAGATGATGTGTGGCTCATTGAAGGCCTAAAGCATAATATTTTGAGCATCAACCAAATGGCTAATGGAGTTATGGAAGTGATTTTAAATTCCAAAGGTTGCATCATCTGGAAAGAAGGATCAAAGAGAGTGATTGCCAAATGATTCAAGACACTAGATAATGTATAGATGTTGAAGGGAAGAGTGAGTAGTAAGAAGAGACCAAGGGAGTAATATTTCTCATCAGATTTAGAGTAGTAGAGATCAACCCATACTGCAATCCATTCTTGCATGTTAGATCTAATTTACTGTAGAGGTATATATGAGACTAGCATGGTCTTAGGGGGAGTGTTTGGAAACTTTATGAGTACAAAAAACAACGAGTTTTGATCTAGTACTTCCATGCATCATCAAATCAATATGATCAATTTTCATATGAGGTATATGAGCTATGTTTCCAAGGCTTGTTCTTTATGTTTCTATTTCTTTTCGCTCACATTTTTGTAGCAAATGTATCTGCTGTCTATGAGTGGAAAGATGTGTTATATCGACTTTGTTACAAATTTTATTGATCATTTTTTAGCTACCCTAGCATGAAGACAATGTGGCAATGCCATGCATACAATGTTTTGAGACTTGGAATAGCCATGTTTTTACCATTGTTTCATCATTTTGTGCTGGTTGAGATTCTAGTCTTTAGTATGTTGAGTCATCATGATGATAGACATGTTTTGGAGGATTCTCATGAGTTATTTTGCAGCCATATGTATGGGCTAATGATGTTGTAACAACCATGATATATCATGTTTTTGAGTCATTGGTCCATAGTAGATGACAATGGCATAAATGTATTTCATTGTAAAATCCATGTAAATGCTCATGAAGTCATGTACTTGTATGATATCCATCATTGGGTCTTCTAGTCACAAGTCATTAGGTCATATGGTAAGAATGTATGAGGTATTATTTCGCTGCTACAACTATGTATCTACATTTTATATGTCATTTAGTCATAGCCATATGTGTCATGTTCCATATGGTGCTTCTATTTGTGGCAAGGAAGCATTGTTCGCAACGGAAGCAGTTCATTATGATGTGGAGTTATGTTGGAGATGGCATATGTTCAGGGGGAACATCTTATTTTCTCTTATTTACTTCAGCCATGCATTGTTTGCATTATGATCCACTTGGTGGTGTTCATGGTGTGCCTCATGCTATGCTGTGACTTGTGGGGATTTTGATATCATTTTATGAGGAGAGAGGAGATGAAGGCCATTTATGTTGCTACTATGGAGAGTATGGATTTATGTTGCTTATTATTGCTTGTGTGGTTGCCTCATGTGCATATTGCTATTACTAGAGGTTGATTGGTTTGACATACTGATCTAAGTTGAATGATTGATGATTGGCTTGATATACTTCTTGCTGTTGATGTGAGAGACATGGATGCTTGTTGATATGCATTATTACTTCAACCATGTAGAGATTAGATGCTCCAATGCTTGTGCTTGAGTTCTTGCCGCCTTATTAGATGGTGTTGAACCTTTGCCATTGATGTCAAAGGGGGGGTTATAGAGGAGATTGGTTTGGAGATTGTGTGTGGTTTCCATCAATGCCAAAGGGGGAGATTGTTGATTTCATGGTTGTAGGTAGCTGGTGTTGGAATTGTGTTCATGGTTGCAACTAGTTTGTGTTGGCATTGATGTCAACCTTGTAGCATGGTAGCATGTGTTACAAATGTTTAGTAATGCATATGTTTGATTGGTTGCAGCTGGTTGTGTTGGCATTGATGTCAACCTTGTGATGCTTTCTGATGATCTAGTTGATGCATTGACGTCAACATCATGATGGTCTATATGTTGGGATTGATGCTTGGACAAGTGTTAGTGATGTGTGTGATCCATGTTGATGAGCTTGGCAGGTTAGGTCTTCATGTTGGGTCCATGCTCATGACTTATTGTAGAGGAGTGTTGGACTCATGATGATGTTAGAGAGGTGCTACAATGTTATGCAAAGGTGTTGCAGCTTGTGCAGGTGTCAGAGAAGAGTAGAGGACTTGTTGGCACTCATGTCAGCCCTTGTTTGTTGGCTTCTAGGTAAACTTGTTAGTGGCACTTTGTATACATGTTTAACCTACTTTCAAGGTGTCAGAGAGTTTGGTAGAGGTTTGGAGGCATGCATAGTAGCTGATGAAGATGAGAAAGCAGGTGAAAGAGGTCCTAAACATAAGGATTATGGTTTTCTCCTATTCTCTACCTTGGCCACTGGGAAGGAGGCTCATGCATGCGGCCAGAAGGCTTCATCTGAAATTCTTTAGTGCAGTTCATTCGGTTGTAGCTGAGATCTGGTAGTTTTGTGTGTGAGGCGTAGACTCCTCACAAAATTTCCTCTACATTCCTTGCACTTATCAGGTGAATTTTGACTTGGTTATTCGTAGAAGCCTATAACTTAATGGGATAAGGTCGAAATTGGTTAAGTAAGTCCTCCAATGGGTGTGAAAACCTTTAGTGCACAAGTAGTGATGGTTATGGTTGGATTTGGTCAACTTTGTGCACCTTTGATCCTAGTCCAAAAGTGGAATTCACACAACATATTACATATACTCCATTTTGGATCTGAGATTTGGTTGGTTGAGTGATAGAGTGAGTGAGAGGGACATAGAAGATGAAGAATGCTTCAGACCTAGTTGAGAGCAGAGTTACTTCAGTGCATGAGTTCATATGGCAGTATAGTGAGCAGATTTGAAGTATATTGCATATTTTTGAAGCAGAGTATCAATTGCAGATTAGATTCGTGGCTGTATCAGAATTGTTTGAAGAGAAAATGGCATGGAGATAAGCATGTTTGAGCAGTGAACATATTGACATTTTTTTTGTAGGATTGTTGGTGCATATGGTATATTATTTGTTTGTTGTAGATATATTGAGGGTTTGATGTTTTGGCTGAGGGTGAGATGTATTTATGCTGTTGGATGATTTTATTGTTGCGGATTTGATGCATGTATTGGATCCACTATTTTGCTTGAGTAGAGAGAATATTTGTTGTGGTGTTTTTGTTTGGTTGATTTGAGATTGTCTTTCTGCTAAGGTTTGGATTGCAGAGTTTAGTCTAGTTGAGCATAACGTCTTGGATTGAGTTTGAAAATGAATGAAATCGAGGTCTTCATAGAGTAGAGGAGTAGTTGCCTTTGACAAATGGGTGTTTTCTAATTGGAGCAATGCTTTTTTGGTGACATTATATTGGAAGTAGTTTCTCCATCCAATGGTGGTTGGATAGTTTAGTGGTGACTGGGCGAGGCTCATTAGTTGTGGTGCCTTCCAGCGGATGCGTGTCTGTAGAGATGTGTGAGAAGAGAATTCCTAGTTGTCCAATGGGATCGAGTCTCCTAGTTGATGGGTGTTAGCTAAGATATGTAAACGATATTTGTTGGACATAATAGAGATTCAAAGCAACAAAACAACAACAAGGGTGGTTTTTTTGTTTGTTTGTTTGTCCCAGAGGGGTTTTCCACCAAATATCTTGTGTCCTCGTGTGTGATGATGTGATTGTGAAATGATGCATTGTTTACTGTTGCTCTCATGGTTGTTTGATTTAGCTACTTATATGGTTATGTGCTTAAGTGATGATTTAGTAATAAGTTGCTGGTTAATATATGCATGGTTTAGTAGAGAAGTTTTAAATTTGTAAAAATTGGTAACAAGACACACTACTTATTCACCCCTACTATCAGTAGTGCTCAAGGTTTCTAACATTGTATTCCTAGTTACCCTCATCACGTGCCTTCATTTCATGATTGGAATTCCTTTCTTCTAAGATTCAAAACAAATGAAGATGAAGATCCAGTTCAATACCTCAGGGAGTTTCATATATGCATGGACCAGCAGGGGATCACACATGAAGACAAATTAAAGAAGCTATTTTTCTATTCATTAGATGGGGATCCCCGGATTTGGTACAAAGCCTTGCCTCAATCCAGTGTTTTCTCGACCTTGAAGGCTTTTCATGCAACGTTTAATTCTTTTTGCAAAACTATGTACCCATTAGAATTTATTTTAGAAGATTGTTGTGAGTAATTTTCCAACAAACAAGATGATAAAATAGTTAATGGTGGTAAATATGCTCAAGAAGATTTTGAAAGAAAGTGTTTTGTTGAAAGAGAGGAGGACATTCCTGAAAATGATGAAAACACTTTTCAAGAAATTAAAGATGAAGTTGCATGTGTAGATCTCGAAGAAGCTTTGCAAAAGCCTCATGATCCTAAAGTAGTATTCATCCATTCTTTTTCAAATGAAAGATATGAAAATGACAAGCAATATTTTCTTGGAGAGACTAATGAATTTTATGAGAAAGAATATTTCCAAGATTGTATAGAAAATGTTAATGAAGTGTTGTTGACAACCACCTTGAAAGAAGGCAACTTGTTGAGCTCTTTTGGGAGTGAAGAAGAAGTTGCTGAAAATGATCAAATTCCAGACTTGTGGCAAGGGCCACTGCTCTATGATGAGGAAAGTGGGGAAATTATGATTCAAAAATCTGTCGTAGAGTATGGAGGTGACTATAAATCAAGAGAAGTTTTTCTTATTTATGGACTGGAAGACTTACATCACTGCATTGATGAAGAAAATACTGCTACTAATTCGAATCATAGTTTTAAAAATCGGCCGAGTCAACCGAGCCAGACCCCCGGCCGGACCGACTCAGTGGAAAAACTGGTCCGGAGGCCAGTTTGAGACCGATCCGACCGAGCCATACACCAAGTCGACCGAGCCATTGTCCTAAATTGCAGAGATTTGCAATCCACATTTTGAGTCAAACTTGCAGTGCTTCTGGGTGTGAGCGCAATTGGTCTGTCTTTGAGGGGATTCACACAAAGAAGAGAAATTGTTTGGAGCCAATGCAGATCCATTAGTAGTAGGCCCAGTGCCAACTCCAAGTCCTCCAGTTGCAACAACAGGCACTTCCTCTAGTCAGCCACGACGGAGGCGCATAACTCGTCTATCTCAGGCTCAATGTGCTATAGTTCTAGCTGAGGATGTTGATTCAGAGGAGGAGGAGCGAGTGGTTTCCCCCTTTGGTTCAGAGTTTGAGGCAGAGGATATTGTCTTGTTAGATGTCTAGCAATAGTGACTGTTCATGTTTTGTTATAGAGGCCATTTAGAGCCTCCTTGGTTATGTTTTTTGTTTTGATTTCTATATCATCATCATGTATTGGATAGTGCACTGGGTGCAATTTTGTTATAATGGATATATTCATGCTTTGTGTTTGGAAACATGAATGAAAATCTTTAAAATTATGTTGTTTTATAAAAAAATTAATATTTAATGTATTTTTACAAAGACCGAGTCATTGAAACCGAATTGGCCGAGTCGATACCGAGTTGGAGTCGGAGTCGGAGCCAACCCTCGACCGTTTTGGAATCCGAGTCCAGTTTTTAAAACACTGATTCGAATACAAATATCACAACCCTTTTAAAAGAAAACATGGAACAACCCTTTGACCTTACTGAGGAAAAGTACATCTTGTATAATTCCAATGGTTTGGTGGAGGAGGAAAGAATCCAGTTGCAAATAAACCCTCATAAATCTTATTTTGTGGACTTTGAAGGTGCCCTTATTTATGATGCATATGACTCTGATAAAGAGCTGGATACTCGTGCCCACACAAATTTGTTCGAAGGCAAATTCCAAGTAGAAAACCATTTTTTTGGACAACCATCTTTCAGCCATTTTCCAGAGTAAATAAGGTTGTCATGAGTATGTATGAAGAGGATGTTGGCCGAGAAGATGTTCATTAGTGCATTCAAGGAAAGGCAACTGCTCCAGAGCCAAAGGTATGTAGGGAAGTTCCTAATTTTTTTTAATAAATTGTATGTTTGTCTTAGGGAAGAGCGTGGAGCCGCCATTTGAATTTCATAAAAGGCCCAAGGTTGAAGAATCCATTGATAAGGAGGATGCACATTCTTTTAAAACATATTGTTGGCTGCCATATAGAAGAGTACATGCATGAAACACGTCAACAACCTGTTGCAGAATTAGAATAACATTTTGGAGCTGCTGAAAATATTATGCTACCACAAAAATCTCCACTTATACAACATTTTTTATTTGATAATTATGGTGATATTTTTTCTCATCATTTTGATGAACCTATAACAAATTATATGGAGTCTATCACTAGTCCGTAAATAAGATCCTTTGTTCAGGCAATTCTTTTTTCTGGGCATGTATCAACTTTCATGGATCGGTTTCTTTTGTTCATATTCATGCCTGATTTTATTTTTAAAGCTCAAGGGAAGAATGGTGTAAGATCAAGCACCCATAAATTATCATGGTGCCAGTGGAAGGCTGATTTTACTTGATTGAAATCAATAATGTTTATAAGTAGGATCTGCACATAAATAAGCTCAGATGGTGAGCATTTATTTCCACTTTGCAAAAGCTTTTGTTTTAGTTTATAGAAGGAGGAACAAAAGTCCAATAAACAGAGGTTTCAGGGAGAGTTTAATTTTCAGAAATTTCAGAAACTAATTGGGAGAAATTTCATTTTGACTCCATGCCCAACTAGGCTACTCGCCTGCAGTTCTCAGTGTTTTGCAAGTAAAGCACTATCCCAGATGGATCCGATGTCGTAATCAAAATTTGTAGGGTAAAATTTTGGTCTAGTGATAGAATTTTCTATTTGTTGTAGCTCAATTTTGCAAACCTAAGTTTCCCAAAAAAAAATCTCAGACAGACTCCAACAAGGGAACAAAGTTAAAGGCATGCTAGGATTACAACATGGCCGAGGCAAGGATTCCTTTTGTAATGAAAGATCGGGAAGTTCCACCATCAGTGAAAAGTACATAAGCACCTAAAGTTGAGACTTTGCACCTGCTATATCTGCTGCATTCCTTCTTTTACAAATTGCTGGACCGCTAGCCACGTCTTTTGTTGCTACTGTACTTTCTCTCTCTTTTCAGCTACTCTTACAGCTGCAGTGGGCTACACATTATCTAATCACTGCAAGGTTATATTAAAAAAATTGCATCATATGTCAAATAGTGGAATGTTGTACTTTCATCAACGGGAGAAGTGGCAATCCTATGGTTCAAGACATTAGAAGAATTGTTTTATGGAAAAAGCCTTCTGCCTTTAATTAGAGAATGGACATGGCACCTCTTTCTGAACAAGATTAATCTCCAGGCATATTATTGGCATCCAAATATAATATCAGATGATTCAATCAAGCGCCAAACCTAATATTTGTGAGCCTTATAACGGTATAATGAACTACGATGGCCATCATGGGAAATTAAATCCCATCCTAGTTTGGTATGATACACATATTTCAAAATGTTTAAAGCAAAGTATCAACATGAATGACCATCATATCAAAATTATCCAAGCAGACAATTTTTTCCTACCCCAACTTCGTAATCATAGAAATTTGTCAAACGTTATTGAGGCAGAAACAATTTCTAGAATATCGTTTTCGCAGGTGGCCCCAGGAAGTCAATTTCGGGTGCTTATTGCAGGAAAATGAAGCAAAATTTCAAAAATCCGCGATCTGGGTTTTTTTGTTGCATATCCACCCCAATTGGCTTGTGTCTAGGGATATTCGAAAAATAGAAAACCATTTGGGATATTTTAACGGTTCTTCCAACGTCTATTTTTTGAAAAACGCCCTACATCTCATAGTTCCAACTATCAGTGCTCTGAAAATTGAATTGAAGAAGAATCACTGGTTAAGGCAATAGGAGTTGCATTGTAAGTCTATACAAAAAAATCATCGAGGCCATAAACATAATTTAGAGTTAGCATACCATTGGCTATGTTAGTGCAGAATGTGTGCAATGCTAAGGAGTGCCAATAAGGAATTGAACAAAAGGGAACACAAGGTGTTAAAATTACAGAGGAAGTCTGGAAGCGTGGTTTGAAAGTTATAGCTACAAGAATCCCCAAAATTATTGGCAATGATATTATAGTCATTGACAAGTCTTTGGATTTTAATACAACTGTAGAGGAAGCCCAACATTCTATAAGTGTAGCACGTGTAGAAGTAGGGATTATTAAGATTGGATAAGGTCTTATCAAGCTTATGGGTTTCCATAGTTGTTACATTACCATATTGTGAGCCGGGATGTGGATTATTATTTAATACTTAGAATCACCATTTTATCTTGAAAGAAAAGGCAGTTCATTTCATTCATAATCAACAATATGTTAATGCAATGTTGGGGAAGTTGTGCATAGATGGAAATAACAAGCAAGTAAAATATGTTTCTGCACTTGCATTATCGATTGGTGAATCTGGTCTGGAAATATTATCTCTTTTGTATAAGCAACTGGTGGAGGGTATTAAACTGTACCGGCATTTGGTCAGACATCTGTATGTTGAAATACTTGGATGGGGAGCCCCTTTCTCAAATGTTCAATGGCACTTTGCAAAGGAAGAGGCGTGAATCGGTCATTTGGAGGAGATTCATGAAGGTTATCACTTTAATGGCTGAGCGCTTGGCCCTGAAATTTGGAAACGGGAAAGACATTATCATTGGAGGGGACAGGATTGTGGGATATAAACCGAAGTTGCAGCTGGATGACAGAATCTTCCACATCTTACATTGTAGGGATCTCTTATACCTGGCTCAGCTCATTGAATCATGGCAGTTTGGGTGCCCCATTTGGAAGTCGCCGGCACAGCTGGGGCTCACTGAGCGGGATGCTCTTATCTGGATGCAGTATGTAAATGAACTAAAATCGGGAGGCTTTGTTTATTGTATTGGATGAGACAAGATAGTATGGGACGGCCCTCAAAAGAAGAATGGGCTGGTGGTAAAAGAAATCTACTCACAAATTATCAAGGGAAACCTGGAAGCATGTCAATGCTCTCTTTTTGCTATTTTCTGGCGTAGAAATATTCCGTATAAGGTGCTGTTATTTGGTTGGCTGGAAGGATTCTGACTTGGGAAAACCTTACGAGAAGGGGTTTCTATGGTCCCAGCAGATGTGCATTCTGTCTTGCGCATGAGGAATCGACATTCCATCTGTTTATTGATTGCCCGGAGGTTCATAAAATCTGGGATCTATTTGCTGTTTTTCACATGGGGAATGGATGGAGGCCGGAATCCATTATTCACGCTTTTGAATCATGGGACAATCTTGGAGGAAATTATAAGACTCTGCCTTTCTTCTTAATTTGGGAGGTGTGGTTGGCTCGGAATAGGGCCTTTTTTAAGGATTCTGACATCGTCATGGGGAACATATTCGGGGGCAATGGGCACCATGTCATGGATAAACAGTCTTCCGAACGTTTCACATAGGATCAGACCCCATCGTATCACTCTGCCGGCTCTGTTCTTTGATGAGGCGCATAAGGACGGGGTGTGTGGATGTGGGGCCTGGATCAAGATCAATGGGCTCCAGAGGTACTATGTACATTGGCATGGTGGTTATGGATCAAATGTCAGGGCAGAGTTGCTGGCATTGTGGGATGGCATGGTTCTGGCCTTAAATTTGAATCTTCTCACTGTCAATGGGATGCGAAGGTGGATGCTTATCCGGGAAAGGTGTTCTCCAGCCTGTTGGGATGCCCGGTTGGATCTCCAGAATTAAACACCTCAAGCTCAAAGACCCTCCCATGAGCCATACATATCGGGAATGCAACACCAGGGTGGACTGTCTGTCTAAGAAGAGGCTCACGGACACTACGGGTTTCTTCTATATTGAACATTATTCGGGCAAGGAGGTAATACAGAGATTTGCGGTACCCGCTCTCTAATTGTTTTTGTGTACAGGGTTCGATTTACCAGTGTTAAAGTTTCTCGGTTGCGTGCAAGCGAGCCTGTTCTTTCCTTTGACAGCTTTTCACGGTTCAACGGGTCAGGCTCTCAATGGCACGCTGGTTCCTCATACATGGCGGGATCAGTCGGTTCTCTGATATTTATATTTTCTATCATCATCATACATGCCCGTCTCACATGGTATTTTGAATACATGGGCACTGTGACTGGATCCGTTTCTTTCATCAAGCGAGCTTGATTGGATGAGCAATGGCATTTCTGCATCTTATGGCTTCTATGAGCCGGAGCACGTCACTGTCGCACATGGAGGCCATGTTTCATATTCAGTTTTTGACTTTTATTATGCTATCTGCAGAATATAGAGAATGTTTTTGGTCATTAGTTTCTATTTCACATACTCTCATATATTCTCATAGAAGGAATGAATATTTATAGTCTTATTCTTGTATTTATGCCTGTTTTTTTGAACTTTGATGTTATTTAGCATATAGGTAATATCCCCTTTCTTGATAAGGTTAAAGTGGATAGAATTGACCCATGGTATTTCTTGACCCATGGTATTTTCCCATGGTATTGACTCATGGTATTTCTTGACCCATGGTATTTCTTGATGGTATTTTCCCATGGTATTGACCCATGGTATTTCTTGACCCATGGTATTTCTTGTTGGTATTAATCCATCAAGTCTATAAAAGGGGAGAGAAGCTAGGCATTTGGGGCATTTTGGATTATCTATTTTATTATGTTTGGGTTGAGAACCTGACCTGGCCAGTTCTATTATTTGGGACGAAAACCCCGCGGTGATGTTTATATGGTGAATCCATCTAGGATTCACAATTGAGCTTCAATTTCTTATGTTTGTGGTATTGTGTGATGTGTTGATTTATTTAAAATTTTGATCTTTGGGATATTACAGTGGTATCAAAATTTTAAATAAATCAACACATCACACAATACCACAAACACAAGAAATTGAAGCTCAATTGTGAATCCTGGATGGATTCACCATATAAACATCACCGCGGGGTTTTCGTCCCGGGATAAATAATAGAACTGGCCAGGCCAGGTTCACAACCCAAACATAATAAAATAGATAATCCAGAATGCCCCAAATGCCTAGCTTCTCTCCCCTTTTATAGGCTTGATGGGTTAATACCAACAAGAAATACCATGGGTCAAGAAATACCATGGGTCAATACCGTGGGAAAATACCATGGGTCAATACCATGGGTCAAGAAATACCATGGGTCAATTCTATCCACTTTGACTAGATCAAGAAAGGGGATATTACAAATCCTCCCACTCAAAGATTGCTTGTCCTCAAGCAATCCACTTCTATCCACAACAGAAGCATTTGTACATTGATACCAGGATCCCATACAATCCGATGTGCCCTCCATGTTGAATAGTCCTGAATGGATCCTTCAGTACCTGGATCCCAAACAATTCTCTGACCAATCCTTTCCTGAATAGATTTACCTGGATCCCAAACAATCCTTTGGCCAATCATTTCCCCAATGGATTCTCCTGGATCCCAATGCCACCTAAATCCTGGGACCTGTGGGTTATGGTACCATTTCAACCCTTCATCGTTGTCTGCACCAAAGGGCCCAAGCTGCAATATGCCCTCGGCTGTGAGTATCCTCCAAAGAATCAACCTATCGATAGAATACCAACTCATAATCTCTCGCCAATCCATACTTGGGGAGGGATGAATATCTGCAAATCTACTATGTTGATGTTGTTCGATGCTCAATTCATGCTTCTCTACTTGGTTACCCAACATGATGCACTTGGAGAACTCTTCCCTTCTCTTCCCAATGTATAAAGGTGGGTTTTTGGTGTTGCAAGCCTTATCTATGTATTCCTGTAGAGCGCTGCTATGGGACTCCCGATTGTACTCCTCATGCGGCCTTGTGAGGGACTCGAGTTTTTCCTCAATACTAGAGAGCTTGGTCGATGAATTGGCACATTTCCCTATGAGTTCTTCAATTTTTCTATTCTCCTGTAGGACAGTGTCTCGGACTGTCCAGACTCTTTGCTTCAACAATATAAGATCTGTCTTGAAATGCATGATCCTCTCCTCAAAATGCATGATCCTCTCCTCATTTGACTCTCCTTGAGTGTATTCATCCTGGACCTCTTCACATGTGAGGATGAGTTGTCCATCCTTTCTGGTGGTCAAACATGGATGTACTGGTGGACTGTTGTCTATACCTGATTGCCCATACTCTTTATGGATGTCCTCCATTGTATTTATAGATTCAACTACCACATCATTAGGAGGAATTGCATCTTTCCTTTCGTCATGTACTTTGTCAAGCTGACTGCTCAACTTGTCCTGCAAGTTTATCTGAAGAGCATGGTGTTGCTGCTCATCATTTGTGCTTGACTGCTCAGATCCTTCATAGGTCCTCTCCTGAAAACCAGTGAATCCATCAATGGATGAATCCCCATGATCTGAAGAAGTCTCTAATTTTGCTATCCTTGTTGCCTCCTTATTGTCTGGACATGAATGGTCAAGTGCCCAAACTCCCTTGCATACAAAGCATAAGCCTTTCCTCCTTAGTTCATTCTTGCTATCTCCACAAATCTTTGTTAGTTCCTCCTTGGTTAACTTCTTTCTAAGTAGATTGATGCTCTGTTTGATCAACCCCTCAACTAGTTCATAAGCAACAGGGGATGCAATTTGCTCCTTCCTCCAGATGGCCAACAATTTGGATCTTAATTGTTCGCAGATGGCCCTATCTTCTCCTAAGATCGGAGACATGATATTTTTCATGTCTGTTTTGATGTAGTTTGGATGAGACGTTGTAATTCCATTGCAGAAGTATTGGAGCATTTGAAGGATTAAATCATCACAATCTAGATCCAGCATAAGCATACCAAATCTGAATTTCGCCATGCGTTCCAAAATTGTGCGCTTCTGGAAAAAAGTAAGAATGGTGGTGTTGTCCAACCCTTGGAGTGCTTCTACCATTACCCGAAAAGTCCTCGTCATGATGTCATCATTGTAGGGCAATAGCGGTGCTGTTAAGGCTATGATTTTACTGAGACAAGAAGCGACGGTGAGTCTAACATTTTCACAAGAATGCTCCAAGAACCTAGGTTGTATCAAAGCAAGCATGGATGGCTTCAAGGCCCAAATCGACCCTTCCCATTTTGATTTATCTATCAAGCTCAAAGCCGCGTTTAATGTGTCTAGCTATGGGAGAACATCTTTTGACTTTGTACCCTGCAATTTGGATCCAAGTTCGAAGAGATACTTGCTTGTTACATCTTCCTTTCGGATATCTTTTGACTGCTGAAGGATAACATGGACCTTTCGAGAGAAAGGCCTGTTGCTGTGCTTTTGCTTCTGATTTGTATGTTGTTGCCATCTTTGTTCCACAGAAGTATTGTAGCCCAGAGAATCCACTGATATATCATTATGTTGATTCTTGTGGCGTTTCCAAAAATAAAATAACGACATTGGCATCAATGGATCTCAATACTTAGCTAATGAGAAACCTCAGAATGATCCCTGTCTAGCAGTAACTTTCCAACCTTTCAACAATGAACATATTTGCAAGAAATATATGAATCTTCCATACACATGAATAAATATCATAATATTCCATACACATGAATAAATATCATGGGTACATTTATTCATAAGAGGCTATATACAAGCTATAAATCATTTTGTCAAACATGCCTTCAAATATTTTCACAAATTTAATCCACAGACTTTAAAAATGATTTTCCTTCACTTATGTCAATGATTTTCCTTCACTTATGTCTCCCAATAAAAATAATTTATTGAAAAATAAAAATCCAACTAGGGTGATAAATATCACCGAAGTGAGAAATGCTGGCTAGGGTGAAAAATGAATTTCACCGAAGTTTTTTGCATAAAACTCTCAGGCTGGCAGGATGCATAGCTCTGATTCCACTGTAATATCCCAAAGATCAAAATTTTAAATAAATCAACACATCACACAATACCACAAACATAAGAAATTGAAGCTCAATTGTGAATCCTGGATGGATTCACCATATAAATATCACCGCGGGGTTTTCGTCCCGGGATAAATAATAGAACTGGCCAGGCCAGGTTCTCAACCCAAACATAATAAAATAGATAATCCAGAATGCCCCAAATGCCTAGCTTCTCTCCCCTTTTATAGGCTTGATGGGTTAATACCAACAAGAAATACCATGGGTCAATACCATGGGAAAATACCATCAAGAAATACCATGGGTCAATACCATGGGTCAATTCTATCCACTTTGACTAGATCAAAAAAGGGGATATTACACGGGCACTATGATGTATATGGACTATTTTGTTATCTCGTTAACTCCTATTGAAGCAATTGCTATGGTGCGAGTCATAAGATACTTGAAAAAAAAAATTGAGCAAATGGAAGAGGGTAGATGGCCTAAGGTTGTGTTTAGTGACAGATTGTGCAAAAAAAAGAAGACTTGGATGCGGCAAAATAACAAATGGTTTAGTAAATGGGGTATTTACTTGAGCATATGTCCTACAAATAGTAAAGAGATAAATTTTTTTGTTATGGATAAGTTCCACAAACGTACTTGGGAGAAAGAGCTAGGAAAAAAGAAGAAGTACTACATTGAAAAGTTTGGCGTGTCGTTTCCAGGCAACGTTTTAGCCCGGACTCCGGCAAAGATTTTTAAAAAATCCGGCAAAGATTTCATCAGAATCATGTTTACAGTTGTTAAACTTAAGTATTTTGAGTGCCCTAAGGGATTTTGGTAGTGCTGAATCCATTTCCAGCCTCAAAAATGGATTTCAAACATTGCAAGTACCTGATTTCTTGAATTTAAGTTGCCCGGATTCCGGCAAAAAACTGTCGTCCGGGCTAAAACGTTGCCTGGGTAGACTACGCCGAAAAGTTTAACCCCACGCATAACCATCAACAAAAGGTGTACATAGGGGCTAATATTTCTTAGAGATCTAAAATTCTTATTGCTCAATTAAGGACTAATTCTCATCAACTCCGTTGTGAAACAGGGCACTGGAAAAAACCAAAAGAAATGTGGGAGGAAAGAGTATGTATTTTTTGCTCCTCCAGAAAAGTGGAAATATAAAAGCATTTCATTTTAGAATGTGAGGCCTTCAAAGAGAGCAGGGAAAAATATGCAGGTATTCTGGCAGCTAGTTCTTGGGATAATCTATTTAACGAAGAGTTTGTCGATAAGCTGGGAGCAGTTGTTGTAAAACTTCATAGAAAAATGGCTGAATACAAGAACCAAATAGAGAAGCAATCTGTGCCATAAGCTATTTTTAGCGTCAAAGACATTAAAAATATTTTCTTTCTTTCTTTCTTTTCTCATGCACTGTTGCTATCTTAATAAAACAACATTTTTTTCCTCTTAAAAAAATGATAAAGTTCGATCAAGTACCTTGTGATAACTCAAGATTCACTCAAATTCTCTCAGATTATTTAACTGGCGATTCCAAGACTTTGATTTTAACGTGAATCACAACCATAGAACAATATAGGAGACAATATTGGATGTTAATTTTTGATGCAAGATCCCAAAATGTTGAATTAAATCTCTGAAATCATAGTACCATAAAGAAATGGAGAGATGTGGAAAATAAAACTCGGAAAGAGATATATGAAAACGAAATGGAATTTTCAGAGGTAAGAGGTTCTGCATTTAGAGAAAGCACTTAAAGAGACACATAATTAACTAGAAAGTTGCAATTGCAGGGAGATCTAAAAACATAGAGTGTAATGCTACAAAAGAAACAAATTTTTTAAGGAAGGACAAAATGCATAATTAAGAAATCAAGCAACACAATTACAAAGGTAGAACAAGAATATAAGATCTAGTTGCAAGAACACACAATTATGATTCAAATTCTTGAAACCAGAGTTAAAAAAAGATATAGGAAATAAACGCGATAAAGCTCAAACTGCTAAGATAATTGATGATGCTAAAAGAGATGAAAATTTGTAGCTAATAAGTTATAAAAGGAACAATCTCACCAACACTAAGAAACATAAAGGCGTTATTTCTTTCAACGAGTTGTTGAACCACTTACTCAAGAATTTCTTACTGAATTCGGGATAAAATGGGCATGGCAACTATTATCAATACAAGCAACATGGATATACAATACAAGAACAAAATATATATCGTTAAACTTATGATTTATTCTCCAAATATGCAATGGGTGCATTAAGCTTCCATGAGGTGAATTTTAAGATGCATTTCTTTCTTATCAATTTTCAACAGGCCTATCAGTATATGGTTTGCTTTATCTCTACACGAATCCGACGTTAGAGTGGGAGTTGTTGCAAAGTTTATTAATTCTCTTGCAGGTGCATAAACCATCGACATTTCACACGACTCTTATTCCAAATCAATGTGATTCTAGTGGGTCAAATAAATCAAAATTTAAGGAGACGACCACCCCTCAGAAAGCCAAATTACGAAACCAATCATTTCCAAATCGACGACTGAGGTGCATTCCGGGAGTTCATCAATAATTTCCAGAAACCCCAAAGGGAGGTTCCAAAAGCAGTATCAAGTTTTTCAAAAATTACAATTGATTAGAGTTGTTTTTTGTGTAATTTTTTTTGGATTTTTGGTCTAAATTTTTTTAAATTGGGTTGGAATTTATTAAAAATAGAAGTTTGTTGAGTAATTTTACACAATTAAAGTGTGCTAGGAATTTTTTAGGGCACTGAGTCCATATATAGTAAAAAAAACTAATTTAAATAACAAAATCAAAATTTCACCAATTTTTCACAAAATTCCATTCCAACACCTAAAACTCCAAAAAATCACACTAAAAAACAACTCCCAATTAATTTTGCTAACTTATCCACCACAACAACCTAAGGTCCACGTTTGATTATTACCCCCAAAGTGACATTGTTTATAGATATATATTTTCATGACATGGTTTTAAAGCACTGTTTATAAACTAGCAATTATATTAAGAGGTGCAAAGGAATGCCGTAATGCTTATAGGAGAGTGGGGAGATTGTGGAACTAAATAATCGAGCGAAATATATGGACAATGAAATAAATGCAGGTGAGGCTAATTTAAATTCAATTGTTCTGAATTTTCAAGTGAAAAAAAGTCGTAACTAGTGTGCAATGTGTTTGAGATCCATGGATAGTGATCGAGGAGGTTTTCAAAAAAATCCCAGCATTGGAATTTGATTGATGTGTTGTGACGAGAGGAATGGGATTTGTGGCTCGTCACCTTGTTTAGAAACTTCTGAAATCGGGTGAACCCCAATGATATGCTTGATATTTTCAACCTCATTGATTTGATTATTTGGAAATAGAAATGTTTTTCAAACAACTAAACCCAATTCAGTATTTTCTATAATTTGCACTGAAGAACTTGTAGCAAAATTTGATCTCACATAGATATTTGAGAAGAGATAGAAGACTTTACTATTAGCAGGAAAGTAACATTCATTGTAAAGAAATTCAAAGCAAACATAGCCATTTATGAAGGAAAAATCCACAAATTGTCTTCTCTTTTTAAGTTTTTAACTTTTTTACTACAAGGTTGTAATTTTTACACAATGTAGCCCAAGAAAGGGCTTGAAGTCAATTCAGTGATTCCTCTACAACATAGTCTATTCTTAGATTTTGGATTGTAATTTCTTTATAAGATTTTGCTTCTAGCAAATAGTGTAGACAATAGTATTTGGTATAGTTTGCGACAAAGAACTTGTAATACAATTTGATTTTACATATAGATTTGAGAAGAAATAAGGGAGTGTACAATCAGAAGGAAAGTGACATTCATATCAAAAGGTTCAAAGCAAAGTAAGCCATTCACGAAGGGAAAAGCCATAAGCTGTCTTTTTTATTTTTCTTCCAATTTTTACTTCATGGTGGCAATATTTTACAAAATGCAGCCCAAAGATGGTGAAACACAACCCACCGGTGCACCAGCCCCTCAGATCCTTCATGCAACATGCCTCAGGTCCATCTCATTATCACACTAAGTGAGAGAGGGATCCCAGCAAGGATGATAGGCATAAATCATATCCCTTCTACATTTTATAGTTGCAATTTTTACAGACTTCCGGAGCATAACCATTATATTTGGCAAAAGATGGAGTCAATACACTGACTGGAAATAGGAAGTCTATGATCCATCCTACACGATAGAGAACCAAGCACAAGGAGAGTCTGCATCTCAAGAGTATCTATGTCCCATGGAAATATATTCACTTGTTGAACTTTCTTTTTCAGATAGCAGCAAAAGTAATAACATGGGATAATGTAGTAGTAATTTGGTTTATTGGTTTATAGTTTAACAAAGAACAAGTGGTTGTCCTTATCAAATATGAAAGGCATTTTAGGTTGTTTACATGAAAATAATCAAATAAATAGATATTGCTAACTGATCCATTTGGGTTTTTTGGCAACTTTTAAAATCTCTATATTTTTTGTTAAAATGGAAAGATGGACTTATCCTCAAAAGCATGTTTTGATGTCCAGAATCCAGGAAGAATTGCATCTTATGATGAAGTTAAAAATCCCCGTGGATGTATATCTAAAATCCTTGTAATCCTTCTTGTATATTAACAAAATATCTTTCTATTTATCCAAAAAAAATACAATAAACGTTTTGTTGCGTTAGAATTGGTATTGATTAGATAGTTCAAGCAAACTAAGTGATCAATATTACTTTTCCCTTTCTTGTGGTTTCTTGACATTACTTCAGCTTCAGGAACCTCTGATGAGACATAAAGATAAGCTGCAGATCGTATCGAGTTGTTCTGAATTAAACTTCACAACATGAAGGTAATAACAAGTGGCCTTGTTTTTTACTATCATCCCTTCCAACTAAACTAAGTTTGAGGACAAAGCCTTTGATCCGTGGCAGCCTACTCAAGTACTCAGATATCCTGTAATGACAAAAGGTCCATTTCTTATCAACATTGAATTTTAAAAAAATATTTGTTTTCGCTCAAACTAATAAATTTTCTGGTCCACCAGGTATCTCTAAAAAGTATTTAAAGTTTCAACAAGTGGAATAATCCTAAAATACATGTTGCTAAGCTTCTAAATGAGTGTGGATATAAAAAAAGTCCCCAAAACTATCTTAGCTTTGCTTGGTTTATGATCCATTTGGTAACATTGTATCAACTTAGTAAACAAAAATTCCCAATTACATTCACTACTAAAAAAATATTAATAAAGCAATACCTAAATCAAACTCAACAAAAATAACAGATTTCGATAAATACTTCAAGCCCCATAACATATCGTTGAATTCCAAGATGCTTATAATGAGAAATATACAAAACCAGGGAAGGTTGTTGAGAAGAGTAATGATCTGATATGGAATTTTGATAATGGAATAGACTGGGTTAACAAATTCATGTTACTCAAGAATTTCTTTCCTTGTTTTGCTATCCCAAAAGGTTTTTCATGTTACTGAAGAATTATTTCCTTGTTTTGCTATCCCAAAAGGTTTTTCTGCTTAGCAACTTGGAAAAGTAAAAAGCACCTAAAAATAAGGTCACATCACCTCAGGTTACCATGCTTCTATATGCAAAAGTTGTTACATCACACATGCTCTTACCATGCTTCTGTCTGCAAATATCATAATATACAGTGATAATGTCACATGTCGAATCCTAACAAATGGAAAAAAATAATTACAATAAAATGTCACACCAACCTTGAGATTTTAAGGTCAGTATCCTTTGTGATCCCTCAAACACAAATATCTGTATGACAGGAACTAATATTGTAATCAACTATAAGCATCACTTAGCTTCAGAATCGGGATCTCGATTCAATAAACCATAAGTGAAATCGTAGAGAAATACAAATTAGCTATGGTTAATCAGGTCTCTAAGCTACACCAAATGCATTTTCCTGCATTGGAAATTTCTTTGCTAAAACAATTAATTACAATTGGTTTTGTATGGAGAATTTTCCTGGCCAAATGTTTTAATTTTAAGTGGATTCGCATGAGGATCTTGCAAGAAAATGTAAATAAAGCAAATAAGGTTCCGATAGGAAATCTGCTAGAACATACATAACTCAATTTGCAGTAACATTAAGAACACGGGTGAGGAGGATTTTTTCCAGCAGCTGGGACAATGTCTTCCTCCATTGGCTCAAGAGCTGTTGTTGATGCTGAAGGTCTCATGGGTGTTGATGTCATCTTCTGTCCCTTTGGATCTGGCCCCTCCTCATGCTTCTACCCATATCTACCTACAAATTGCACACTTTTCTTCCATCTATATGGGAGGGGGCATTCAACCAATACATAACCAAAATTGTGTCATCGATGACACAAGAACGCCCAGTCAAGCAGGGGATTCCATTCTTGACTTGTCATAAGTGGGAATTCATAAGATGTTGAGTCTTGACCATGGTTTTTCAAGATGTTCATTTGGTAAGGAGGTCTGAACTTGGTCACAAGGATTTGGTATATTTATATCACAACTTCATAGGTAGAATGTCCGTCCGACGTCCTAGATGCTACTGCAAATCTATCTATATTATTAGACTGATAATTGAGACAGTCGCATTCCACTTTCCGTGCCAAAAGGATTTACCAAAATGTTTGAAAATTTTCCGCATAATGATATCTGAAGGTCGTAAATTCTCCATTTTGGACTCTATTGCCATTAATTGTTCTGCTGTTGATTGCCTTAAAATATAGTGAAAGGAGACTTGTGAAAGTAACATGTACAACTAGATTTGATGGAATACTTACATTGTTGGGCAGGGGAAGGGTTTATTTGATGCAGTGATGGCATCCCATGACAATCACACTTCCTTTACATGCTCAAGAACATTCCCAAATAGTATGGCTCGCTCCTTTCCACGAAAGGATGCAGAGGCAAGCCACGAGTTCCACCACCATCGTTGCTGGATATGAAAGTGTCCACCTTACCATCGCTGTCACAGGTGTGAGGTCTTACAGAATGGCACACACAGTTGGCCGCCTGTGGATAGGCATCACTGGAAACAGCTGCCCAATTTCCCAGAAGTTGGGAATTTTGACAGATTTATGTGACACACGACGAGCCCTTCGGCAACAGGAAAAGATACAAGATCACACATCCCGTCCACAGTGGGAAACTGTTCAAGCCCCATGAACCTTGATATCATATGCGTTGCACGGATTTGGTTGCTGCGACAATCTCAAGAATGGAATTCAGCATTTACCTTAACAGGACAAGTACTAGGAGGCAACTTGGCTGTCAACATCTCCCTCAATCTCTGGACAACTTTTACTTTATTAGCTAAAATGTCAAGCAAAGGCAGAAACTCTACTATTTTGAGAGGAAAATCAGGTGTCAACCAAAGCACAGGCCTTAACCTCTTCTTGTATTCACTTTCTTTCTTAATGTCAATTGTTCCACCAGACCTTTTCTTTTTACTTGAATCTTTATTATTAATGCTTTTGCTAGCCTTCTCTTTTCCCTTTCTAATACCCACAACATCATCCTTCCGAAATTCTGATGGTTGGTGGTCAATTGATTTCTGACTGCTCTTTGGAGCTAACTTAAGGAACTTCCTCAATATCCTTGAAGAATCCTCATTAACTAAAGTGCCACTGCCATTGCATTCAGGCAAGTATTTATCTAGCTGTTTATCAAGCTTATTAATTTGTGAATTCAGAATTATTCGCTTCAGTCCATTAGTTTTTGTCATCCTCTTGCTCTACCTATCGATTACATATGCTTTGAGGACAAAGCATCTTTAAGAGAGGGGCAATGTTATGAATATTTTATTAATTATTAGTTAGATATAGTTATATTAGGTTTTATTAACTGAAAGGGCATGATCAAAGATCATGCCTCTTCGCCAAGGGACACCTTGAGGCTATTTAAAGCCTAGGCGATCCCTCATTGTAATCATCTCATCTTTTCATCATTAATAATATATATTTACTAAGTTTTACCGCAGTTTTTACACTCCAACCAACCTTCCGTATCTTTAACACAATTGGCTTCAGAGGCCTCGGAGGCATTAAGATCCTCTGCAGAAATAGTCAACCCGCCATTCTGATGGCATTCATTCCGATCCACAAGGCCAGATAATATCGCCCCCTCCTCTTCGATGGCCTCTAAATTCCCCATGCTAAGAGCAAAAACACGCCATTCTGATGGCATTCATCCTGATCCACAGGGCCAGAGAATATTGCCCCCTCCTCTTCGATGGCCTTCGAATTCCCCATGCTCATAGCTTGGTCCAACTATTCTTTCTCATCACCCCAAGGACCCTCTGGGACTTGACACTGAGCATCACATACAACATTCCTTGAAATCTACCAGTTGCTGCTACCAACTGTGGAACGAAGAAGGGTAGAGGCCATAACTTCAGAAACATAAATTAAGCTGAAAGAATGTGGACAGAAAGTAAGATGACAGATGAATTGTAATCGACCATGAAATTAAGGACAAATATACACAAATTTTCTCACTCTCTCATCAACATCCTTGCTGCCGAAGTACATGCACGGTTCTTGGATGGCGTGTATAATGAAACTGCATTTATAAAGTTCAACGTATATAACAAGTAGGTTCCCGTGAGAGAGAAGTGAATAGAAATTAAACTAATTAGAAATAACCACGTGTCAAATTTGGATAGGCTAGAACGACGAAATTAAATATGTTTGATTGGTTGGGGTGAACAATGTTTTCCCACCCCAAGCCAGCAAAGAAAACGCCTCCGGCGTAATTAGTTCTATAACAATTTCTTGGTAGTTAATTTACGAAGAAAGATAAATGTCCAAAACCAACATTTTGAAACAGTTGGGAGTTGGAGATTTCTGAAGAAGTATGTAATAGAGAAACCTCTCGAAAACTGAATAATAAAAGCCAGTTTCATTCTAGCCTTGGGGTAAATTGCAGTTTATATTGTATTTTGTTTTTCTTTGTGCTCTCGGTGTTTCATTTTGTGTTTTTCTTATGGTGGAATAGGTGTAATGTAGCAACATGTTAACTTAGGTGAAATTGTAGATTTACAATGGTACCTGTAATATTAGCTTAAGAACATTAATGGGCGCTCCACCCATTTTTAAAATTCATTCACATTCACTATTTCCTACACTTTTCATTATTCTTTCTACAACGTTAAAGCTAAGATTCTTGATTTCTTGAGCTATTAAACTTTGTTCTTTTCATATTTCTTCTAGCCATTCTTTAAAATTTAGAATCCTGCAACTCTAATTAGTATTGCACTGCTTGGTTTTGAAAGATAGGTTTTCGAATTAGAGCAGTTCTTGCAGCTCTTATGATCTCTTTCTTCGACTAGTCATTTTTTTTTTTTTAGTAAGTTTAGTATATGTCATGGGCACTAGTTCCCCTTGCAACCAGGAACTGTCTCCAAGGTAAAAATAGGCCAATTGACAAATCGATAGTCACTTCAAAATGGATATATAAATAAAGCATGTTGCAGATGGAAGAATTGATAAATACAAAGCAAGGTTTGTAGCAAGAGGCTTCTCACATAAATAAAGTATTGATTATGAAGAAACTTTTGCTCCTACAACTAGATATACAACAATCAGATCTCTTATCTCCTTGGCTGCTACTATGGGATGGAACATTGGATGTTAAGAAAACTTTTCTGAATGGGACTATTGATGAATATGTTTACATTGAGTAGTCTCAAGGATTTGAAATATATAAGAGGGAGAGACATGTATGCAGATTGAAGAAAGCTCTATTTGGATTAAAGCAAGCACCTATGGCTTCGTATGCATGAATGGATGCATGCCTATTGAGACTTGTTTTTGTCAGGAGTTTCGTAGATACTAACCTCTACATCAGAGTGGTCAAGGATAAACCAATCATAATAATATTGTATGTGGATGATCTACTTATTATAGGTGTAGAAAATAAAATTCAAGAATGAAAGAAGCATTTAATAGCCAAATTTGATATGAAGGATCTTGGTATTATGCATTATTACTTGGGACTAGGAGTTTGCCAAAAGCCTGGTGAAATATATCTTGGTCAAGTAAAATATGTGATCAAGATTCTATAGAAATTTGGCATGATGGATAAAAAAATCCTATGACAACTCCTACCAATCTAAAGAATTTGAGGAGTTCAAATTCTAGTCTGATAGATCCTACTTGCTACAGACAATTGATTGGGTCCTTAATGTATCTAGTAAATACTAGACCTAACATTTGTTTTGCAATACATGTCCCTAGTTAATTTTAGATGGAGCCAAAGCATGACCATTGGATATAAGCCAAACACATCCTAAGATATTTGCATGGAACCATACATTACTGTCTTTGGTATAATGGCAATGAGATCCAACACATGGGATATATTGATTCTGATTGGGGTGGTAGTGAGACAAATGGAAGAAACATAATAGGTGGATGCTTTAGTTTAGGATCTTCCATGGTATCATGGATGAGCAAAAAGAAAGATATGGTTGCTTTGAGTAGTGTTGAATTTGAGTATGTTGTTGCAAGTGAAGTTTGCAAGGAAGTTGTTTGGATCAGGAAGTGATTATTGGATTTTTTTGGAAGGACCATCGCTTAGCCCTACTTGTATACATTTTGACAATGAAATCTGCATAATGTTGATAGAATACCCGACAATTCATGCTAGGATGAAGCATATAAATAATAAGTACCACTATATTAGAAGCTTGATATGAGATGGGGACGTCGTGGAGTTGCATTATTTACCTAAAGACGAACAAGTATCAAATATTTTGATTAAAACTTTACCAAACAAGAAGCTTGGGTACCTTAGAGACAAGCTTGTTTTAGTATACATCTCTTCCCTAATTGAGAGGGAGCGATGTTGGACAATTCTTCTTTTTATGTGTCATGCACTAGAACAGGACTAACAACTATAAGTCTTAGTGAATGCCATAAGGAAAGAATGAAGTTTGGAGGATTGGATAAGCATATGAGATTGGAACTTCTTATGGATTAAATAATTCAAGAAAGGAGTTGTATATCGATGCTCTTTGAGGATGAGGTAGGGTATCCAAGGTAAGAGTAGTCAAAGAGGACTGATATTCTTTGAGGATTCAAGAACTAGTAGAAAATGATGAAAATAGTGACTAGGTGACTAAAAACATTAGTCACCGCAATTATTTCGAGTGAATTACTACTAAATTTGAGCAATTTTAAGTGACAAAACTAAAAATGACTAACTTAAACGACTAATTTAGTCTAGGGATAAAATATACGTCTAGATAATAAGTGATTAAACTAAAAGTGACTAATTTAAATGACTAATTTAGTCTAGGACTAAAATATATGACTAGATAATAAGTGGCAAAATTAATAATGATTAACGTAAATGACTATTATAGTCCAAGAATAAAAAAATGACCAAATAACAAGTACAACAAGTATATGAATTAGTAATTTATGTTAGTAATTTTTAATAGTGTCACTCTGGAAACAAAAAATTGCATTTTTGATACCGAAGTGTTACATTTCACTACATGGGTCTTTGAATCCATCTGTAGTGTTAAAATTTAGAGATAAAGGGGTCTCTAAATCCATCTATAGTGTTAAAATTTTGAATAACCTTTTGTCTCTAAAGTTGTACACTAAAGGGTTGTTTTTGTTGTCACCTTAGCAATGAATCCTCTCACTTTAGATTACTTATTGAATTTTGGGGGTATCCCAAAGCGCAAATTTATGGGGTCTTTTGTGCGACTAGATCACTAGCACTAAAACCATTTTCCCCCTCATATACATTATGATCCGTAAACCATATCAATAGCAATATGATCACCGATCAATGAAACATTTCCCAAATGTTTCACTATTCAAACATTGAACTCCTTATCTCAACTATTCTTACTATGTAAAACATACTAATGACACTAAAGTTCACCCATAAAGGCCTAAGATCCTCTATAGAGGTCATGTGTGGTCCTTTGATAAATACTTCACAAAGATTAATCATTAACGATTCAAATAAGTCCTAAGCCCCTTATGTTCGTATTTTGACCAAGCCCACACTTGTAAGCATCATATGTGATTTGAAAGCCTCCTAATTTCATTAAGGTTCATGATGGGGCTCCAAAACCCAGTCGTGGTGTGCAAAACCTTTGAATGGTAGACACATCCATCCTAGAAGCTAAAGAATACCCCTTAGAGAATATAATTAATGTGGTGGTTTGAAGCCTTTTTAATAATTATTGATTATTTAACACTTAACTCGAGGCCATGAGACCCATTATTATTATGAAAAACAAGCTAAATGCACATATTCCAAGCTAGAGGTCTTGTTCATGGCGATTGAGCGTGGAAAAATATTAATTTAGGGATTAAGGCCCTTGATTTCCTCTCCTAACCATAGCATAGACACTGATATGAATTTGAATGCTATTTTTGCAGTGCTAGTTTCATTTTCAGATATAAAACTTATTTATTGATCTTCTGCAATTTTTTTTGTTATAAAAAATTGCCTACTCTGAACGGTGATCAGTAGACCATAAATCCTTCATCCGAACTCAGTTTTCAACAAAACAAGTTGCGTTGGATTCCTTGCGACAGGACAGTTGCTGTAGTTCTAGTTTCATTCAATTTCGAGCACTTTCATTTTTGAGCTAAAATACTGAGCCTCTGATCAGACACTAACTCCCATATGTGGTAGGAAATACCTCTTATGGTGCCCATATCTCGACTTAAGTCCAAATATTCATTAAATAAGATCAATGTGGTTTTTACATCTATCTCATAGCCCTCGAGACTAAAAACCTTATTGTAAGGCCTAATACCCTTGTTTACCCCCCCTTACCCATGGTACATTCCTTGACTCATATAAATGGTGTGAAAAATTCCTAATGGAATTGATATCCCATATATACTTAAGATTATTTAGAGAGGATCTATGTGGTTGTTCAATGCCACATTCATGGTCCTTGAGCATGAGAATATTCATTTTAAGAGTAAAGGTCTTTTTCTCCTTCCCTCATACTAATTGTTATTATGCAAAGAATAGTAACGATGCTCATATTCCTAGCTAAGGTCCTTTTCATATCCATTGTTAAGGGCTTTCAAAGTTATTCATGGTGTCCAAAATGTGGTAATGTTGTGAAAATATCAGTAAAGATAAAAGCCCCAATAGAAATTCCTCGATTGGTCAAAACCTCTCATAATGCTAAATTTGGGCAATTGACCTCATTGTGATAGGTAGAAGCTTAGTTCAAAAAAATAATAATTGAATTTAGGCTTTTGCAATCCATATCACGAAAAGCAAGATTTTTTTTGGTAAAAATCACATTATCAGAGTTTTGTCGACACGTTTCGAACCATCTAGTGTGGTTCATCGCTAGGATAAGATGGAGAACCAAATCTTGGCATCAACATTTTTTTTTTAATTGTCAAACCTTTAGGAAAAATCACGTTATCATACTTTTCTATATCTATGTTGAAACAAGAAACAAACCATTGACATAGTTTTAAATTTTTTAATTTTTTCTTAACAAAAAAAAAAAAAACCTTAACATAATTTTAAATTTAATTTCGAGTCTTCTAATTTGTCTCAATATATGAGAAATAGTGGCCACATAAACAACTAGAACTTTAAGAAAAATTTAATAAAGTTATACTCTAGATCCACATAATACCACTAATTACATATCGCTTGGCCCATGTTAAATTAAATTTTATGCATTTAAACCAAATGAAAGTCACCCCACAAAATTTTGGCGCCACAATTTTATGGTAAATTCTCCGCGTTTAAACCAAATCAAATTTTTTCCACAAAATTTTGGAACCACAATTTGTTCCAGCGTAATTGTTTTTTCATATGGAAATATGGGTTACCGACATCTTTGGATGCCCATGGCATCGGTCAGATGCTACTGCTCGACCCTACAACACATTCAAAGATTACATTCAAATATTTCAGTCCTGAAATTCCATTTATGGATCACTGCATCCCACCCTTCTCGTTATTCAACACCTTCAACACTCCCATATGATGCTTATTCATCTTTTCAGATGTAGAGTCCACGAATAACTTGTAGAGGTATGGAGCTTTCTTTCAATTTAGTGTTTGATATTTTTGTACTTTAATGGTATAGATGATGGGCACAAAGCTGTTTGATTTGTTCTTTTTTCTATTTAATACATTGTTTCAAATAATCTATTACTGAAAATAATCATTTTAGATTGAAGTATCTGGCTTCATCCTTGCCCAAGCTCTCCTCTTTGTTTTGTCTAGGGTTTCTCATATAGGGTTTGTGTTATAAGCCCGCTGAGCTATTTTAGTGTGGGGTTTCTGTGGTTCAATTTTAGTTGATACACTATAAGTTGGTCAATGATATTTATAATGTAAACCCATATTTACAGTAAAATTCAAATGGAGACAGTTTGAGATTTCGGAGAAGAGTTTCTATGAGCTTGCGATCAAATATTAATCATTGGTCTTCGCTAGAACTGTTGTTGGTCTATTTTTGGAATTACAATGTAAATTCATTTTCACAATAAAATGAAAATGGAGATTGTTCTAGATCTCTGACAAGAGTTTCTATGAGGTGACAATCAAACATTAATTTATTGGCCTCCAACAAATTCTTATCAACTTATATTGTAGACTGTTACGTTGCCACTACCTCCCACTCTTTCAAATTTAAGTTCAATAGTCATGGGGACCACCGTAAAGGCTATAAAGACAGTTAGGAAGATGATTATACACTTAGATCTAGTTGAAACAGGGCACTATTTATACTGGCACATCAACCAAAATGCTACTCTCTTAAGTGGAATTGACAAGTTACTGTTGTAACAATGTATCAGAGGCCTCTTGACCCTAGCCAAATCCAACATTAGAAGGAACAATTGGCGCAACATATAATAATTTATAGAACAAAAAATCCAATTGTAGCTTGAGCTAGGGCTTGAAAATTAGAAACCATGTGTGGTAGTTTCTACCTATGCTATGTAGCCTCTTGTGTGTTTCCATAAGAATTTTCTGTTAAAAAAAAAGAAAGACAAGTAATGGATTAGTTCACTTGCTGCATGGGTTTTCTCTTATAAAATAGTGGAAAAGGAGAGAAGTGGGAGTGAGAAAAATTGGGCAACTCCAGATCCAATAATAACAACCTTTTTTCTTCAATAACTTAACTCTTTTTGCTATAGAAAAGGTGTTGGGGCAATGTACCGTGTTTTGCATGCACACTTCATTGGCTAAAATAGTCTTTCAATTCTTTATATATGTGAGTGCTATGGATGAACTCCAACGATATTTACTGCAATGTAAATCAACTCATTCTTACCACCAAGATCTACACACAATTTCAAAATTCTCTAGGTACCAGATATAGATTTTGGATTACTTTCACAAATTTGGCATATCTCAAAGATAAGATAATGTACCTATATGCCTTGTTTGCCCCAAGAATTTATATTGTTGATTTCCTTTACTCTCAAATCATATTATAATTCATTATTCAATTATTCTTATCTTTGACAAAGGATTTGAATTAGTGTAAGGGTTGAAGTTTTTCCAGTAGCTTTCAAAAGCGTGTGTAGTTGATCCCTAGCCAAAGACAATTCATGTAATGTTGCTCCATAACATTCCAGCCACACACTAGGAGCAATATTGCTTCTATGGTCCTTTGCCAAAGTTCCCTTGATGTTTGCATGAACCTATTGACCACTTTGTTTGTGAGGATGTCATTTTCTGTTATTATAAGTCCCCTAGCAATAACTGCTCCATGGGTTGCAAATGTAGGAAAATATTTCTTTCCCTTAGCCTTGACTTTCCAAAATTTTGAAGGAAAGGTCAACAGGAGTGTTGCGAAATAGACATGATAACATTACATAGAAACATGGTACAAATTTAGGAGAAAATACAAGGGGACTGCAAGTTGGGGCACACTCTATAGTCTAGTTCTATAACCCAACAATATGTAGATTCTCACAATCCATATTGAACATCAAACAAGCTTATGGCATAAAAAATAAAGAGAGAAAATTTGTACAATTAGAAAAATAAGTAGTGAACAGTCAAATTATCTGGTATCTAATATCAAGGCAAGTTCAATCCTTTGGAAAGAAAGTGCTTTAGATGAATCAAGGTCTATGTTTCAAGAAGTCAATCATCCCATCCTTTGCGTAGTATTCCTCACCATGAACCTAGAAAAGGATGAACAACACTGCAGGTTGCAGCTAGCAATTGTGAGACATTCAAATACAATGGAGATCACAGGAGCTAGACTAAGATTTTCTCATCTTATTGCTTCATCTGGTGCTACAAATAATTAGTAGAGTGTCGGTATTATTTGAGAGGATCTGAGTGTTACAGCAAAAATTATTGTTAAATGGTATATGTTGCTTGTCTTTAATAATGTCTTGGTTACACATATTACATATGGGTTCTTACTAGTGTTACTAGCATAACCCTTATTCTGTGTCCTACAATGGCAATAATATCAACAGGTTCTTGCTTTGATTATGTTCACTATCCTCTTCAAATCTTGACATTTTCTTCAAATTTCAGATGTTCTGGTGACCATAGATCTGAATTTAACTTTTTCTACATGATATCTTAATTTTCCTTTTCATGTGGATTTCTATTATCTTCTCCAATGTCTATTTTCAATTAAAATTTTTGCATTGACCAATTTTCCAGTATGCTTTGTCTTGGATCTCATGAGGATATACATCTTTCCTGAAAATGCACATCCTACCTGAGATCTGCATAGCCAAATCTGATCTAAAAATTACAAGATCTAAAAAATGAATGGAGTAAGATTATAAAAGGCTACTTCACACCATCTCTTGCATAAGGAGATATATATCATTCCGATTGCATCCTAATCTAACACACTATTCATTATTGTTGGGCCAACCATTTATCCTAAAATGGGGCCCCTTTTCTACAAATAATAATAACAGGATGAGTCCTGTACTTAGCAGCAACCAATTCTGCAAAACCTTTGGCAACCCTGCAATTTCATATAACGTGCTTAACTGTCTATGGTTGATTTTATTTATTTATTATTTGTAGTAATGATTTACCACATGCATTGTCAAAAAATAGGGCTTGGCCATGATTATTTCATAGGTTTATGAAAAATATTGCTTCTACATCAATGTCTCTATGCGGGCTTTGTTTTGCACTCTTGAGTTGAAGTAGATTTGTGTGAGGCTAAAAAGAAGTTTGTTAAAATTTTGAATGTATTTTCACTGTGCTAACTCTAGCTTTGATCCATCCACGTTTAGGTTTTGATATATCTACCTCTACAAAAGGTTTGACTTTCACTCTTTATAAGAAGTAAAAACATGTGTGAAGTTTAAGGGGAATAATGATTGGATAAATTGAATGGTGTTTGTGAGGTAAATTTCCCTTTATAATTGAAAGGTTTAGCATGGAAGTGGAAATGAGCCAAAGTTGAATGACCCACTTGAAGATTGATGATGAAGATCTCCTTCTTGTTTTCGAAAAGGCTTCTCCAATACGACAGAGAAAGCTGAAAAGGTTGAAGAGAGTAGGGAAAGCCCTCGGTAATGATAGAAGTTAAGCTCCTCTTACCGATCAAAATAAGATTGTTGATGGAAGTGATCTCATGGACTACTTGAATGCTAGTGAGTTCGTGAGAAATGATCAAGGGTTTACTACTAGTTTGGAGCGAATACAACATGTAGAGGAACAATGCATTTCCCAAAACAAGTTTTTACAATTTTCTAGGTGAAGTAGACAAGGAGGATGATAAAAAAATAATCAAATTGATAATGCCCATACTGGAACTGACATTCTTGAAACCATAAACACATTCAAGGATAACTATGATCCTGAAAGTAGCAAAGATTATGAAAAATTGAAAGTCCATGCTTGTATAAACGAGCATACAAGGGGGATTACCTTATCATATAAAATCAAAGAATTCAATTGCCAACCAAATGCTCCATTGTAAAACTAAAAGGCAAAGCTTGGAAAACCTTTGCATTTTCATTCTTGTACCATTTTTTGAGGCCTTCTTCAATTGAATCTCCTAACCAAACAAATATCAATCCTGTGATTCCATCCATATGGTTCCACACCTGTTGATAGAAAGGAAATTACATGATGATATGAAAGTTAGATTCACAATTTTCTTTGCAAAGACTACACTACCCAATACCATGATTATTTTTCGTTTCAAGGATTTCCGATACTAGTACCTCATTATTTAGTACTCAGGAGTAACCACATGAAAAAATAGGGTTTTAGAGACAGTTGAATATCCAGACGTTGGAACACCACCACTTTTTGAGGATCCAAGTCTCCCTGAGCAGCCAAGGCATTATAAATTTTATTTAATGTGTAATCTACAATGGGGAGTTATAGACAAAACAAGAGTGTCATCTTCATCTTTTAATAAAACAGGGCTAGACTTGATATTTTATATATATTTGTCTGTTGGGGCCTTTGTTTTGAAAATGGAACAGTTTGGAGAACAGGTGGCAGAGCGCAATCACGGTAGATATGGAGCTGTCACGGTTGCGGATAGCTAGAAGATAGGTGGCGCGACAGTTGCAGAAAATAACAAAGATGGTAGGAATGGGAGATAAAGACAATCAACGGAACTCCCAGTGATAAGGAAGAAGCAGAAAACAACGAAGCAGGAAAAGAGGAAATACTGACAGTCACGTTGGCGGAAGAACAAATAGGTAATCAGCCAGCATAGATAGGAGAGTTAGTTCGGTAGAGGGTTGAGGGAGAGGGCCGTAGGAGGGACCTGTTAGATCTTTGTTGTACTGAACCACCCTGTAATAGACTCTGTGGAGTAATGTAGCTATTTGATACTGATAATGAAATATAGTTCTTGCTGTGTTTAATGTTCCAAGTTAAGTGTTAATCAGTTGCTTATTGTGAATGTATGGCCTATTTTAAATTTTAATTCTGCACCCTGAATATGCTTAATGAGTGATATCTTATGCAAAGTAGCGAGATCTATTTGCTGTTTCAAGTTCCTTCATTTGCACTTCATGGTTTTAATCGATTGATACTTGATCTGCTTCCTATCCTTACTAAGGTCACGACACGCCTCAGGTGAGACACTTTTCTCCTTGGAGTAGGGTGAAAATGTCGGCATTGTGCTAGACTACTGCGGAAACCTTGTTGGCCTCTCTCCTGAACCTGGGTCTTGCTCAGAGACCTCCTTTTTTTCCAACAAATGGTTTCGTTGTCGAGACCTAAAAATTAATTTAGGAGATAGATCATGGTATCGTGGATCTACGAGAGAGAACTACAAAGTTGGTGGGATAACCACTTAGATCAATTCATATCACATCAAGCGGAGATGTGACAACAGAGGGAGAAAAATGTCAAGGATCAGGTTCTATTTTCTGAATCTGCAAGTGACATATACAAATTTTTTTGGGGAAAGTTTCCAGAAGAAATTTATAATTGGTTGTGGAGACTACAAGTCAAGACACTCCAAGGAAGGTTGTGTAGGGTCTGTCGCAAGTGGATGCACGTGAACCTAGTAGCACTCCATCGGTTAGATACTAATTTGACCCGAGCTGTAGATTTCTGGGTACAATCTACCTTGGAAGGATACATTGTGGAATTTGCAGCCGAGTGTTACCAGTCCTTTTCAAAAGCAGAAGAC
Source organism: Pinus albicaulis (assembly GCA_034641835.2). NCBI lineage: Eukaryota > Viridiplantae > Streptophyta > Pinopsida > Pinales > Pinaceae > Pinus > Pinus albicaulis. The sequence continues at coordinate 396,652,446 of CM076576.1, forward strand.
GTATTCACATCTAGATTGCAGGGAGAACTGTTGAAGGAGATCTCGTTGTGGATCAAAGCCTTAATGGTGGACGAGGGTTTGATATATTTTAAAAAGTCTGATATGGAGACTTAAACCTCCAGTACCAGGGGAAGGAGATGAGGGAGAGATGCTACAAGTAAGTTGGAAGGGGGAATAGGGATATGGATGCCGAAACCTCAAGTAGATTGAGAGAGAGACGAACACATTGGAGGGCGCAGATTGCTGAGAAGTGGCGGGAAAGGGTGATGAAGGAGTTTGAGAAGCAGGAGAGTAGTCAACTGGGCAAGGAGAAGGTGCCGCAGATGACAAAGGAAATGGAAGGTCAGACAGGATCCCAAGGAATAGGAGGGACCATCAAGGAAGTTAGGAAAGTGTATAGGAGCCTAGCCCAAAGAGAAAAGGGAGAAAAGTCCAACGTGGAGGATGCGCGCCCCGAGGAGATATCCGACGTGGAGTTGCATGTTGCGATGGAGCAACTATTTCGAGAGAGGTCAACACCCATAATTCAAGGTAACTCTATTCCCCAAAGTTCAAGTAGCTCTATTCCCAAGCTTCCCCTGGTACTCTATCAGCCACCAGGTAAATTTTTTGTTAAGTTACGAGAGTTTAGCAAGTTGAATAATGTGCAATATACAGTACCACTATATACTATCAGTAGCGCTAGTAATACAATTTCACAGCTAGGAAATAGAGGTTTTATTCTAGTACCACCCATAAAAAGAAATATGGCGGGATCGTTCACCCGATACCTAGAATTATCTAGGAGGGGCAATGGCGATGTGGAGCAGCACTGGTATCTCTGCAAAGCCATATGGAGGGCTTGGTAGACACCAGAGGCGGTTAAGTTGATCGAGTTCCAAAATACTCTAAGAGAGAGAGCTCTTCGGTGGTTCATTAAATGGTCCGAAGCTCATCCAAACCCAACGATAGATGATGTAAAGAAAGAATTTGTCAAAGAATTTAAGTTACCTTAAACATATCAACAAGGGTTATCTAAGATGTGGGAGATTAAACAACGAGAAGGTGAAACAGCATGGGACTTGATGAGAAGGTTCAAGGATGCGATTGGGAAACTGAGTTACCCAATTGAGCCGAATCATCAGCAAGATTGGTTTATTAAAGCACTTCTTCCGTTGACAAGAACTCCACTAACACAACAAAATATTGATACCTTACAAGATGCCTGGGAGCAAGCTATGAATATAGAGGCTATGGTGGGGTATCCGCAAGAATTCAGAGGAGGAGCAACAACTCAAGACCCTTCCATATTGGGGCTACAACATCATATAACCAATCTAACGGAGAAGTTGAAAGACATTCAGCTGATACGACCTGCAAGGCCCAATGTGTGGTGTACCCATTGTCTGATGGAGGGGCACGTGGTCACATAATGCCCGAGGTTGCCGGGACAGAATATGGGAGCTTCAGGAGCAGGGAGACAAGGGACTCCACCAGTAGGGGGAGTTGCACAGATAAACACTCAAGGATTATACCAACCACAACCCCACTTTCTAGGGTTCCCCGCTCAACAAAATTAGACCGCAACTGAATATTGTGAAATATGTAAAGGCATTGGTCATCCACCAAGACTATGCCCAATTTTGTAGAAGTACTCCAATGTTCCAAACAATACATATTGTGAGTTATGTGCTTCCACAACACATAATACAGAGCAGTGTAGAGCCCTGGATGCACTGGCATAACGATTGGACAAAGCATATTATAGAGTGAATGAGGCTCCAAGGGGATGAGGAGGAGGAATGAGAGGAGGTAGAGCTGGAGGAAGAGGACCTGTAAGGTGTTACAATTGTGATAAAGAAGGCCACGTAGCAAGGGAATGTCCACTACCCAGAGTACCATGGTGCTCTCAGTGCAGAGTCAATACACACACAATTTAAGACTGTCCAGAATTAATTAAGAGATGGGAGGAAAGAGCTAGACAGAGAGGAGAAAATCTGGTGAATTCAGAACCAAGAATAGTAGAGGCTCAGTCTATGAAACATGTAGCCATAGTAACCCGGGTAGGAAAGAGAACAGGGGAGGATGCACAGAATATAGACCCGATAAAGCTAATCAAGCCAGCATCTCCAAAACCCATTTTTTGACTAGATAGATAGAGGCAATATTTTAAAGAGGTAGTGGAAACATTTTCCCAAATCGGGGGGAGAAAAGGCATTGAGCTTCCACAGCCGACCATGGAAAAAGAGAAGCAGACCCATACAAGTACAATGATTGAAGAATGGTTCTGACTATTTTTGAAAATTGTAACCAATGCACCAATGCTGGAACAACTGAAGAAAAATCTAGAGATGGTGGTGCAGGAAAATGTAGAACCGGAAGAGTCAAGAGATTCAACCCAGAAATACATAAGGAGGATCAAAAGAAATAAGAGAAGAACAGGAAAGGAATTTCGCGTGAATACTCAAGTCGCGGGATTCCAAATCAAAGATACCATGCTCAACCTAGGATCAGATGTCAACATTCTACCAAGAAAGACATGGGAAGCACTAGGCAGGCCAAAGTTGACATACTCACTAATATAGCTCTGCATGGCAAATCAGTACTGCATTGTGCCCATAGAAAGGCTGGAAGAGGTTGAAGTTGATGTTGCGAGAGTGAAGACATACACAGATTTTAAAGTCACATAGATATCATGGGGGATAAGGATCCCTATCCGACATTATTGGGGAGAGATTGGGCTTTTGAGAACTATGCAGTGATCGACTTGAAAAATGGAATGATGCTATTTGAAGACGGGGAAGTCAGGGTCACTCAACCACTTGATTCATATCAAGGACCTCGATGTACAAAAACTTTTGACAACGAAGAGGATGCTCAAATTCTCGATCATCTTTATCAAATGACGATAGGGAAGAGAGAAGACTACATCAACCCAACAACGGGAGGGACAGTAAGCTGGAGAAGTGTTCAGAGTTTAGACTTGGGCTCAGAAATAGCTTGGGATGATTGGTAGCAGGGAGGATACGAGACTAATATAAGAAGATGTGCTAACGTCCGAGGAGTCAACTAGATTGGAACTGAGGTAAGAGGATATCTGACTTTATTAGATATGAATGCTGTAAATACATTTATTGCAAGAATAGAAGATAAAGTACCGATGGAACATAGATTCCCTCTCATGGATGTAGCTCTAGAATCCACGTCGGCAAGATGGTGGAGCAACCATCGCAACTCACTTCCGAGATGGGAAGATGTTGCAATAGCACTAAGGGCCAGATTCAAAGAATATGTAGTACCACAATTCATTGAAAAGTACTAGGGGGGTTCTGACCCCAAGAAGCATCTACAAAAGTGTGAGTACCACTGGAAGAAAGCAAGGTATCCAGAATATCTGTGGATGCACAATTTTATACATTCACTAGATATAATTCCACAGGTGTGGTACTTAACCGAAGAAAAGAGGAGAGGAATTATAACCTGGCAAGTAGTTGCGGACAATTTTATGCAATGTTTTTCTTTTGAAGGAGAAACATAACTAGTTACACAGGCACTACAAGCCATCAAAAGAGTACTATTTTTTTCCAGAAATTCAAGAAGACAAAGAGAAACCACTCTCGGCGCAGATTATCAAACAATCAGTAGCATGCCAAAGAATAGACAGTGAAATGGAAGACAATCATCTAGAAAATCTTCGACACTTATATTTTGAAGAAAAATAAGGGGAGCGGGATATACAAGAAGAACCTACAACAGAGGGACTACCTCTACTACCTTTAAAGACCAAAAAGATGAACATTGGAACCCAGGAGAAACCCAAAATCGTGTCCATTGGCGACTACTAGGATACAAAAACGACTAAGGAGATCTTTTACCTTTTATAGGAATATGAAGACTTATTCCCATCCTCAGTAGCGGAGCTAAAAGGGATAAAAGGGGACATGGGGGAAATGCGCATAATCTTGAAGCCCAAGGCAAGAATAGTTAAGCATAGACCTTACCGTCTGAATCCAAGGGTAAAAGAGAAAGTCAAGGCAGAGATAGGTAAAATGCTGAAAGTAGGATTGATTTTTCCAGTGGAAGAAGCAGAGTGGGTCAGTCCCATAGTCATACAAAGCAAAAAGGAAAAGTATGAGATTAGAGTACGTGTTGATTATAGAAGCCTCAACAACGCATGCATACATGATCCAATTCCTGCTTCATTCAGTGATGAGGTGCTCGACAATGTGGCAGAAAATGAAGCCTATTCATTCACAGATGGATTCTCAGGAAATCATCAAGTGAGAATAGCTGAAGAAGACAAAAAGAAGACCACTTTTACAACTGAATGGGGCTTGTTCGCATATCATGTCATGCCCTTTGGGCTGAAAATGTGCCAGCGGTGTTTTCACGAATCGTGATAGCAACATTTCGAGAATATATCCATAAGTTCCTTGAGGTTTATATGGATTATTGGAAAATTTACAACCTATTGAAAAATCATGCAACCTTACTAAGGATAATGTTTGACAGATGCAGACAACTCAAGATTTCCCTCAATCTTAAGGAATGCAACTTTGCAGTACCTTTTGGGACGTTGCTAGGACATGTTGTTTGTAAAGAAGGTGTCTGCATGGATCCAGAAAAAGTGGCAGTCATTATTAACATAGAAGCACCAGAAACTGTGAAACAGTTAAGATCACTACTCGGCCATACTGGGTACTACAAAAGATTCATCCGCAACTACGCAAAAATAATAGCTCCATTGGAAAAGATGTTGCGGAAATCAGATCAATTCAGTTGGACTGACGAATGCACTACTGCCTTCAATACATTGAAAGAAAAAATAGCAAGTGCACCCATCTTAGTTCATCTTGATTGGGACAAACAGTTTGACGTTCATATTTATGCCTCCAACATTGCATTAGGAGCAGTGCTAGCTCAGCCAAGAGAAAATTCAGTCGATCACCCAGTCTATTTTGCAAGCAGGAAGTTGTCGATGACTAAAAGGAACTACACAACAACATAACGAGAAGCTCTTGCGATGGTGTATTCATTTCATAAGTTTTGCCATTACCTATTAGGAGGTATGTTCAAATTCTTCACGGACCATTCAGCATTGAAGTACCTAGTCAACAAGCCTGTACTTGAAGGAAGTATCTGTAGATGGCTCCTATTGTTCGAGGAGTTCACCTTTGAAGTGATAGTGAAATCAAGAAGGTTAAATTTGGGTCCTGACCATTTATCAAGGCCGGAAAATGGAGAGAAGGGAGGATCCTTGGATGATCAGTTACCAGATGCTGATCTATTCAAATTAGAAGCCATCCCAGACTATTTGGAACTGATAGCAATTTATTTGGCAACAGGACAGTGCCCAATTGAGTATACAACGACTTAAAGAAGACATCTTGTCATAAAAGCAGCTGAGTATCAATTGATAACAAGACAAATGTATAATATGGGATTAGAATAAGTCTTGCGGAGATGTTTCATGGACCATGAAAGAGAGGATATACTGTGGGAGTGTCACTGCAGAGTTGCGGAGGGCCATGTCGACGCAAAACCCACTGCAAGAAAGATATTACAAGCAGGGTTATGGTGGCCCACAGTGCATAAGGATAGTAAAGAATTTGTAAAGAAATGTGATGTCTGTCAGAGAACAGGACATCCATCACACCGCGATGAGCTGCCACTGCAACCTGTAAGAGCACTGCAACCATTTGAAAAATGGGCTGTTGATTTCATAGGACCAATTACACCTGTGGCAAGACATTCACAGGAAAGGTACATAATTATCGCAACAGATTATCTTACTGGATGGGCAGAGGCGACACTAGCGAAGGATTTCACGGCAGATACAACTGCTAGGTTCATTTTAGAAAATATCATTAACAGATTTGGCTGCCCTAGAAGCCTAACCAATGATCAAGGTACACACTTCATCAATACAACAATCAAATCTCTATTAAATAATTTTATGGTGCAACATCATAAGAGAAGTCCGTACCATGGCGAAGCATTTAATAAGATCCTAGAAAAAGGAATAACCAAGATTTTCAATGCCAATCAAGATGACTAGGATGAGCGTATACGAGCAACATTATGGGCATACAGGACAACTGTAAAAATATTGCACAATCAGACTCCTTTCCAGCTGGTGTATGGGAGAGAAGTGATGGTACCTACCGAATTTATCATACCGAGTCTGTTAATCGCTTCAACACTACATTTGACAGAGGAAGACTCAATCAAGGAGCGCCTCCATGAGCTACAAGAACTTGAGGAGACATATTTCTGGTGGAATTCCATCAGATGGTCTAAAAAGAAAGACAGAAAGCTTGGCATGACCGTCATATCAACCATAAAACATTTACAGTCGGAGGGAAAGTTTTATTGTATGACAACAAATATCAAAAGTTCCCAGGCACGCTCTGAATGCACTGGATGGGACCATACCATGTCATTGGAATTAAAGATTCAGGAGTAGTCTGGTTGGCATAGCTAGACGGCCAAGTATTACAATGATGGGTGAATGGCACACGCATGAAGCCTTACCACGAGTAAGTTTTATCATTTACTTTTCAAATAACTCTCGCAATCGAGAGGATCCAGTAGGTAGAATAGAACTAGATTGTGTCAATAACTCTCTCGCACCCGAGAAGAGGATAGAATTGGAATCACAATAAAGAACATAATTACAGTGACATAGAGAAAAATCAACCTGTTGCAATGCATATACTGCATCACAACTGATTGTGGTCAAGGGGAGGGTAGTGTTTAATGCGTCATCCGTGTCAGAAAGTCAAGTGTGTCAAACATCATTCCATCATAATAACCCATCATACCGATGTCAGTCTGTAGGATAACCCAGATTTGAGAATTAATTGCCATAATTAGTAACAACCATACCATAATAAATTTTCCATATTAAGCCATAATCATTACCTGTCAAGTCTACCCAAATCCAAAGACACAATTAACAATGTCATAATACACCTCATCGCAGTAACTAATCGCACAATTATAGCCACGGGGTGAGACAAAAAAATTAATTAGTTATGGGGTCTTATCAACCTCATTCGTGCCAGTTACATTACTTAACCCGCATGAAAGAAGACAACACGAGAATGCTGGAAAATTCCGAGTTAGAACAAGAAACAACCACAACAATAAATGAAATTTCATCAAAGGAAGTTCAAAGAGACAATCCAGTAGCAGGAATTCACAGAGAGAGAGCAGGGATATCACTTCAAGTATACAAGAGAAGGAAAAATATGAAAAAGGTAGCAACAATATTCGTCAATCCTGAGCTCGAAGAGAGAATTCAGAAAATGGAACCATTAATGGGCAAGTATGACAATGCGTCGCTGATTGACACAAATTTCACAGATTCATACTAATTTCTGGATATGAAGAGGCAGGTGTACATGGATAATTATGCTATAGAAGGAGGAGGGGAAGCAATAAGAATAAATCTGGAGTTCAAAGGTATCCAGAGGTCGACAATACTGAACCTCAGGAACCTCCTAGTGTTTGGAACCACGGGAGTAGCAATGCAGTGTACGAAATTCCCGCTGAGCAGAATCCAGAATGGATCACTATGGCTAGGGCGGGAGATACCGATACATGTAGAATATATCAACAGACTGATGAAATTATCAACATTAGGAAGGAATGTATCCACGACATTCTAGAACGTGTCTAAGAGAGCAAAGAAGGCGGGAGATTGTGACTACTATAAGAAATACGACACTAGAAGAGGAGGGAAGGGAGCAAAGATAGACCTCATCAATAGTCTAGCAGTTAAATTTTCCTATTACCTAATAGTAGGTAAGACGATGAGACACTACACGAAGGGAGAATGCACCTTCGACACCATTTCAGTTACGGAACACTGCCTCTAGGGAACCCAACTGAATTGGTGTACATTTTTTCTGAATGAACTGTTCGAAGCCTGCGAAGATAAATATAGAAGGGCCATTGGGTTCATTTAAAACTACCTCATACTGGCATTTACGATGTGGAAGTGGACTCACCTGGGGGTGAGACAGCTCGCAGAAATCACAAATGACCAGCAAATGGCGATGATGTTTACACCCTGGAAAATCTTGGGAGATCCCAACACAAAGGTGGTAAATGAAGAGGCTTTCTCATTCTGGTACAGGTAGATGGTGGATATAGTGGCGAGGCAGAAAGGGGTTCCAAGGAATCTGTTGGACAAATATTCCTCTCAAATATGGTTTGGGGTCACTCACAAGCAGACATATATCAGAACCACTTGCCTGGGTGACATCACATTCAAAATGAGACTGTTAAAGTTTCGAGTTGACGAAAAGGCGTTCCGCACTGAAGTCTGTTCATGGCCGAGAGTTGGAATCGAGATCAGAAGTGGAATCCATCACTATTCGTTCAAGGGTATGCTGCCAAGAGCATGACCAGGGGAGACACCAGATGAAACAACAAGTAGAGTTCCTCGACTGCAGCTAACACCTATACTAGAACAACTGGACACAAGGATAAAGGGCTTCAGTTGGGTAATTCAAACTCTCACAAGTGCTTCTCCTGTGTTTCATTCCTTTTTATAGTTTCAGCCTTCAAGTTCTGCATCACCATCCATGATTTCACCTATTGTCACTACCCTACCTTCCACCATGTTTAATTCACCCCCAACAGCCACAGTAATTCCAGTTCGAAAGAGTAAGGCACCTAAACCACCCGTAGCCACCCCTAAGGCCAAGAAAGCAAGAATCATGGTGCTTAGGAAAATAGTCGACCTCATAGAGGAAGATTAGACCCAACCCATGGATACGGGGGTACAAATTCAAGAAGAGCCAAAGGTTGCCACCCAGGTCACCTCCAAGCTACCTGTGTTTGATCCATTCTCAGTTTTGAATATTCAAACATCATCTCCACCCCACACTCACACCTCTTCACCTCACACTCACCATTCATCACCCCATACTTCATTCACTTCCACAGACCAATCCACCCGCACTCCATACACCTCAACAATTATCTAAGACCTAGTAAAGGTAAGAAACAAGACAAATGGAGACATCGAGGTAGAAGTTAACCCGAGTACGGCTATGGTACCCAAGGTTAACCAACCTCTGGTGGGGCAGGGCACTTTTATGGAACTATTAGTTCAGGGAGGATCTTTTACTGTAGACACAATGCCCTCGCCAAAGGATCTGAACACATTTCAGAAGGCCAATTTGATACTACAGCAGATTCAGCTGAACACGAGTATGAATAGCCCAGAAAGTCAGCTGCCGCAACAAAATTAACTCGCATCACTGCATGAGCACTCAACAAGATCAATAGCCAGCAGTCAACCCCTCAGAGAGATACCTCTAAGCCACGACATGTCTGACGCTGAGAGTATGCAGACCTGGGGTACTTAACAACTATACAAATTCATCCAGTGAGTAGAACATCAGGCAGAAGGGCTGCACAACGACCTCTAGCAGAGGTTCGAGCAGAAAGAACAACAGATCATTGCTCTTAATGAAGAGCACAATCAGCTAAAAGGGGAGAAGGAAAGTCTACAGGACCAACTGGAAAAGGTAACAAATATCTTCAAGGATCTTTGGCCAACAATAATGGCCTAGGATGACAAGACGCCGGAAGACATATCGGCCTGCTCCATAGTCGAACGGTCTATCCGAGTGAAGATAACATGTGAAAATCTCAACAAGGAAAATCAAGAGCTCAAACAAATGCTCACAACAAGACCAATGTTACCAGATCCTGCTATAATATATGTTGAGAAGTTTATCGAGAAGTAGAGACAGGTAACTAGATTGCAAGAAAACCTAGGGACGACAGTCAGAGAGGCTTACAACCTCCTGAAGCATTTACACGAATGCTCCAATTCGTTAACTATGAAGGCCCAACCTATCTCAGCACAACTTCAGCAGATTTCACAAGAGATAAAAGAGGCCATAGATCCTTTCGGCATAACCCAGCTATACAACCAAGCAGAAGTACTGGAAACCAGGATACAAAAGATAGAGGATCATTCTGCTGCCACAAAGCAGGTCCTCCGAGAGCTAAGGCAAATAGCCAAGAATACAACAGAGGCAATACAACAGATGGCTGCCGAGGCCGAAATAAAAATCAAAGAATAGCAAAATGCCGCCCATTGCACGCGAAACCGAGGCTGAAACAGTTGCCATAGAAACCAACCAGCTAATTAAGGAATGGCAACGAGAAATTGACAAGTTCGTAGAACTCAAGTCTTCAACACTGAGAAGGGTTCCCGAGTTGGGGTCTTTGTCTGGATAGAGCGAGGAAACGGAGAAGATGGAGTCAGCCACATAAGTAGGCAGACCAATGGAAACCGAAGGAGAAGGAAAGGATTGAATCAGGATGAGTCAATAACATGTGGTTGGGGCTCGTTGGGGCCTTTGTTTTGAAAATGGAATAGTTTTGAGTTGCAGAGAACAGGTGGTAGAGCTCAATCACGGTAGACAGGGAGCTGTCACGGTTGCGGATAGCTGGAAGATAGGTGGCGTGACAGTTGCGAAAAACATCACAGATGGCAAGAATGGGAGACAAAGACAATCATTGAAACTCCCATTGATTAGGAAGAAGCGGCAAACAACGAAGCAGGAAAAGAGGAAATACTGACAGTCACATTGGCGGAAGAACAAATAGGAAATCAACCAGCATAGATAGGAGATTTAGTTCGGCAGAGGGCTGAGGGAGAGAGGTGTAGGAGAGCTCTGTTAGATCTCTGTTGTACTGAACCACCCTGTGATAGACTCTATGGAGTAATGTAGCTGTTTGATACTGATAATGAAATATAGTTCTTGCTGTGTTTGATGTTCTGAGTTAAGTGTTAATCAGTTGCTTATTGTGAATGTATGGCCTGTTTTAAATTTTAATTCTGCATCTTGAATATGCTTAATGAGCGATATCTTATGCAAAGTAGCGAGATCTGTTTGATGTTTCAAGTTCGTTCAGTTGCACTTCATGGTTGTAATCGGTTGATACTTGATATTCTTACTATCCTTACTAAGGTCACGTCACGCCTCGGGTGAGACGCTATGCTCCTTGGAGTAGGGTGAAAATGCTGGCGTTGTGCTAGACTACTGTGAACATCTTGTTGGCCTCTCTTCTGAACCCGAGTGTTGCTCAGAGACCTCCTTTTTCGCTAACATTTTCCCATACATCATAATCTCTACACTTAAGGTCCAACTATGTATGAGAGTCACTTATTATGCAAAATCGAAATTATTGTCATAATGTTTTATGCCACCTGTGATAAAGGTGATTTATCTATAGTATTTTACTATAATCATGTGCTCATTTCCACTCCCAACAATTGAATTGTGCCAGAAAGCAAGATATTTTAAACAAAAATTTTCAAAGACATGGAGGGAAACATAAACTGAGAATAGCCTTGGAATGTGAACATCAAGCTGCTAATATGCTTCTTGAGAATGAATCTGTTGTGTATAACTTGTGTCTATTAGTAGTATCGCCTCAAAAATAATGATTGCATACTGGTACACCAGTTGTGCGTTTTCTCAACCCTGTCCAGTTCCTGTTGCCTAGATTTTGGGATAGGGGGCCACGGGGGCATTATTTGTTTCCTTTCTTCTCCATAGAGTTTGATTAGCTTTTTTATGTTAGGAGACTTTCAAGGGGAGGCATCCAGCCTCCTACAAGAGCTGTCTTCCTCGACCTTTTCAACCCTAGATAGTCTCCAATGGATATTATCGGATTATCTGTTGGTCCTTTCAGAGTGGTGGATGATGACACAGTTGGCCCCTCTAGTTCATCTTCAAGCATTGATGCAAACGTGTGACAATACTGATCTCTTGTCGAAGTTTCCTGCTTTAGTCTTTATCTACCTTGGACAATTGGTATACATACTTAAGTTTTATAGTTTTCATCGTGCTTACAATGTTTTCTTTGTAAGTTTGATCTCTTGTCTAGGTTTCCAACTTTAGTATTTATCTATCCTTGGGTAGTTTGTGTGTGTACTTGGGTCTTATAACTTTTGTTGTGCTTATAATGTTTTCTTTGTACACATTTATTTAGCATTTAGCTAATTTTTTAGTCGCTAGGTATTTTTACGATGTTCGTTACCCATTTCCGATCCTTCCAAATTCATCCTTGAGCATTCAAATAAATCTTGAAGAGAATAGATCGAGGTATAATATTTCACCTAAATAGATTATTAACCAAGGAATGTGAATATATCAGTTGAAGAAAAAAAACGTAGATGCTACAACCAAATGGCATAGTGATGATTAGTCAAATAGCACAAACTATTCAACAAAATGTAATTAACATTAATCCAACATTCAAGGTCACTATCAAAAAATTGTTGAATTTATAAAAGATACTTGGAGCATCTGCATCAATTTTGGGTGATGTTCCAAAAGCTTGTGAAGTATTTCTTGATTGTTCAATAGAGCCTGAGTGACAGTAGTAGAGATTCCAATTTACTAGAGGTGATAAGTATGGCCCTTATACATCCACTTTTTCAAACAAAGAAAATATCCAACATGTATACATACTTCAATGGCTTCGGGAGAACTAAACTATCGTTGTAGTGTCAAACCCGATTCTTGTTGTTGAACATTTTCAACTTGTTGGTGATAATATTGTGGGTGAACATGTTCCCCTTGATCATGGTGTTGTTTCTCTAGATATCATCAAATATAATACATTCTAGTATTTTCACATTAGTTATCTTCAAAACAGTATTTTGCACCTTTTTTCATTTTGCATGACTCTAAAAGAATTTTGTACTCTCGTCTTCATCCTTGAGCGAAGTGGCTCTACTATTTATTCTCCATTTAGCTCATTGCCATGCAAAAAGGTGCCCTCTCTCTTTCTCCAATGTAGCTAAAGTGACCTTGATGTCTTTTGAAACCTAACATTTGGAAAGCCCATATATAATTTATCAATTCTATTTTCTGTGCAAAGAAGAGTAGCACCAAAAATGTGAAAAGTATTCTTTACCCAAGATTTAGTGATACTTTTAATTTGGATGAAGATTTCTGGAATGACTTGCATGGTACATTCTCCATCACCATGAACATACTTAACGCAGGAAGTAGAATTAAAGGGTGGGGTGAAGTGTTGAAGTCCTAAATGCCCACTTGGAAAAAATTGGAAGGAGATCATATCTCCTCCCTGCTCCCGCACAAGAACTGAATCTTACAGAATCCATTAAGAACCAAACTCTTTTTGAAGGAATCTATCTATGCACTTAGCTAATGCCTCTCTCCTTGACCCCTTATTGCTCCATGATAACTCCAGTAACTTCACATGTACCAATGAGTGCTATGAAACCAAAAACATATGAGGAATATAGCTGCTATGGTGAGGGATGGTACCCACAGATCTGATATGATCAACCTCCAAAAGTGTATAATGCAAGTAGCCATATGTATCATAAATACCCAACTCTGACAAGGAGCCAGCAACTCGATTTTTCTCTCTGAAAATGTGCATAAAAATTATCGAACTAAAAGACCTCCCGTGGAGAAAAATCTAAGTCATTCAAGCTTGGAGAGATGGAACTTTACAAACACCTTATTGACAAAGTGAAACTTGAGTGTGTAGATTTCACAGTTACACCATAGTTCAATTAGGATTTCTGGATTTAAATGCTGTCAAATATTATAATATATTAGATACTACTTGGTATTTGATGTCCAGACTGAGCCTCCAATCACGTTGTTTTATGTTAAACAACTTTGCCTTATGAGGAAGTTTAATGAATTCAAATTTTAAATTTCACAAATTTTCTATGGATTTTGAAGTTTCAATGAACTGCTTACACCTCTCCTCGTTCATACAATATAAGCATAAACAAATAACATGTATATGTATGTGTGAATTAGACAATGTAATCAAAGAGAGAATATATACAAAAAATTATATATATTCAATGAAAAGTATCACATAAATTGGTTGTTTAAACAACATATTTATGTACCATGCAATTCATTAAAGATAAATTATCTCTCATACTTGTACTCAACCTCTAGGAATTTACACTGGATATTCCAACTTTGTCATCCAGTACAGGATATGCCCACGTTTCCTTCACTTTGTAAGTTTGTAGCATGTCTTCCAGATGTATTGGATTGCCTATTAGGAAAAATATATACACATCATATATTCTCATCTGCAAGAGACAAATTGTAAACCCAATATTTCTTTGTATAAAATACAAAAATGGAATAACAAGAAGACTCAACCACATATCAACCAAATTGTAGGCCTGTGGACACAGATCACCTTTAATACTTTATTATAACCTATGTACACTGATATCACCTTTATGAATTTAATAGAACCTATGCAACAAGCCTATAAGCAACATCATATGATGTTTGTCCTCGGGTAATTTATTAGGGAGTTTAAAGTGTTCAGTCCACTACATTTGGCTATTGAGTCAGCTGTTCAAAAAAATAGGTGAAAATCACAACATGCCCTGTTTTACCTTTGGCCATGAATAAACATAACAAGATATTAGAAAGCCCTGTAGTTAGAGACAAAATAATAGATAGATGGCTATCAGGGACAACATTCTAGAACATAATTCCAAGAAAAGTTAGAGTACATAAGAGAAATGTCCATTGGCCTACCCAATGGTTCGTTATACTGCTATACAAAATAGAAGCATACAAGTCATTAGGTGCAACCAAAAAGTTGAAATATCCTATGGATGGGTCTACAAATGTTATCATCCCAAGGCTATCAAAATTTCAACTATCAACTGATTGATTATGAAATTTATAGTAGATTTTAAAAACATATGAGATATTTTTTGGTGACCAAATGTGGTTGCAAGAACCTCTGGAAAATAGGGTTGTACAATCTAAAGTTGAGCAGGCATGTTCCACATGTCTTGATACATTTGTAAGATCATGGTTATCATTTGCAACACACCACCTTGAAGAGAGGTATCAAACATTTTCTGCATTCACCACACCCTTTGAGTCTTTCCCTATGTCAATCTCATATTTAACCTAACCATAAAATGTAAATATGCCCCAATTTCTTTCAAAATTTCCTTGTAAAATGCTCCTTTGGTCAGCATCTAGCATACTAAAAATATATGTTTCTATTGGGGGATTTCGAGGCCTAAGCAGGGTTCCCTTGTTTCTCATGACGTGGTTTAATAGTCCTTGAATGAATCTTTTTGCATTTTTGATATTTGCATTGAATACCCCATTTGTTGGCCATCTAACTTGTCCAACAACAATTGGCATCTACCCAAAGCCAATTTTTTTCAAGGCTGATTCAAGCATAACCAGGTTTCCATAAAATTAATTGCTGTAAACATTCTTCCCATTGACCAGTGGATGAGCCTTATTTTAAAAAAAGCATAGTTTTTTGAATAATTTTTATTTTGATAAAGGTTTAAGAAGGGAGAAATATTGACCACAAAGGGAGATCCATTGTTTTTGAGAAAAGTAACAAGTTGCTGCATAGTTTTATTCACATCAGGCTCGAAGATTCCTTTTGATGGCAACTTAGACTGGTAAACATCAAAATTGCAAGGAACGAAAATTTTTATTTGGCTAGCAAGGTTTTCCTTTTCCAAGGCCTCTTGTATGTTGAGCACTGTAGGGAGTACAAATTCCTAAAAACATCCATTGTAACTCATGAGAAATGGTTCATTTCCAACAAAAACATACCTGTTACCATGCATCAAAGCATTAGAATACATGGAGATGAAAAATATGAGCATTTAATAGATCACTAATAATATGCTTCAGAATAATTTCGTTTTTTTTTTACCAGCACTCTATATCATAAACACACTTGATATATTATACTCATGACTCTTGGGAAGTCAAGGATCCAATGTAGTTCTTTAACATTATGCATAAACACTCCACATATCCTCTTACATTATGTATATAAGCAACTTGTGTTTCTTTTAGATAGGGAACCAAACAAGATTTGAATCAAAATGTATTTGGAAATGGTGCAAGATTTATAAGCTCCAAAGTTAGAACATTAATTGAGAGAAGTAGTTGCAGATAAGTGGTCATGGAAAAATGAACAGAATCCATGTGCTTCTCCCAAATTTAATATGAGCCCAAGTGTTTTCAGGGAACCAAACAACCATCAAAATGCTTCACTATGTTTAGATGCTACAATATTAATCCAAAACCACTTTCCATTTAGCCTGTCCAAGGGTTGAGTTGAATATGTATTGTGTTACATGTCTTAATATGTTAGGGGGCTTGTTTCTAGAAAATAATTTTAATAACACCGAAGCTTTCTCTGTATCTGACATTAGGCTCCCATTGTTCACCAATATTTTGCTAAATATTTGAAAATTAAACAAAATTTCAAAGAGCTAGTTAGCATAATTATACTTATGAATTATTTACTAGGAATCATTCAAACATATTATTACCTTATTTGCAAGCTTGAAAGGTGTTTCTTTAGCATCAAATGTAGAATGAAAAAATACATAAATCCAAAAGCTATGAACTTTGAAGTCATTTCGAACAATCCATAATGGATATCAAAAGAAGACCAATTTGGACTTCAAAACCCATGCGGGTAATCAAATTTAATCCACATATAGTAGAAGAGATGTCAAATATATTCCATTGATCTAGCTTTGAGCACAAGACAACGGTAATTAAAAACTATGTCGAATCCCCTGCCATTTCCCCTAGATCATACATGATTTTGACTTTCATTTTTTTCACTTGGCATCACCAATAATCTCCACAAGAACATTGCCCATCCTTAAAATGATGGAAGTCAACAGAATCTAAAGTTCTTGATAACTTTAATCATGGTCCCTGGTGATGTGTTGATGAGCCCAAACAAAATTGCCAAATTTTCACTATGGTAACAAAAAGCCTATTATTTCTACTCCTCCTCCACATCACTCAAATAAATTTTGTACTAGGGACCTATCCTACTACTTTCATCTTCCTAGATAATATCTTCAACTCCTCATAAATTTGTTCTATTTGTGGATACAAATAGTGCTATATATTCTAACCTAATTAGACACTAACTTATAGACATTATTTTGTGATGGTTCTATGTTATAGGAGGGTGCAGGGGAAGACTATACATTGATTAATCCCTAGGAAAAGCATACCCTTATTTCATATAGGCCTTGAAAAAGTTCTTGAATTGAAGGTGAAACATTTAAAAGTTCTGGTTTGAAAATAATATTATGGAAGGTAAAGAATTCCATCCATTTTCTTTTGCTTCATTTGGAGAATTTCCAATCTGAGGTACGAAGCTTTTTTACGAATTTTATGCTTGTAGTATTGTGTCAATTCCTTAATGTAAGATTGTAGTTGTGAAAACTATAGCTAAAGTTGCTTCTATACTAGCTCCATCAGATGATATTCTACCAACAAATTTTTATTGAAATCATTTTTAAGCCTTTAATCCTAAACAATGCCACTAACTTGTGGGTGTTCAATGACGATCAACAGATTATGCAATTCTTTGATTGGTGAGGACATGTTTAAGCTTGTAGTAATAGACGATGAAGGACATTCAAAAGTTATGGATATTTTTCAAGATGGTATGGGAAACTTAAGGCAGAATTCAATTCCCAAAGGTGTATATCTAGAAAATCTATAAATGTCAAAACAAATAATTCTACTGTGAATAATTGGCCGTTTAATTTGGGCACAAGAAAAATACATTTAGAACATCAACCTTGGAACTTGCTGTTAAGAATTAGAAAAAAAATCTTAGATACAATTGTTCAGACAATATAGGGATGTCTTCACTTGGATCTATGAAGCTCTAAGAGCATATGATACAAGGATAATCTGGCATGTCATTCACCTCGAAGAAGATGCCAAACTTATCTAACATAAATTAATAAAGGTGCATCCAACATCAGAGCCATTGATTTAGAAAGAATTGAAAAAACTTTGGATGTGAATATCATCCTAAAGTTTGTCATTCTTCTTCCAATTTAGTGCTATTCAAGAAGAAACCAAGGGAAATCAAATCATATTGATTTCCATAATTTAAACAAAGTTTTGCAACACTGTTTCCGAGTTTGCATCCTCCATCATGTAAGAGGGCTAGTGGCAAGAGATCTTTCGCTTCATGTTGCAGTGCGCAAACTGTAAGTCATTAAAGGTCTTATGCATGAATTAAAGTTAATCACCTAGTCCATCTCATTTCCTCAAACTCTCCATCTATATCATACAATAGTATCTTGATGAACATAAAAGGAGATAAATAACCATTGAAGTCTATCCTTACCCCATTGAATCATGTAAACTATATCAGAAAATTGTAAAATGTTTGGCCTTTTCAGCATGTGAGTCTACATGTGATGCCTCTATTAGTGAAAATGGTTGTCTTCACAATATACAAAATGCTATGTCTCCCACTTTAAGCATTCTATTATTCTACCCTCCCCTTCATCTCCCATTCTTCATCCTCCACTGCTTAGTGTATCCCCTCAGATTCACTTCACTTATGTGATCAAATCTTGAAACAAAAATTTTGTGCATTCAACAACGTTTTTAACATCCCATAATTTCCACTTGCCAAAGCAATCTGCAATGTTGTTCTTCCCTCCTCATCAAAATGGTTACAACAATTATGTCATTTAAGTATTTTTTTTACATAATCTACATCACCCTTTGAAACTAGATGGAGAAGCAGGATGCCTCCAATGTAAACAACCGTCGGCTTGGCATCTACAAGAACCTATTTTTTTCGCGATGCAAAACAATCATTCGACACCTTATCTGGTAAGTCATTTCCATCCATTTTGTAGTTAGGTTCCAATGAAATATTTATAATAAATCTATAATTTGAAAGAGAGAACTCATCCAAGAGATCCTTCATTGGCTTTATTATTATTTCAAAAGAAAAATTACCCAGTGGGGAATGGACGCATTGGAAGGCTTGACTAAAAACTTATCAGGAGTATAATTCTGCACCTTGAATGCAATAGACATGGTGTCGATCAAACTCTTGAGTTGAATCGTTGTCCTACATTTGCATCCCACTTCAAAATCTATCCTCACCTCATTTTCATGCACTTGAACAAGCTTATCCATCTTTACATTCACCCAAACTACTAATTTAGAAATTCAGTTCTACAAGCCTACACATCCATAAATGAGATTGTCTAGAACATTATTTACCAAAGAGGGTGAATTTAGGTGAGATATGTTCATGACCTGGAGTTGGGGAATCCAACTTAAATTATTCTACATAGATCCATTTGAAACTCATAGACCTGGATCCTTATCAGGTTGGATGAATAGTTCACGTTATGCTAAACATGTAGGGGGGGAGATTTTAAAGTCCAGAAAATACGTCCAGATACTATTTAGAAAACTTGTAAGA
Organism: Pinus albicaulis; assembly: GCA_034641835.2. Classification (NCBI taxonomy): domain Eukaryota; kingdom Viridiplantae; phylum Streptophyta; class Pinopsida; order Pinales; family Pinaceae; genus Pinus; species Pinus albicaulis. The sequence continues at coordinate 396,671,751 of CM076576.1, forward strand.
TCCAAGGAGATGATTGGAATATACCGATATGTTATTGAACAAAATAAGTTTTTCTGTGTTACAGGCATAAGTAATTCAACGGACTATAGAAGTTGCCATGACTCACAGATCTATTTTGGTGTTGGATACAACATGAAGGGAAGAGGGGACATGGAAAAATATGTGTTCTTAAGCTGAGAAGTATGAACATAAAACAATAGTTTAGATTGGTTAAAAATGTGTACAACTGAAGGGATTATATTGATAGTTCTCCTTCGTAAGGGTAAAGTAAAAAAATATCGCTAACTAATTTTGGCAGTGGACAGACTTGTTGAAGATTTAAAAGGAACAAAATGTGTAAAATGTAGTGAAATGGTTGCTAAGATATACTGAAAATGATGAAAAACATTCCTGAATATGCCCAACTTACAAAAATGCACACAACCAAAAATAAGTGACAAAACCAAACCCTAAAGTAACTACCTACAACAGACAATTTCATCCAATTTAGAGAATCCCCTAACATAAATCCTCTATCATAGAGCAACATTCCGGAATATGGACCAAAAAAATACCGACGTATATTACAATTAGGGCTCAAACTGACACCCTAACCTTATTCGACATCCACAACCTGAATTAGTGGGCATGGTTGGGACAACTTGCAAGATTGAAATTTGAGATTCCCATGTACCTGTCAACCAACTGATAGATTGTGTTGAAGATAATTGGTTCCAATAATCAATGATACCATATTTATATCTTGATCAGATACATAAGATTCAAGATTTATCAAGATACTTTTGGTAAGTATTCCCAGGAAAATGAACAAACCCTGGTTTTGTTTTGTTAGTGTCTGAGACTACAATGTGACATCAAATTCCAACTTTTCATATCCAAGGGTAGAAAACAAAGGGAAAAAACACAAACTCAACAACAAAAACTCATTTATTTAACCTATTTGTTTGACCTAACAACAAAAATATCATAATTTACCGGTAAACACTGTTCATTTGGTGTAATAATGATACAAATAAGGAACTAAACATGAAGGAAGTAAACAAGAACAAACTAGAATGCGCCAGGAGAAGGTTGAAGGCAGTGGAATAATAAAATAGAGTCTTCAATGTTTGGAATGATTTGGGTGAACATAACAACTATGGAACGTGTGATTACTCAAACCTACAATCATAATTCACGTGCAATCAATCAAAAGTAAAAGCAATTCACATGAAATCTCCATCAACTTACAACCTCCAAAAATATAATATAATTAATTTTATGTACCCACCTTCATAAATGTATCAGGACATTATTTTTAATATTTATCATTAAGGTCATAGAGATAAAACTCATGACACTACCATTTGGCTACATTGGAACTAATAGTAAATACCACCGTTATATAGATCCCAGACCATGTTGCAGAGCATTGACAAAACATTGCCATCGCACTGATGAGGAGTCATGAATTGTTAGGAATCGTTAGAAATATACATGGAATCTTGTAATCCAAGTTCTGAGGAAAGGTCATGTTGCAATGACCATGTGACTGGTTTGGAACTTCTCATACCACTTTTTCTACAAAATACAATGACAACTATTAAAATTGGATCTATGAACCTCTAAGAGAATATGCTACAAGGATAATCTAGCATGTCATTCCCCTCCAAGAAGATGTAAAAATTATCTAAAAAAAATCAAGAAAGGTACATCCAACATCAGAGCGATTGATTTAGAAAGAATTGAAAAAAATTTGGATGTGAATATCATCTTAAAGTTTGTCATTCTTCCTAGATTTCTAATTTAGTGCCAGTCAAGAAGAAACCAAGGTAAATCAAAATATGTTGATTTCCATAATTTAAACAAAGCTTTGCATCAACGTTTCCAAGCTTGCAACCTCCATCATGGAAGAGGGCTAGTGGCCACAATTCTTGCCTTTCATGTTCTAGTGTGTGAACTGTAAGTCATTAATGTTCTTATGCATGAATTAAAGTTAATCACATACTCTGTCTCATTTCCTCCAACTCTCTATCTATAGCATCTAATAGTATCCCGATGCACATAAAAGGAGATAAATAACCATTCAAGTCTATCCTTACCCCTCTTAATTATATAATTTGTAGCAAAAATTTGTAGAGTGTTTGGCCTTTTCAACATGAGAGTTAGCATGTGATGCCTCTGTTAGTGAAAATGGTTGTCGTCACAATATACCAAATGCTATGTCTCCCACTTTAAGAATGATAGTATTCTACCCTCCCCTTCATCTCTCATTCTTCAGCCTCCACTGCTTAGTGTCTCCCCTTGGATTCACTTCACTTATGTGACCAAATCTCGAAACAAATATTTTATTTACCTTTTTAATGGGGCTTATGGAAAAACACCTGTTCATTCAATTTCTATTATCTTTGAATCCATTAAAATATCTAAAAATGTCACTATGATATTGAATATAGTGGAATAGAGCGGCCATGGAATTTAGTGGTATTGGGGACATGAAAACAATAAAAAAACATATCCATGAATGATATCTGTAGCATTACTTATCAGAGAGAATACCTTCAAAACATTATCTTGATCACTTCAAAAAACATTAGCTAATTTGAAGTAAAATAGAAACATGCAGAAACCAAGGAGAATTATGATAGAAAACAAGTGTATGAAACCAAATAGAAAGCTACTGTGAATGCTGTTGTTGTAAGCAAACAAAGTCACAAACACATAGTTTTTCTAACATTGAAAATATTTAATTATATTGCGTGGAACTATTTAGTGGACTGAGGAGCATCTTCTAATGTAATACCCAATAATTTTTGCAAAAATATTAATGCTACCCCTACCAAAAACTATACCCACATTATTCAATTAGACAAGTTAGATGTAAAATTCATGGGTGGATTTAAGGATTTTTGAGAATGATTTATAATGTGAAAGTTTTTCAAATTATAGATATTGTTGTTGACATTCATGGGACTTACGATTTATAGCTTAGAAGGGATTTATCTCAATATCTACAGGGATACTTCCCCACCAATCACTCTCATTTGTAGTTACCATGGATGGAATAGTCAAATCAAATAAAAATTGATTAGGAAGCCTACATGAAAGACATGTTTATTGAACTTGAGGGATAAAATGAACCCATAGAGTTCACATAGGAAATTATAGAGAACTAATCCTGAGATTGGTTTCAAGAATTATTCATTAGAAGAATCAGATACAAAGTTTTAACTCCTTCATTGCATTTGGACTGAAGATGAAAATTGTAGGATAGTGGATATATATAGTGCTAGATATTATAACCTATATTTAAAAATTTAAGATGAAAATTGTACGATAGTGGATATAAATAGTGCTATATCTTCTAACCTAATTAGAAAGTAACTTCTAGACATTGTTTTATGATGGTTCTATGTTACAGGAGGGTGCAGGGGAAGACTGTACATTGATGTATCCATAGAAAAATCATACCCTTATTTCCTATAGGCCTTGAAAATTTTCTTGATTTGGAGGTGAAACATTTAAAAGATTTGGTTTGAAAATAATATTATGGAAGGTAAAGGATTCCATCCATTTTCTTTTGCTTCATTTGGATAATTGTCAATCTGAGGTACAAAGCTTGTTTACTTAATTTTATACTTTTAGTATTGTGTCCATTCCTCATTGTAAGATTGTAGTTGTGTCTCTTATGATTTTCCCAGAGAGGTTAACATGAAATGAAGGTTTTTTTGACTCTTTCTTTCTTGACATCTTCCGCTGTCCATTCTGCTAGCTGCCAATCATTGATCCACTGTTTCACTTTGGGATTGAGCCTCTCTATGTCCTTTATTCTTTGGTAACATGTCATAATCAATTCTGTTATTATGTCAACACATAGAACTTTTTTAGTGCTCAACTAAATGGGTTTTTTCTGCCTAGCTAGGCTTGCCACAAAGCAAACCTATGGATGAGGGGTAAGAGGTATTTGTTTATGGCATTTCCTATCATGACTCTAGGGGAGTTATTATACTAGAAAAAAAAAACTTGATCCCATATGGATTTTCAAGAATATAGAGGGATATTTATCTCAGAGATAATAAAGTTCCATAATGAGATCATTAAAGGGTAGTTATGGAAAATATGGGTCATGGATACCTCACGATATTTGCAACGAACCCACTAGGGTGGAAAAAATATCCAATTTTTGAACTAGTTCTCAGCAATTAGCAGCTTCATATGCGCTATGAGGCATAATAAATCTACGTTTTGAGAAATATCTTGTTCCACATGATGGAAACACATAGAATCCAGAAGTAGATTGCTTCAAAATAGTAAGGTACACTTGCTTTACAGTATATTGTACTGATGTTTCCCTGTGAGGGGTATTTATCTTTTCTGAAAGAAATTGGAGCTAAATATTTTAGGGCTGGGGTCATTTCCTTCTAGTGATTTATCAAATGAAGGGGAAGATTTTAAGGCTACTTCCATCCTTTCCAAACTATTTTATCATATTCACTTCAAATGGAGATATCAACAAGAATATGAACACCATTATTTTCTGCAAAGGTCTTTGGGCTAAGGGAATATTTCCCATAATGGAGTCCCTCCATATCTTTATTGTTTTCTCATTCATGGGATGGAGTTGATTTACAGATTTAGATATATCCAAAGGGAGGGTCTCTCAAAAGGATCCTATGCTTTTCTACCTCATTAAAATATTTGTTCCAGATTACTTCCTTTCACCCTATTGTTTTTCCAAAAACCAGATATTAATAAATGCATGGACGTGCTAATAGTGCAGTGAATTTAGTTTCAAATGATTCTTCACCATATAATGTAATAGCAATGGGAAGGCAGGACTGTAGGATCACTGTGTGGACCACAACTAGTCCACACCCTATTTTTTTTGGGAAACAATTTTTATCATGTGTTCTTTGCAATCGAATAGGATTTGGACGATGCCCGTATTTCTTGTCCTTGTGTGAGTGTGTATATGAGGGGGTGCCACTAAGAGATAGGATGTTGAAAACATTGATTCTAGCTCCAAATCATCGCAAATTATAGGTACCAATCCCCCTCCCCAGAGATGTCAAAGATGTTGCCATACTAGATACCTTACCAATAGGCATATCAGATCACCTAGACATCAATAGCAAGTTATAACAGCCACACGATCAAATAGAAGATGCTTCAAATCTTCCCCTAGCTCTTCTTCAGGGCATCATCCTATCTTGAGTTTCCTTCATTCGATCTCTAATTTTTGGAGAAGTAGATCTAGTGTATCATGACCTAGTCCATAGATCCTTTCCCTCTACACATCTCCCTCCTGTTGTGGCTGCCCGCACTTGAATCTGAGGGTGTTCTTGTGTTTTCGCTTATATATTTCATGTTTCTACATTCCTTCTTATTCTTTATATAGGATATTTTTTAGTACTCCTCCTTGTATTGAGTTAATTTTTACTTAGCAGTCCCATTGACATAATTGTGCGGTCATTTATTTGACATTAACATAATTATATTATCTTATCATTGCCTTTAGTCATTTAGTTCAACCATTTCTGGGTTGAAAATTCTTGTTAGTGAGCAGTTCCCCACATTTATTACACAAGTACAATTTGGATCACCTGAGTTTGCATGGATGTGATAATTGAATCCAATATTATGCCTGCATTGGGTAGTCCTACTTTTAGGAAATATTGTATTACCAACAAATCCTCCTCCCATTTGGGCCCTCCTCCAATGGTTAGCACTATATAATCAATCATACCCCAACAATACCATAAGACAAAGCCTTTCTCAGTGGCTCCCATATCATTCCACCTTTTCACTTTATAGCAAAGTGCACAAAACTATACTTTGGTCCGTCAAAGCTCCTTGCTTGGATGGAAAGCAATATGGTTATGCTCATAACACACCTTTCTTCCTAGTTGGATTTCCTTGACAAAGGTGAAGCACATGAAATCAATTAAATAGAGGAAATTTCCTATCTAATTACAATGGAAATATCAGGAATATATTATTGCATTCTCTTGATTAGTGAGAAGCCATGTAACCCACTATGATCCATGTCTTACAGTGTTTTCCTACCTATATGAGTGGAATAAATTTGCAGTTGTGACCATTATAACTTGGATGGATCTTATTAGTTGGATTTTGTTTATTCCTAGGAAATATAAAATTATCGTTGATGCATAACTTTAAAGATATTGATTTTTATGTCTATATTCTTGTTTTTGTACTTTTTGGTTCTCTTATATTTAGGGCCACTTCTCATAGTTGTTTCATGCTATTCCTGTTTTTGCATGGATGTGTTTTAGTTTCCATCTTTATATAGCTTTCATACTTGCTAATATTTATCATGCAAAACTCATTCATTGGTTATGATGTTCTAAACAAACTTGCAATTCCCCAACCTAAATAATAATGACATGTAAGAAATCCTTATTATATTTTTTCTTTGAATAATGCAATTGTTGGATACTTTGAAGATATTAGTGAGGAAGCTAGAGTATCATCAAGCAGTAATCTAAATAGTGCAGCTCCTTTTTTTGGATGTTAGGCCAAATATACAGAAGGTATATTTCTGGAGACAATCTTCGTGCACTCTTTAATGGTTGGCATGTTGGATGCTTCTGCATAGGATGCTATTGAACAAAGTGGATGGTAAGGGCTAGAACATGTAACACTTTATAACATTTTCTAATACCTATTTAAATGCATCTGAGCCTTTAATATCTATTTTTTATTTTCTTTTTGAAACTTAAAGTGTGTACTTAATTTAATTAATCTTTGTTGTACTGATAGAACCGTTTTTCACATACATTTGTATTTTAATATTTTTTTTGTTTCTTACAAAATTTTATGCATATGTTTGGCATTATTATAATGCTATTTATGATGAATCAACCCTATTTTAAGGGATTGTTGCATGGAGAAGCCTCTAGAAAGGCACAAATGTTAAGGAAAAACAATATTTTAGTGGATCATTTGGTATAGAAGGGCGACACTTGGATGGTTTGATTATCTCAAGGTCATAATGAAGGCTTGCTTACTGGAGAATCCCACATCTAGGAAATTCTAGATTATTAATTTATATTTTATTCCATATAAAGTGTAAAGCAAGCTTATAAAAGGAGGCCTCCTATCCATTGGCAATAGTTCATTGTGGAGATATTGCATAGACACTTATATTTGGGGTTGAAGATAAAATTGCAGGTTTGAAGCTTGATTATGGAAAAATATTTAGGGTTGATTTTCACCCAAGGTCATCATCATTTAATTTCATATTTATTCCTTCTTGGTTGGGAATCATATTATACTTTTAAAGCGGGCTAATGCTAGTTGTTTAGGGGATGAAAGAGAGGTGTGTTGACCTTATTCCCGACTGTTTATGTTATCAAATTTCAAAAATATTATTCAAGGCTGGTTATTCAATATAAAGTTTTTTTCTTTTGCTGCCTACGCTTAAATTGATATCTTAAGCTTCACTTGGATGATTGATGATTGTATTAGTGTATATATTGAGCATATTTGTTTGGTTGTAAAACAATATTTGGATATGTTAGACCAGTAGATAAGATATATTAAGAAAATATGAGATAATTGTATTAATGCTCAACAAATGACTATTGAATTAGGTCAATGAGACTGTTTTAGGTACAATGATGTCCATACAAAGTGGGACTTATGTTGAGAATTTGGTAGGGAGATGTTTAATTCAATTCTCTTACTTGATAACTGCTTGTGTTATAATTTTTATAGTTCTTTATTTATCTTCATTAGCTTATTATGTCTTTCATCAGGCCAATTATAAAAAAACAAGAGACACAAAGTTTAGGCTCTTCAAGCTAGGGCCAAAACCTCTCCCTCTTGGAGAGGAAAACCCAAAAGTAGTTCTTCTTATCAATCTTCAATTGAAAATTAGCATGACCATGAAACAGACCCTTGACACCAGTATGCCTCCAAGACCCTTATCACTTTCTCTTCTAGGCTCCTCATGTTGATCTTCTTTTCTACACTATACCACACCAACATTAGGGAGACTTGGTCCCTATTCTAGCAGTCTGAAATGACGTGCTCTTTCTCTGCCTCAAAGAGACTCTTCCTTGGTGTATTCAATGTATCCTTTCAGGACCGAGAGATTTCTTCTTTCTTTGCTGAGATATCTCCTTCGCAATTCTAACACAATCCTCACTAATTTCAGACCCTGACTTTGTCACTTGTTCCAAACTTACCCTTGAATCATTATTACAGTCTAGATCTCCTTTTCACTTCCCTTTACAATTACTTTCCTCCTTGTATATCTTGTCCTAACGCACTGTATTTTTAGACTTGAGTTACAGACTTTGACCGAGAAGATTAGATCAAAGACAACTATACCAGATAACCTCTCTTCCTTCGCTGGATTTCCTCCCTTCCTCGCACAAAATCGTTGACCTTATCCTTGCACTATGATTTCAGACTTGTCTGAACTTGTTGTGTACTAATGAGCTGGTTGTTGTCCACCCTTTATATAGGGACTATTCAACTGCCTTGGGCCGACATGAATGACTGAGTGGAGGCTGACTTTATCAAGGATATTTCCAACACCATTTGAGCCGAATTTATGGAGTGTATTGACAAGGTCTTGGAGAATAAATTATACATCAATAATTTGTCTTTAAAAGTGTAACATCACTTCATATACATGAATCTAAATTTTACATTTATGAAAAGATGAAAAAACCATAAAGACATCAAGAATATGTCTTTGACCTATAATAAAAAATTATTGCTCATGAAACCCATGAAACAAGCATTACAAAAAACATTTTATTATCTTTGTATTCTTCATTATATAAATTCATAACTATTTAGTCATTATGAAGACTAAACCTAGTTACACTTTCCAACACTCCATCTTAACTAGGGAGGTATTCATAATGGTACATGGTCACTCTCAATTTGAAGAATCTCATAAGAAGAATTTGATGGGTAATCCATTTGTTATAGCATCATATTCTCCAACATTGTCACAGTGCAAGGCCTTCACTAACAACTCCATCTCTCGATGAGATCATGAGATAAAATGTTGGTGAGACCAATGATTATAGACACCATCATAATTGTCTCCAAGGTACATACTCCACCCAGGTGTTCACCAAGTATGACCTTCAAGGACTATTCTTATTGGGATAACTAATCCTCAAAGAATATCCATACTTTCACGACTACTCTTTCCATAGATTGCTTAATACATCCCAACAGAGTATCAAATGCCAGATAATTAACCAATCGCACATTCTGTCTTCCAGAATGATGTGTCTATCTCTCCCTCTTAACCAGGGAGAACATATTCCACAGAGGAATATAAATAATTTACCTAAGCATTCTTCTTGGCTTAAGAATCATAGAGTTTCTTTCAAGTAAGAAACTTATTATCAAGCTCCCTCTTAATCAGGGACCTGCAACAAGAACGATGAAAAGATCCAGCTACTCATGAAGGGCTCCTTCGATTGATGTCATGAATTGAGGTACCTTCAACTTTGAGATCTATTCTTAGGGCACAGATCATCCATCACTTTCATCTAAGAGCCATGTCTTTTATCAGAAAGTGATTCATCAGTCTTCCCATCTGGTCTAACTTCATGTTATGCTGATTTTGAACCATATATCTTCCAAGGATCTTTCATCCTGCTATATGGTTATCAACTTGTGGAAGACATCTACTTCCATTTGGCATCCTTGCATAAGCTCATAAGATGTTATTTAATTATAAATATGAATGCTTAAACCAAAAGTTACCTCAGTGATGATCTTTCACCATGACATATTTATTGTAGGCGTCAACATCCTTCATATATGTTGACGCATATCCAAAATACATGTATTTCCAAGGGTCTTCATCTTTTCTAGAATTCTTATCAGAGTCTACATATCTTCTTAGGATATTTCTTAGTTAAGTATTATTGGCTTCCAGATGATAACTGCCTCTTGTCATAGTTTCATTTCATGATCTCTTATTTTCTTTTTCCACACAACTTTAATTAATTCCTAGGAACTTCCAGTATGCAGTTCCTTGTTTTTACATAACCACCTCATATTTCAAATGTGGACATATTATGTTGATTTCATTAGTTGTTGATCATTTCTATTGACAACCTGTGCATTAGAAGAGTTTATGATTTCTTTTATCATAATTCTTCTATCTGCAACCATATCACTTGTCTATATAGCATCCAGTGTTAGCATAAATATATATATGTCCCTCATTTCCTTTCTTTGAGTCATCTTGCAGCAAATTTCCTTGGAGTGAAGAGTTTTATTCCCTTGACCTGCTTCATCAATATGTCATCATTTCTAATCACAAAATTCTGCAAATTAGAATCTCTCAAGGAAACCTATTGCTTTCTTTCTAACCAACGAGTCTAAATAGGACTCCATTAGAAAATGTCAACATCTGTTTTCTTATTGATTATTGAATGATGACCTTTGATATTTATGACTGCCTTCCATTTTTTATTTTTTTCTATGAGGTTCCCAGGAACCTCGTATAACATAGATGTCACATATGTGTTACATACATCCTCCTACAACGACTACTCCTCCTTCAATGCTTCCATCATGATGTTAATCCTGGAGTGATGCATTTATCTAATATACCATGCTTCCTAACATACTATTTTACAACCTTATAGATACCTCTTAAAGAGGAAGATGACCTCAATCATAATACAGATCTTTCACTTCTTCTTTCTTAGGCTTCTTTGAATCCGGTTCTTTCATTTTTCAGATGATATGGGCTTCTTCCTTTTTCCTCTTATCTCATTAGATTTGGGACAATATTTCATTACAACCATAGCATCGTATCTTATCCGTGTTTCTTCTTTTCTTCTTGAGGACCAAACTTACCAAATATTTCCTTTCTCCTTGATATGGAAGCATAGGCTTCATTCTCTTCATTTGATCCTATATCCACATTAGCTTTTAACATTGTCTCTTTTAATTCTCATAGGGACCATAAATCCTAGAATGGCGTTGCTTCTTTCTTCCCATAGATGTTTGAAGTGAGATTTCCTCATTCCTCTCGTAGAGCATTCAATGTTACTGTAGTTATTTCTCTATCAGACATTTCTTCTCCCAATTCCTACAATTGATCTTGTATTTCAGAAATATTCATAAAGTATGAAGTTATTCCCTCCTCTCTAGACATCTCCAACTTGTATAGTTATTGTCTTAGAGATATTGCTTCCCCTGTAGTACTTACTGAGAATAGCTCCACCAATTTGTCATATATTTCTTTTGAAGATTCTAGTTTTGATACATAGGGGATGAGAGACTCTTGTATGGATTCTTTAAGGATCCTCTGGGCTTTTATGTCTCCTTCATGTATTTGGCATGACTTCATTCTCAAAGTTTGAAACCCCAACCAGTTTGTTGCTTTTTTTGAAAAAAGACATTTTGACAGATTCAGATGAAGTCATAAAGATACTTACTTGAATAGATGTTTCTCTTCTTTTACCAACTTCCTTGTTGATGATGATGTAGATAGAAGTAGGAGCTCCTTAGATTGACTTCTTTAATATGGGTGAAAAGAGCTAGATCATCTTTAATTCTTGATGATGATGATGATTAAGGATTGCTTGATGATGTCTTCAACAAAATGATGATTTGACTTAAATCATGAGATAGATTTAGATTCATTGAAAATAAATAACAACTCCTTGATCTTGATTTTCCTTTTGTGTGAATCCTTTGATTAAGGTCTTTGATCCCTTTGAAATGGCTTGAGGGATTCTCCAATTTCTGCAAACTACTCGTTCTTGAACAGGGAAAATTTTAGGGTCTAATATTCGCAGGTGGGCTAATTTTCCATGTTTTTTCCAAAAAAAAGTTTCACCATTTTCCTTTTTTTTTTTATTTTTAAAATTGATTCTCCCAAATTTTATAGTATAAAATTATTTTACCCTAGGAATCAATTTTTTATATATATACTAATATAAAATGATTAGAAAAATAAATATTTTTACAAAAATAACATAATTTTTTTTGCAATTTACATATTGGGGAGTACTAACATTCGCCAAGGTTTCTAAACTTCAAGATAAACGTCCATCCTTAAAATTCTCCATGTCCTTGAATGAGTGAAGATCTTCCTAGATCTTAAGATTGATTCTTCAATGTAGATCTCTGAATTTTGCTTTAATGCTTCCAGAAAAATGATCCTTGATCTTCTTGGCACTTGAGTTTCTTCTTGTTAAATAACCATTTCTAGCACCTTAGCTCTGATTCCATGTTTGAGAATTTAGTAGGGAAATGTTTGATTCAATTCTCTTACTTGATAAATTGTTGTGTTATACTTGTTATGTTTCTTTCTTTATCTTCATTAGCTTATTATGTCTTTCATCAATTCAATTATCAAAACACAATAGGCACAAAGTTTAGGCTCTTCAAGCCAATGTCAAAACCTCTCTCTCTTGGAGAGGAAAAACCATATTTAATTCTTCCTATCTATCTTCAATTGACAAGTATCATGAACATGACATAGAACCTTAACACCGGTATGCCTCTAAGACCCTTGTCACTTGCTCTTCTAGGCTCCTCCTATTGATCTTCTTTTCAACACTATAGTGCACCAACATTAGGGAGACTAAGTCCCCATTCTAACAGTCTGAAATGATGTGCTCCTTCTTGGCCTCCAAGAGACTCTTCCTTGGCCTATTCGCTGTATCCTTTCAAGACTGAGAGTTTTCTTCTTGCTTTGCTGAGATATATCCTTCAAAATTCTAACAAAATCCTCACTAATTACATACCCTGAGTTTGTCACTTGTTCCAGATTTACCCTCGCATCATTATTACAGTCTTGATCTCCTTTTTGCTTCCCTTTATAGCTACTTTCATTGTTGTATATCTTGTACTTATGCACTGTAGTTTCATACCTGAGTTACAAACTTTGACCGAGAAGATTAGACCCAAGACAACTATACCAGATAGCCTCTCTTCATTCACTGGATTGCCTCCCTTCCTCACACCAAACAACAGACCTTATCCTGGCACTGTGATTTCAGACTTGTCTGAACTTTTTGTGTACCAATGAGGCTGTTGTTCACCCTTTATATTGGGACTATTCCAATACCTTGGGCCGACATGATTGACTGGGTATAGGCCGAATTTATCAAGGAGATTTCCAACACCATTTGAACCGACTTTATGGAGCGTATTAACAAGGTCTTGGATCATACATTATACATCAATTATTTGTCTTTACAAGTGTAACATCACTTCATATCCATGAATCTAAATTATACCATTATGACAAGATGTCAAAACCCTAAAGACATCAAGAAGAAGTCTTTGACATATAATAAAAACTTCTTGCTCATGAAACCCATTAAGCAAGCATTACAAAATACATTTTATTATCTTTGTCTTATTCATTACATACATTCATAATTGCTTAGTCAATATGAATACCGAACCTTGTTACACTTTCTAACAACTTCCAAAGTGACTCCTATATAAAAGAAAGAGACCAGAAGTAAAAGCAAAATCAAATCTAAAAACCTAGAAGGCCAACTCCAGATAGTAGAGAGGTGATATTCTAGGAAACCGTGTAGGCCCTCCAAATACTCCAAGTAATAAAATTTACTTTCACACTCACAATGGTTAGGTTAACATTCAAAGTTTGTAAATTTATACTCTGTGGGTATGACCTGTGTTGTTTTGCATCCGTAGCAACTTGTAGGACTGGAAGCAGTCAGGCACCAACTTCGTGTAAGGGTTATGGTGGTAGACATACTCTTATTATATGCTCACCAAATGAAGGGACTTCAAAGCTCAAAGAAAGAATAACAAAATTGAATCTTCATCAAATATTTCAAACGTTCACACAACTAGGACTCCAAAGCCGTACATGTTTCTAGCTTGACAAACATTCTAAAAATATTTATGAGTAAGATCCACCATATTTATGGATACATTTGCGGAAACAATTTTTGTACCATGCAATTGGCCTACCTGACAAATCTCCAATTTTTTTTTACAAAAAAATAAAATCTTTTAATATTATTTTCTGAAAATATTTATGAGTATTTGTACCATGCAGTTAGCATGCTTGAAAAATCTCCATTTTTTCTACAAAAATATAAAATCTTTTGTTTGAATGTTACTAGACTCAGGTGTGGGCATATTACAAGAAATGGGATTGGAAAAAGGATGGGGAGACAATGCAGAGAATGTCTAGGATATGATTTATTTGTTGTTGGAAATCCTTTAGACACATCATCCATTAACTTTGGAAATGTTTCTAGGAAGGATTCCTATGTTTTTTATTTTGTGATTATTTCACCTCGTGATTATTTTGGGCAAGCAATTTTAGGAATGCCAGACACTAATGGATAGGTAAAAAATATTTTTATAATTTCATGATATCTTCTCTTTATTGTTTGATTGTAATTTAAACTTTTACTTTGATTTTGTTTTTTCTTTTAACTATAAAATTTAACATACTTGGTATCATATCCTTTTAAACAACATCCAAAACTTGAAGATAATATTAGTATTATAGTTGTTTTGTGTAAAAATATTTTTAGATTCAAACTTTATAGATATAAAAGATAAAAACAAATGTCAATGCATTTATTCGATTATTACTTGAATCTTGTGTGGGTAGGTTACAAGAAATGTGACTGGAAAAAGGATGGGGAGGTACACAACATGACTTGGATATGACTCATTTGTTGTTGGAGATCGTTTAGGCACTTGAGCCATCGACTCTGGAAATGTTTCTAATAGGGATTCCTATAGTTTTTAATGTTGTGGTTCTTTCACGTCATTGGTTATTTTGGGAAAACAAATGTTTTAGGAATGCAAGATAAGACATCAGTGGACATGTAAACGATTTTTTTATAATTGCAATGTCCATTCCGTGATATCTTCTCTTTATTGTTTGATTGTATTTTGAACATTTCTTTTGTTTTTTTCTTTTAACTATGAAAATACTTGGTATTATGTCCATTTAAAAAACAACCAAATCTTGAATATGAAATTAATATTACGCGATATTGATTGAAATCCTTTTTAGTTTTTTTGTGTTAAAATTTTTTCACGACTATTAGAAAAGTTTACTTTCATGTTGTTATTTGAGCACATATTGTTTATGTACTAGGCCAAGTTCATGCGTTTGAGAATGAAATGTTGTTTCGAATAAAATGACAAGGATTAGACATCACATCTCAGATTATTTGTTTTCACAAGTTATCTACAACTTGAGATTTTTAGAATGTAACTTAGTTGGCATGATTGTGCCTAATCATTTCGTGAAGGTTGAATACTAAGTTAATAAGGTGTTCTTTTATACGGTGACATTTTATTTTCTTTGTTTATACAGGTCATCTAGCCACATAGTGGCCACTATCGCCCAGCTGTCGAAAACTTGTTCAAGTTTCTTTATTTTATGGGAAAAAATGGCTTTGACATTGCTGATGTTGAGGTATATGGTGTATAAGTTATTTATAGTCTACTTTAGTTTATATTCTAGTGTTCATTGTCTTTCATGGCTTACACTCTGCATTGTATCTTCTTTTGTTTTCAGAAAAGGAATTCAATATTGATGGTAAGAAGCAAGAATTGAAGAAAGAGGAGAACAATAACACTGGAGTGACAAATGCAAAAAGAGAAAGAGAAGAGAATCGGTCTAGTGATACCCTTAGAACTAATATCCCACATAAGACGCACATAGAGACTGATGGTCAAGTTTTCAGAGTTGGTGAATTCACCTGCAATGCCTTGGAAACACAATGATACTGTTTCGAAGTAATGAAACAACATTTCATGTGTAAATTTTAGTCCAACCGATATTAAGTTGGAAACTCATATTGTAATACTTGAAATTTCATATAATATAATTTTTGGTTGAAATTATTTATAGTTGCACTTGATATTGTTTAGTATTGTAATTAACATATGTAACTTTGCGTTTTTATATTACATAAACATGCACACTGTATGTTTTTTTTTTTTTAATAATTTAGTCACAAAATCATACTAATTAATTTTTGTTGATTAATAATGAACACATAAAATCAATCTAAAACTACTAAATCAGTGGTTTATATTGACTAATGATGAACACAAATAAAATGAATATACGACTAAATTAGTTGTTTATAATAATTATTAATGAAATTAAATGAAATGAATATAAAATAATAAATTAGTCATTTATATAATGAATAAGATAAATGACTACTGCAAATGATAAATTTATGATTACAAATGATGACTAAATTTTGCATCTATATGTCTATTAGTAAATAATTTACATTATCTTATAACACGACCAAAATTTAGTCATATTTCTTTGGTCATTAATTGGTTTCAAACGATGACTAAAATTTGCATATATGTTACTATTAGTAGCTAATTTAAAATATCTTATAACATGACCAACATTTTTTGTTATATTTCTTCGGTTATTAATTGGTTTTCTTGGGTGATCATATAGTAATATATTTTGTTGTATATTTGGTCATTAATTGTGGCAATTAATGACTAAATCAATTACTAAATTATGACTAAATATATTACTAGATGATGAAATTGAGACAACAAATTAATGACTAAGCTAAAAATGACTAAAAGTTGGTTGCGTTATAAAATACAGTAAATTAGCTACTACTAGTCACCAATTGAAAAATAATTGTTTATATGCAAATTTTAGTCATTTTTTTAATAACTAATTAGCCATTTTGTACTAGTAAAGATTGTAAGTCCAAGATAAGAATAGTCCTAAAAGGACATACCTGGTGAACATCCAGATGGGGTATGTGCCTTAGAGGTAGTGTGACAGCTCACGTAAAGCCTTCTAACATAGTTCTCTCGAATGAGGTTGAGCTTGTCTAGTTAAGGAATTCAATGGCCATGCTGATTATGATATAGATGCTTGATAGATGGCTTATCAATCTAAATCTTCTTATGAGAATGCTTCAAGATTGAGATTCCTTGCACTTCATGATGGGATTATGAATACCTCCCTAATTAAAAGGGAGTGTTGGAAATTGTAACTGGGTTCGATCTTCATAATGACCTTTTGTAAACATGACATTATATATTTTGTATAAAGAAAGAAAAATAAATTTTATTTAAAGCATGGGTTTCATGCTCAAGTTTAGGTTAAAAGCATGTACTTCATGCTTCTAGGCCTTTCTAGTCAAAGAAATTTTTTTGTCATGTATTATAGTGCCATTTGGATTATTTTTAACAAAGAAAAATATTGAGTTAAGAAAAACCATTTCATCCTCCAAGACCAATTTGACCTCTAGTCAAGATAAAGTTGGCCTAAAGGAGGGCTATTCGACCCCTCACCAAGGCTATACATAGGAGGAACTCAACTCATTTGAAGCACCATATCATCTTAAGTTTGATAGGCAATAGCGAAGAAGGAAAAAGAGCTAGTAGGACTAATAGAAAAATAAGAAGTCAAAGTCTCTTGAAGATAATCTTTTTATGTCCACATGCGTGAAGTTGTGAAGTTGCAGGAGGATGAAATCGCAGGATCGAAGTTCTGAAGTGAAGTTGTAGGGATAAAATTCTAAAAGTGAAGATGCAGGGTCAAAATTTTGAAGCTGCCTCGAAGAAGATCTTGCTGGTGGGATGACTTAGTGCATGGAAGGATTCTTGGCTTTGGTATTTAGGTCTTCGAATTCACATTGTGAAAAAAATCTATAAGAAGAGAAGTATTCTTTCTGGGTTTTCCCCTTGGAGGGATTTCCCCCTAGCTTAGAGCCTATATCTTGTGTACTTTGTCTTGTTGTGATCTTCATTGTTTTTGTAATTACCTGATGAAGAAGAAATAATAAGTAATAAAAGACCAATTAATATCACAAGTAATTATCAAGTTAAGAAAAATCATCTATAATCTACAAGTCTCTTGATTTTCCAACAATAATTACAATGTTACTTTAGAAAATTCAGTCCCCTACTATCCTCAAAGAAATGGTTTGGTTGATTCCACTAACAAAAACTTAATGAAAATCCTTAAAAAATCCTTAGGATCTAAGAAGAGGAATTGGCTTGTAGCATTGAAATATGTTATTTGGGATGATCGAATTAGTATCAGAAGATTTGTAGAGACATCATCGTTCCACCTAGTGTATGGAAATGATTCCCTTATCCCTATTCATTTAGGTTAAAAAATTATGAAATTATTACAAAAAATTAATGAAGAACATAATGACTTACAAAGGTGAATTAATCGTATTTTCATCAAAATAGAGAATAGGCCTATGACAGATTAAACTAAAACCAGGAAAATATGAAGAAATTATTTGACAAAAAGGCTCAAGATGGATTTTTTTAGCTCGGGGACTATGTGCTCAAATGGAATAAATAAAAACAAGTGAAAAATTTGGAAACCATAATAATTTTGATAATCTGTGGATGGCCATTTGTCATTGATAAGATAGAAGAAGAAAATTCATTTTCTCTTAGAAATTTCGAAAATAAAATAATTAGTCGACTAATAAGTGGTCAATTTTAAAGCATTAGATAACCTATTTATTTTAAATTACACACATATAAAAAAATTAAAAAGGAAAAAAAAATAAAGATAAATAATAATATTAAAATAAAATAAAAATATATACATATAAAAATTATAAAAGAAAAATAAATGGAATTACAAGACCTATTTTAAGTTTCATGAGTTCAAGATTAATACATCATGAATATATCTTTGTCATATGGCACCTTTTGCTTTGAATACAATGAGATATTTTATTTCATGAGTACAATATATACAAACACAAGTTTTGGTATTTGAAAAATATCATATACAAATTAAAATAGAGTGAGGCTATTTGATGAACTAATTATTGACAATTTTGATTTATGCATGTAACCTTCATTAACCACCAATACTATTTCAGGATAATAGAAACTAATAATTTATTGAAATGGGGAAATAGATAACTTTGTCGTGGTTATGGATACTCGTTGGTAGCGAAAAAAAGCAATTTCTATGGTATTGGGTCAATCTCGATGCGTAATCATCCCATGTTTTAAGTTGCTTCGAAAAGGGCGAAGCAGATTACTCCGTCGGGGTTATGGATGCTCGCTAGCAACGTAACAATATCTATGGTATTGGATTATTCTTGATGTGCAATCATCTCATATTATTGATAAGGAAAAAATGAAGGCTCTATAAAATATGCTAAAATGCAAACGAGAAAGAGATAAAATTTATTGCTTCTAGAGACACTGTACAATCAAATATGGGGGAGATGTATAGGTGTTAGATGTTAGATATGGGAGTTGTCTAGGACGTAACAAAATAGCCCGAACATCAGTTTTTTGTCGAAATCCGGTAAAAGAAAAAATCAAAATATGAGGTAGTTGGAGTATTTGAATCATTTTTTTTTTTTTTAAATGCTGGAAATGGATTAAACACCATCACAAACCCGTGTGGCACCCAAAATCCTGAAGTTTGACAGCTGTGACCCAGATTTTGAAAAATTTATCCTGGAATTTTTCAAAATCTTGCTGGAATTTCTAGGTTATTCTGCGGGTTTTTTAGACTACGTGGTTAGATAAGTAAGGGTTAAATAGCCAATATTTTTTAAAATATTGACTCATAAGTATATATATGTTATGCTATGTAAACATTTCCACTTTGTCCAATTACATTAAGAAATAAAATCTTAAAAAATAAAATAAAATTGAGATAAAATAGTAAATTAACCGATGAAGGTTTTTGCGCTCTAGGTTTTCACAACCCATGGGCACGAGGTTTTTCCCACGGCATTATTATTCTCCAATGGTCAAATTACATATGTTGAGTATGTTGTCATTGATGTAAAGCAACAAATGTAGCATACACATGTGCAATTGTGTAGGTTGGTGTAGGATCCAGAGTACGTACAAGAATCATCACTAATGTTAGGGTTCAGAGGTCGTTGATGTGGTAGGTTCACAGGATGATGCAGTTTAAACATGAAACCCTAGTTGAAGCAAAAACCCTAATTAGTAAGATGAAACCCTAACCCCAGGGTTTGGCTCCCCTGGTACGATTAATGATGATGTAGTTTGATATAACGATGATTTGGGGTCATGGATGTTGTTGATAGATGATACAACTTAACGAAACCCTAGTTCTAGGGTTTTATTCTTTGGAAAATGGAGACACCATGTATTTGTTGGAGTTTTGGAGCAGTAGACTAGTGGGTTTACCTTTGTAACCCTTATCAATAAATTTTACTCGTCATGCTTATTTCGGTGACATGTAGAGTGTTATGTGGGTCTTCACTGTTTGTGAAATACACTTGGTCAAAGTTATGCACCCTAATTTTGGCTCATAACCCCAAGAACTGTTGAATTGGCATTATAGTTGAATGAGTGATGTGGCATCATTAGATGATTGTGACAATATTTGTTAAAGGGGTTATAATTAAATGAGAAAAGGATGTATTTAATGGATATCAAAATTAAAGTCTAGGTTTTAATTTAAAATGCGACAAAAGGACATTATTATTTAATTATATTATGGGATCAAAATTCAAGGGGACTCAAATTCCATAAAAAACCCACAGAATAACCCAAAAATTCCAGTAAGATTATGAAAAATTCTGGCAAATATTTTTGAAAATCTGGTTTACAGTAGTTAAACTTCAGTATTTTGGGTGCCCTAAGGGTTTTTGATGGTGCTGAATCCATTTCCACCATAAAAAATGCAATTCAAACACTCCAACTACCTAATTGTTTGAATTTTTTTACCGGATTCCGATAAAGAACTACCGTTTGGGCTATTGTGTTGCGTCAGTAGACAACTCCTAGTCACTGTAGTCTAAAAAACCCATGAAATAACCCAAAAATTTCGGTAATATTATGAAAAATTTCGGCAAATATTTTGAAAATATGGGTTACAGTAGTTAAACTTCAATATTTTGGGTCCCCTAAGGGTTTTTGATGGTACTGAATCCAGTTCCACCATAAAAAATGCAATTCAAACACTCCAAATACCTGATCTTTTAATTTTTTTTACTGGATTCCGGGAAAAAACTGCCATTTGGGCTATTCTGTTGCGTCGATAGACAACTCTTAGTCATCGTAGTCTAAAAAACCCATAGAATAACCCAAAAATTTCAGTAAGATTATGAAAAATTCTGGCAAAGATTTTTGAAAATCTGGGTTACAGTAATTAAACTTCAGTATTTTGGGTGCTCTAAGGGTTTTTGATGGTGCTGAATCCTTTTTCACCATAAAAAATGCAATTCAAACACTCCAACTACCTGATTTTTTGATTATTTTTTAACCGGATTCCGGCAAAAAATTACTTTTCGGGCTATTCTGTTGCGTTGGTAGACAACTCCTAGTCGCCGTAGTCTAAAATCCCACAAGTTAACCCAGAAATTTCGGTAAGATTATGAGAAATTTCGGCAAATATTTTTGAAAATATGGGTTACAGTAGTTAAACTTCCGTATTTTGGGTGCCCTTAGGGTTTTTGATGGTTCTGAATTCATTTTCACCATAAAAAATGCAATTCAAACACTCCAACTTCCTGATTGTTTGAATTTTTTTTTACTAGATTCTGGCAAAAGACTACTGTCCAGGCTATTCTGTTGCAGTAATAGACAACTCCTAGTCGTTGTAGTCTAAAAAACCCACAGAATAACCCAGAAATTCTGGTAAGATTATGAAAAAATACGGTAAATATTTTTGAAAATATGGGTTACAGTAGTTAAACTTCAGAATTTTGGGTGCCCTAAGAGTTTTTGATGGTGTTGAATCCATTTCCACCATAAAAAATGCAATTCAAACACTCCAACTACCTGATTGTTTGATTTTTTTTACCGGATTTCGGTAAAAAACTGCCATCCGGGCTATTCTGTTGCGTCGGTAGACAACTCCTAGTCGCCGTAGTTTAAAAACCCACAAAATAACCTAGAAATTATGCGTACTACCCTATGCATGCAAGCTAGAGAGTCAAATGTTTTTAACATATTTCGTGACTCCTTTTGAAGCCCTAATCATAACATTTATACCCAAAATCTGAATGTTAGATCTAGTCTTGTCAAAAGTATTTTTTGAAGATGCTTCAATATTGATACATGAATTATCTGTGGGAAAAAACCTTGTAGTGTCTTCTTTTAGCCTCAGGTAGACTGAACCCAGTTCCATGAGACTAAAGTAGCATGGATGAACATATTAATTGCTGATACAATTCTAAATGAAAATTTGTTGTCCTTGTTGGAGTGACTGATTATGGCCTTGACTCCTGATGCATGGAACTAATATCTGAAGTCACTTGCAAGATTTTCATCTCAAACTGATCTACAACAATGATCTTGATCTTGTTGTAACACTGAAATCATGACAATAACCTTAATGCACATGAAGACATGACAACAACCTTGTTAAGGCATCTTGAGGATACCTGAGAGTGATAAATGTTGGTGATTTTGTTTAGTGTCAAACAGAGTTTTTGTGCAGTACATTTAAAACCTTGCGGTCATCCTTGCCAAGACATTATTTGGTCCCGTGGATAAAATATCGCCGAAACTTAGTTCTCAGTCTCGAAGCCTTGAGGCAGAGATTGAACTATGTTTCAACCTAAAACTATCTTGTAGTCTATCAGTCCTACAATCCTAGCTTAGGAAGAAATTAATGTGGAAAACATTAGCTTCTCCCCCAGAAAATTGAAGGAAATAATGTGGAAAATTTTAGCTTCTCCCATAGAAAATTGAAGGAAATAATGTGGAAAATGTTCTATGGGAGTGTTACATTGCTATCAACTGGGGTAGCTACCCATATTAAGAAAAAAACATAGCTATAAACACAAAGCCACATTAAAAGTAGAAATTTTCATAAGCCATGGAGTCCTCTAACGGATACATGAGCTGAGTAGCGGACACAGGGGAGCTGAGCAACGGATACACGGCGCTACGCTGGGGTTTTATTTTTCCTGCTTTGGGTTCTGAGTGTTTGTGTGGAAAGTAGCAGCATGCATGAATATCAATGTCAAACTGCGCAAGTTCCTTCTTTCACATTGAAAGAAAACATAACAAACAAACATAACAAACTTCTTACATAACTCGTTTACGCAGGCCAGGGCTTTCCTGTAAAAACTCCTTATCTGATCGACCTACGTTTCTATTGCTGATTCTTCCTTGTGAGCAGTGGGTAGTTGGTGTTACTTGTGAGCCGAGATAGTTAGCTGACAGTGAGCCAAATCTTCGAGCCAGAAGAGACCCGGGTATTTATCTTATCTTTTCCGGACAGTTTTTTTCGCTTATTAACCTTCAGATATAGGGACCTTTAGATACAGTGAGGGAACAAAAAAAACAAAAAAAAAACAGTGAACAGGTAGTGAGGGAACAAAAAAAATAGTGAAGAGGCAGGCAGTGAGGGAATAGTGAACAAGAAGGTAGTGAGGAAACAACGAACAGGAAGGTAGACAAGACGTGAGGAAGAGGAATAGGTAGTGAGGGAATAGTGAATAGGCAGGCAGTGAGGAAGAGGAACATGTAGGTAGGGATAGGCAGAGGTCCCAGAGCAGACATAGGTATTCTTCTTATTGTGTTTGTCTATTTATCGTAAGAATGGGGACAAGAGGTTCCAATGAACATAATGAACTGGGTTTGGTGGAAAAAAAACACCCGTGCAACTTGGAGTTAGATAAATGTAACTAAGATGGGATAAAACATTAAATATTCTCCATAACCAAGCATTAGGTTCTGTTTTAAGGAGGCTTTATGAATAAGGTTGGAGCATTCCTTGGATTCACCCTCCTCAAACTCCAGGTCTTACCATAAAATTTTGACAAGGTGGGAACCATCTGATACATTTGGTATAAGGGAAAGACTGATATTTGTGAATGCAAAACAATACAAAGGGATATTAAGGCATAGACAAGCTAAACAAAGGAAAGATACACAAAGGAGAAAACTCACATGGATCTTACCAAAATCAATCAATAACAAGAAAAATTTTATTGTCAAAATGAGCTCATTAGAGGAAGAGTCGGGTTGAAGTCAAGGTGGGGATAAGATAAAAGGGACAGGGGTGACGTCTAAGAAAAAGGAGTGTAGGATAAAGCAAAGAGAAAGTGAAAACTTAGCAACAAACAAAGGAGAAAGCAGTGAGAACACATACAACCCCATAACCACTTCGCTTTTGTGGTCTTCAGAGCTTTATGTAAGCGAGCTCATGAAAATGAAAAGAAGAATTGAGCTTATGAAATCAAGGGGACAACATGAAGATGCAAAGATGAAAGAAATTTTAGTAGTCAGTTAGAAACTTGAAAGAGTAAACAAAGTTCTCAAAGAGCAAATAACAAATTTTCAAACCAATATGGAAAGAGGACAAAAATAGTTGATTGTTTTGAAATAGGAACAAGAACAACCCAAGGTAGTTGAAGAAAACGTCTCGAATACGGGGAACAACGGTAGCAAAAAACATATAGAAGAGTTTCAACCAACTTTTACAAGCATGGAGTTGAGATAAAACAAGCTAAGACAATAAATGGAAGAGGTTAAATCACGGGCACAAGTGGTAAAAGAACCATCAACCTAGAAAAAAGAAATCATGGAGAAGAAAATCAAGGGGCAAGAAAGGGAAGAAAAAGATAGGCAAGGCAAGGCTACATATGTAATTATCAAAGGTCCGAGGGACTTTGGAGAGAAAGAGAGGAAAAATATGTTAATTAGGGACTTTCTCAAGGAAGAGCTGAACTGGTCAGGTTATATTCAACATGCAAACATTATTGGGAGGAAAATAGAAAATGGAAGTCGCAGACATGTGAGAGTTATTTTGATAAGTAAAGATGATAAGATGGCTATTCTAAAAAATAGGGGGATGCTTAGAGGTACTCATTTTTACCTGGATGATTATTTGACATTTGAACAACAAGAAGAGCGAATGAATGAATGGGGGAAATTGAAATCAGCAAGGGAGGTAGGAAAACATGCATGGCTAAAAAATGGGAAAGCTCAAATCAATAAGCATTTAGAAAATCATAACTAGGGATTCACCCACCCCCCCTTGGGAGTTTCTAAGCATGGTAAATTGGAATTTTAGAGGTTATCCATGGAGGAGAGCACTAGGTTTGGGGCCCATAGCAGAAGGGAAAGACATCATTTTTCTTATGGAAAATCATGAGCATGAAGGTTGCAGGGTTCTAGAATTCAAGGGATACAATAAAATTTCAGTATGGAATAAAGAGATTGGAACAGGTAAAGGGCATGGAGGGATCACAATTAGTATAAGAGAAAGTTGGAGTGGAATTATAAAAGTGCAAAAGAGGACCCAAATAAGCAATTTATATGGCTTAATATAACAGAGAATAATGCAACAATCAGGGTGGCTGCTTGTTAGTTTTCTCCAAAAAATTTGAAGTTCTACAAGAAGGAAAAATTAGATAGTGAAGACGCGTACGCTGCTCTAAAAAAAGACATTTTTGCCTTCAAGACTTTGGGAGATATAGTTTTGGTCGGTGAATTTAATGCAAGGACAACAAACAATCAGTCTATGTCGTGAGGTAGTGATGAGAACAAGGAAAACAATCCTCTTTGGCTAAATGAGAGTGAGAATCACACGTGGGAAAGGTCTTCTCAAGATGGAAAAGGGAGTGTTTCATACTTTGGTGCTGAATTGTTAGGCTTATGTAGCCTCTACGACATGGTCATTTGCAATGACATGAAAACTTGGCCTAGATCCGATGATATTACATGTAAAACTTACAATGGTCAAAGTGTGGTGGATTATGTGATTTGTCCCAGAGCTTTATTTCTAATTTGTCAGAGTTCAATATTGGAGCTTTCCCTATTGAGTTGAAGTAAGATCATATGCATCTTTGTATTAAGTTGAGCATGCACACAAGTGGGATGCAGTTGGAGAAAAACCAACATAGACAGAAGAAAGTTCATGAAAATGGCAGAGTCATTATGAATCAAGAAAATCAGGAGCTCTTTGTTGCTGCTTTGGAACACCAATTTCAAGTGGCAAAAGTCTACTTATAAGGTGAAGACGACAGTGCAATAATAGAAAACATTGTAAGCAATATGGTGATTCCTTTAATCAACAAAGCCTTAAAGGTGTGAAAAAGATCTTGTCCAATGAAGAGAATTTCAAACACTTTTCCAACCAATCCTTGGTTTGATGAGGAGTGTAAGGTGCAAAAAGATCATTGAAAGAGAAGGAAGTAAACAGTGAAGACATGAAAAAGTACAAAAATATGTTAAAAACAAAAAAATAAAAGTATGTGATTGCAAGAAGGAATGAATTGATTTCCTTGGGAAAACTTAATACCAAAATATTTTGAAGGGAATTACAGCAAAATAAAAAGCAAATGGATAATAATATCTTGGCTACTCAATTGTTAGAGTACGCGAAACTTATTTACGAGAGAGATCAAGAGAGAAGTAGCCCTCCCATAATCAACACTTTAGCTGAGTTATTTTCATTAGAAGATGTCAAGTGTGGGATAAAAAAGTTAGAAAATGGTAAAGCTCAAGACATTGATGGATTGCAAGCAATTTTTTTAAAGTGGGGGGTTGAAACCTTGGCTCTGATTATTAAAAAGATCTTTAATAGCATCACACAAAGTAGTTTTCCAATTGAATGGACAACTAGTGTTGCTATCCCCTTGTACAAAAATGGAGACATTAACATCCCCTCCAATTACCAAACTATTATGGTTAATCCTATTTTTGGAAATTTATTTGGAAGCATGGTGGAGCGTATAATTAGAATCTAGGCAGAAACGGAAGGTAAAAGAGAAAAAGGGTAGGCTGGTTTTAGGCCGTGACATTCTACCATTGATCATTTTATCACTCTTAGCCATTTCATATAAAAAGTATGGGACATACATGGTGAGGAAGAATTTTGTTGCTTTGTTGATTCCAAGAAATATTTCAACATTGTTCGTAGAGACAAGATTTGGAGAAGGATAGAAGAGATCAGAATTCCAAGTGAATATAGGGCAACTGTTCATAAGCTCCACGACAAAGTTAGAGCTAAAATCAGAACTAAGGAAGGCTTTTCTGAATTCTTTGGTAGTGACACTGGGGTCAAGCAGGGGTGCCCTCTTTCCCCCACGTTGTTTGGCTTCTATATTGATAAGTTGGAAGAATGGTTAAACAATAATAGTGGGGAGGGTATTCAGTTAGCAGGGTATATGGTGAGACTTCTATTGCATGTTGATGACCTTATCCTAATTGAAAAATTGGATCACGATCTAAGAAAGAATTTGAAGGCATTAGAGCTCTTTTTTGATGAGGCTAGGATGCAAGTAAACATTAGCAAAACCAAGATCATGATATTCTCCTTGAAGAGGAAAAAGAAACAAATTAATTTTATTTTTGAGGGGAAACCTTTGGAGATTGTGGAAGAATACAAGTATCTAGGAATGATTTTTCACAACAGGCTCAATTGGGAGGCATGTAGAGCTAAAAGGATTCAAGGGGGAAGGAGAGACTTTTATCTTCTATAAAAAATATGTAGGAAAGTAGAACTATGGGACTGGAAGACCAAGAAAACTCTTTTTGGGTTGTTGATTACACTGGTTGTACTCTATGGATGTGAAGTTTGGGGGAGTAGTATGTCAGACTACAAGTGGAGGCAATTAGAAAGAATTCAAAAACACCTAATCACTAATAATTTCAAATTCAAATCAATGGTTCCTTATGAGATCTTGTTAGCTAAGGCTAGTTTATTTCCAATGGAGGTCGAGGCAGTTTTCCACTTGTTAAGTTACCTAAAATTTTTTGAAGGCATGGAAGTGCATATTTGGCCTAAAATAGTTGTTTCAAATGAGTTAGCGAGGAGGAACAAAACTTGGGGGAAGAAAAATGACAAGTGGTTAGGCAATTGGGGCATTAAGTGGCGAGAGTGTCCTAACTCTAAAGAGGAAAAAAAAATTGGGTGCTTGAAGAATTTAGGACTACCATTTGGGAAAAATATATTGGTCGAAAAAAATCGCTTTATGTTAAATATTTCAAACTGACATTTTCTCATGATGAGAATATATATTTAGGGGCCAAAATCATGGGAAAGGCTATATTATTAATAGCACAGTTGAGGACTGGGTCTCATCATCTCAGATGTGAAATAGGTATATGGACAAGTCCAAAACAAGTGTGGGAAGAAAGAATGTGCATATTTTGTAGGAAAGGAGAGGTTGAAACAGAATGTCATTACATCATGGATTTTCTGGCTTATGAGGATATTCATAATCAGTTTAAAAGCATTATGAAGGTGTATTGTTTGAAAAAATTGTTCGAGGAAGCGAGAATTATCAACACTGCGAACTTCTTGGTCAAGATTCATGACATGAGAGTAGTCTTAGAGAAAAGTTTGAAGTTGTGATGGGTTGGAGTCTTAGGTCCCTTAGTCCGCTTGGTCTCATGGGCATTATTAAAATCCATTCATTCATTTTGAAGAATGTGAAATTATTTGAGCTCAAGAATTAAACTATTTCATTGTAGAGTTTGATTATTATATACATTTGTTCCAGTACCCTTTGTTTTAAGTATCTCAACCTAGGAAGTGAGGAAGTGTAGAATTATCTATTCTTATTTGTGAGGAATATACAATGAAAAACTTATTCAACATTTCACACGTTGACTGAAATCAACCTTGAGCAGTTGTATTATAGTGATTGTATTGAAAAATTAATCAACTTCATTCACCGTCATCTTCAGGGCAAGGATCGTTTATCAGTTTGTTGCCTTCAATAGTTCGTTAGGGGTTTCATGATTACATGATTCAGTAAGGAAGTTTCTCAAAAGGACTGGTTTAGAATCATCTCCAACATTGCAAACTAAAGCAACTTTATGTACAAGATTGGTTTGAAATTGGGTGAAGATAACAATGACCCGAGGACAAAAAACCTATTTGTCTAGCAATGACTTTGTGACAGCAACCATTGAACTAGCATGGCAATGACCTAGTTATGTCTAAGATAATATTGTGGTAACACATTTTAATAACAATGATAGTAACTTTTAATGAAAATATATTTTTATGCATATGACAGTATATAGTAGTGTATAACCCAACATGGAAATATTCACAATAGCACATGATGCATCAACGATGAATAGATGATAGCAAATACATTCAGTAAGGCAACATTCAGTGAGCCAACAAACAATGGGGGCGACATACAGAGAGGCAACAATGGAAACATATGTGGCAACAACAACAGTAGCAATGTTTTTAGTAGAAATACAGTGAGTGTGTGTACATCAGAGGCAGTGAGAGAAACAAAAAGAATAACATCAATGGTTGCAACAATAGTGTAGCAAAATTGGTAGTGGGAGTGATTTGAGTGCAACTCATTATAACTAGGCCATTATCCCTGGTACGAGAGCCCATCCTTCAAGGAACATTTGCTTTCTTCCAACTCACTGGTAAAACACCTTGGGAGTCTTGTAATTCCTTCCAGGTTTACCTGGTAAATGTTGTATGTACATCATACATAACTAAGCTTATTGTTGAGCCATTTCTGTGTAGTGTCCATTTGATGAGATAATGATATGATGGTTTCATGTTTCTATTTATGCTCTAAATAATCTGAATATTAAAAAGGGTATCTAACCAATTATGAAAAGAATAATTGGGAAATAGTGATGATGGTTTCATGTTTCTATTTATGCTATGAATAATCTGAATATTAAAAAGGGTATCTAACCAATTGCTAAAAGAATAATTGGAAATACTGATTCATCCCTTGGAGTGTTTCCAACAAAAATAAAAAAAATAGTAAATTTATGGATGTAGGTCTTTAGGCTCCAAGTTTTACAACCCATGGTTTTGTCCATGGTATCCTTTTCTTACGGTCAAAATAAATTAAAAAATGAATTTTAAATAAAATTTTAAAAATTAAAAATAAATAATTCATAATTAAAAGAATTGAGATAAAATAGTAAAATAGAGGTTATTGGGCTTCGGGTTTTCACAACCCATGATTTTTCCCATGGTATTCTTCTCTAATATAACTTATTTAAATGTAATATTTTCTAATGTGATACATTCATTGCAACAAAATCTTTTAGCTAGATCAAAGTAAATCTTATTTTCCACCACAAATTTTAGAACCCCGAGCACTTTTCATATATGATTTGGTAAATAAAACCACTTAATTTTCATGTCTTCCAGATAAAACTTGGGAAAAATGGTCTTGCTCACTTTGTTACATATCCTTAAAGCATTATATTTTTCCAGGTTGTCTTGTATGTTATTTATTTTATTATATGGTTGAAATTTTACTTTGGAGTGTGAAGAGAAATGTGAGCATAAAAAGAATAAAATCTGGTGCATGCAGTCCTACATTTTGTTTATATTTTTTTGTCCGCATCAATTGGCAATCACCTTGTTATGAAGTAATATGTAAAGCATGAGATTCAAAGTTCAAATCCCCATGGGTTAGACCAACAAAAAAAATATTAAATTTATGGATGGAAGTTTTTAGGCTCCAGGTTTTACAACTCATGGTGTTTTTTCCATATGGTCAAAATAAATTAAAAAAATGAAAATAAAAAAAATAAGAAAATAAGAAGATAAGAAAAAATAAATAATTAATAATTAAAATAGATTTGAGATAAAATAGTAAAATAAAGGTTTTTGTGGTTTCAGTTTTCAAAACCCATTGTTTTACCCGTGATATTTTTCTCTAATATAGCTTATTTAAAGATACTATTCACTAATATGAGACATATATTGCAACAAAAACTTTTAGCTAGATCAAAGTAAATCCTAATTTCCACCACAAATATTAGAATCATGAGTAATTTTCATGTCTGATTTGGCAAAGAAAACCACTTTATAAAGACACACTTAATTTTCATGTCTTCGATATAAAAATTTGGAAAAATATTCTTGCTCACTTTATTACATAGCGTTCAAAGATTAGATTTTTCCAGGTTGTTTTGTATGTTATTCATTTTAGTTTATATGGTTGAAATTTTACTCTCGAGTGTGAAGAGGAATGCGAGCATGAAAATAATAACATATGGTGCATGTCGTCCTACATTTTGTTTATATTTTTTTTTTTGCATTAAAATTTATTGGAGTTTCTCTATGTCAATAATTGATTTAACCTCCACGTGTCTCTCAAATGTTTATAAATATTTAGTTTAGATACAATTGTTATTGAGTGTTATTTAGATGATCGATTGATAACATTAAAAATAAAATTAAACTAGGGATAACTAATATCCTTGGCTCTTGCAAAGACAAATGTATATATTCTTATTGGGTTTTACAATGTAACAAAGAAGCTTATTGGGTTTCACAGTCTAACAACAGAGTTTAAGTTGATTGTCTTAACTATTGATCTTATATATGTTAAACTAGTCTAGCTCCATCTTAATTCTGAATCTGTTAAATGCAGAGATATTAAATCCCTTGAGGTGCAAACCTTCCTCAAGTTTTGCACTCAACAAAGAGGTTTGCACCACGAGATATTTGATCCCTCTCGGAGTTTGATAGATCCAGAGTTAAGATGGATCTAAGTTGGT
The DNA here is from genome assembly GCA_034641835.2 of Pinus albicaulis. Taxonomy (NCBI): domain Eukaryota; kingdom Viridiplantae; phylum Streptophyta; class Pinopsida; order Pinales; family Pinaceae; genus Pinus; species Pinus albicaulis. Next base: position 396,703,203 of record CM076576.1, read on the forward strand.
TTATCTTGAGTAGTGGATGTCCTCGTGGGGGCTATGGATGCTCGCCGACAAAGGGTTAACGTTGGATTATGGAAACACATGTAGATGGATATAAAAAGGGAAACGTAAATCCCTAATAATTATTCTCAATCAGTATTAGTTAGACCTTATTTTGAGATGGATATCATACATGTACTCTAATCAGTGTCATGATTTTTACATTGTCTCGATCTATAACAATAAGAATGCAATTCTTTATACATGGTTTTATATTATTCATATGAAGGATGAAACATATCTTTATTCGAGTTAAAACTTGCTATATTGATAAAATTTATATATAATAATGCATTAAAATATTTAAAAAATGATATATATATATATATATATATATATATATATATATAAAGGAAAACACATCTTTACTTAGAATATGAAAAATAAAGGTAGGTAAACAAGCAATTTTGTAAAATCAATTAATTAATGACATAGAAGTTAAAATTTGAAGTATGAAAACAGGGTCCAAATAGTTACTGTTTATTTATCATACTTGACCTTTAAACAAAAACAACCGTCTTTAAAATTTTCATGACAGAAAGGTGATATTCTAAATATTATAGCATAATTCAATCTAAAATTTCTATTATTTTGCTGCCCGAGGATGTTATAAGTTTCCCTTTCACTTCCAACATGATTTGAAGTGATTCCATAAGAAGGATACATGTTCTGTGTAAAGTGTAAAGCGATTGATAGGTCTATAATGGCCACCGAACACTAGAGTGAGGTTTTCATCAACACCTTAGTCCAAATTTGTGGTACCCAAGTACACAATATACACGCTCTTAAATCCCAATTAGAGTTTAATGACCAATCAAATATTTTAGAAAGTTACTTGCTTAAAACTAGCTTGCTCAGAGATACATTACCACCCATCCATTTCAACCCTAACATAATTCTTTTTTTAGCCAATCATTATGACTCACTGAACTCGAAATATTGTTCATCCTACAAATAGATGTACCTTCTTAGATGTGTTAGAGGAAGTTATAGCAAGAATGCTGAGATTACCCATGGGTGGAAAGAATATTAGTGACAAAGAACTGAATGGGGAATTTATAATTTGGGTAGAAGAAGAAAAAATGGGCTTTTTTTTTTTTCCTTCAGATTTTAGTCGAAAACCCCAGTCAAATGTTGAAAATTGAATTACCAGTAGCTAGCAAGTTACTAAAACCACAGTTTTAGGTTATGTTTTTTCTTATATCTTTCATTTTAAGATATATCGATGACTTGGTCTTGGATGAAGCTATCTTTATGTGTTTAAGGGAAATCAAGAAAAATTCTAGGGAATTTAGAATTAACTTCTTAGGTTATCTAGCTCAGAGTATGCACTTGCACGTCAATACTATTAGCTTTTGATTTGTTGAGACATGTTACATACCTCATACATCTATTCCTTTTTTGTTACCAAAAATATTTTATAAGTAGAGGACTATTGTTAAGGATTAAACATATCCAACAAAGAGAGAAAGAAATCAATAAGTGGACTGAAGTGATATACCGTGGAAACATAGAAGGTGGTTATCTCCAATATGATTTTTCTCATTTTTCACCATCAAGAAAAATTGCTTAACAAAACCCCTAAAAGAATGCCAAATGATTTTAGAGAGATTTGACAATTAACTAAGGAAACCAGTATATGGGACTAATATCATTTTGAGAATTATACTGTCATAAGAATTTATCGTTTCGAAGGTCAACCTCTCTGCCTATAAAAATTTATTACTACACAATTTTTTGTTTTAGAAGTAGCCAAACCAAGGTTTATTTATGTTGAAGTTCATTTTATTTATATAAGTAAAAAAGTAAATGATTGCAATTCCTTTTGAGACTCTTTATCTCTAATAATTAGAAATATATTTTCTTTGAAAATGATTGAAAATAATTTAATTTCATATGGTTTGGAGAGAGTTTCTGATTGGAAATATGATCCATTTAATATTATATATGAATTTAGGAAAAATGTAGGTTTATCTTCTTATGTCCATATATCTAATCCTAAAATTGAAAAGTTGGCGAATACCGACACATGGGTTGAACACAATCATAAACAATCAAGTGTTTAGAACTTAGAAGAAATTATAGATGGGATATTATAAATGGAGACTGAATCAATTAAGGGAGATTCTACAAATGACTCATAAACAATAAACCCAACATCATATACTATCCGAAAAAAGATAGATCTCATGGAAAAATAAGCTTTCACGAATAACAATCCTAAATAGCTTTCACTAAAGAAAAAGACAACATATATAGACCTTGATGAACATGATCATGTGGTTAAGAGAAAACGAAGATGATGAAGACGTTGTCATCAAGAAGACTTATGAAGAATTATTAGAGTAGGTAAAAGGTTTATTGAAAGAAATGCAACCTAAAGAGGCTACAAATGTAAATACTGGGAAGCCTATATATACCAAAGATAATTTGATGTTGATCGTAGAAAAAATAATAGAGGTTACAAAAAATTCAATCGATGGAGCAATGGATTCTATTCCATCTACTTTAGATGAAAGTGTAGGCCCCTAATTCCTATACTCTTATAACTTTGATTAAAATACTTTTAACTTCACTGTTATTGAACCAATGATAAAAGATGGAACACATCTCATTGGTTCAAGGACCACTTCAATTAATGTTTGTTTAAGTCAAGTACCTGATACTGATATGGTGGAATGACACAAGTAAACAAAAGAGATGGTTTCTAAAAGACTAATTGAGTCCACTTCTAACATTAAAATATTACAAACTCTTTAAGCCATAGTTTAAGTACATTGAATAATGCCAGGGTAGTAGTGAAAATCACATAAGATTAAGGGTTTTGAAAATAATATAGTCAGTTTATCAAGCTTTCCTAAATATGGGACTGTTAACACTGGAAAATCGTACAAGTAGAAGACGACATTATTTAATGTCAGGCAGAAGGATTAATAAGGCTAAAAGACATTAGAGAATCTGGAAAGTATTTAAAAGTCTCTAAGGTTTGAGGAAAAATCAAATTTAAGCAAGTCATAAATGATTTTGCGTGCATAATCCTTTGAGAAGAGCACTTTTGCACGCCTTTTGACCCGAAATGCGTGCAATCCTAGGAGTGGCAAAAGTCACTTTCCGGGACCACAAAAAGCACACTCCAGGACAGTGATTTCACACCACCAAAGCCTCCTTAGACATCAAGGGGGCACACAATGGAATATTTGTGGCACACAATGGAATCATCCCCCTCTCTTGGGTCACCATCCACAATGTACCAAGGGAGGCAAGGAGGATTTGAATTCTCCTATATATAAGGCCACCAAGAGATGAAGAATGTGAGAGCACATTGTTATGCTAGCCAGAATTTCCCCAAGCAATACCATCAGTGTGTGATCCGGAGTTGAGATAGAGGGGACTCAATTGTTGGTCATCCAACAATTTCAGTCCACCACAGTAGAGAGAGGGAGACTTTGCACCGAGGCAAGCTTGGAAGTAAAGACATCCTTGCATCGGGACTTAGAACCCAAGTTCTAAGGGCCCTTTGGCAAGAGGGTTAAAGTTTCATCCTCATTTCCTACCAGCACTCAATAAGAGGGGCTGAAAGAGCCACTGTTCGGATTATTGCAGTTGTTTGACTCTATTTAGAGCTTTTGTTTATTTATTTTAGTTTTTAGTTTAGTTTTAGTTTGAATATGCATGCTATTTCTCTATCTAGTATGTTTATGTTCTAGCATCTTCCACTAACTTGCTTGACTCCACTTCTTTTTCTGCCTGTGACCAATAATTTAGGAGGGTAAACCACACCCTTTAAATTGGTGTGATTTCGTACATGCGTGCACCAAACACACTAACACAGGATTGGCGACTCCACTAACGTTTATTTCCAAGTTTATGTGGTTGTGCCTTATTTTTGCAGAGACCTCCGTTTGTGCTATGGAGTGGAGTTGAATTTCCCCCTTTTTCTCTCGCAGTCCCTTGTTCATCCCAAGTGATAGAATGAAGCATAAAAACTCCAAAAAATTACTTTTGCAGGAATTTGCGCGCCTTTTCCTCACACAGACGTGCCTAGGGCGCGCGTTCAGAGCTAACCCGTGCACAGACATCATGCCTGTTGCAGCCTTTTGCATGCAAAAGACAGAATGAGAAATTTCTCCCACATTTCTATCTTTTCTTGCTTGTAAAGTGCTTGGAAACCCATAATACATCTGCCAGCACTGGTCAAGGTACCCCACATCTTGCTAAAGCTCACTCTTAGCTACTTTTTGAAGGCTTAGTGTCAATTTTATTTCAAGTTGATTTTTGCAAAGTTCACTCATAGTTTAAGTAGGGGGGAAATCAACTTTCATTCCTAAATTTTTTTTATGTTTTGCAAATTTAGGTACTGTTGAGTCTCAAATCTGCATCTTTTCCATACACTTTTCTATACCTTTTTCACTCACCTAAACCTCCCAAATTGTCAATATCATGTGCAAAAGAGCATCTAACATGGTTTTTAATTATATTTTTGTGTTTGCTATTTGATCTAGATTATGTTCATTCAGCTGCGGAATCTTGCCACTTTCCCCAGCTATTTTGTGAAACTCTATGTTAGAGGTGTCTATAAGGAAAACGAGCCACATGGGTAGGTCAGGAATGACGAGGACATGGTTCATGTCCTATTGGTTCGGGCAAACTCATCTAAAGAAGTTGCGGTCAAAGGCGTCCACATGGAAGTCAACCATAGAGTTTCATGTCGGCCGGGATCAAGCTGCGGTCACAGAAGGTTCATACTGCTTTTTGTTGTCGAGATAAATCTCCATATCTGCGGCATGGCTCCTTAGTCGAATTCAAGCATCCACTCCTCGTAGATTTACTTTCCAACACCATGATCCCAGATTCGTGGACGTAGGACCCACAGTTTCCACGATGAACTTGAGGTACACGTATTTCTTTGTTATATATAACGCGCTTGCATAAAGATACGATATAGAGTTAGTTTCCGTTAGTTCGCGTTATCTTTCATTGGGTTCCGTCATAATGTGATTATTGCATTTGTGCTGAATATCACTTCTTCGTAATGACTCGCTTAATATAAGAAGACTGCTTTGTTAACCGGAAATTGATTTAAAGATCATGCATAAGTCTGTAGAGGGCCCTCGTCAGCCTGTTTTTTGTGTATTAGTAAAATCATTTTCAATTTCAAAGTTCATTTTTTAAAGCAGCATCCATCGATGTTTATATATTGCATTTGTTTCATTTCTGTTTATAAACTTCCATAGTTTCCATTTCACTTCTGTCTTTCATGTTTTATGATTGTTAATCACTGATCAGTGTTCTTGTTTCAGGTTATAGATAGGCAGCTCGGGCATTTTCATAGCTTTTTAACTAATGACATGGAACTAACATTGTTCTGCTGCTAATTTTCTTTTCATAGTTTCTGTTTAAATTCAGTATTGCTCTGTTTATTTCAGTTTTGCTTATTTGTTTAAGTAGTTAAATTTAGATATATTAAGCTGCTCATAGCATCTTCAGTTGCCTCCGAAAGCCACAACTGGACTGATGGTGAGGGATTGTATTATGAAATGTGTAGTTTAGTATTAGTTTCTTTTCTCTCTTTTTTAGATATACAGCCGTATTAATTATTTATAACATCTTCGCTTGCTTCCGAAAGCTACAAATGGGACTGATGGTGAGGGGATTGCATATGAAATACTTTAGTTTAGTATTAGTTTCTTTTCTGCAAATTTAGATATATTAAATCATGCATGACATCTTCAGTTGCCTCCGAAAGCCACAGCTGGACTGAAGGTGAGGGATTGAATCATGAGTGTATGGTTTAGTATTAGTTTACTTTCTGCAAATTAAATATCAGTTACTCAAGTTGTTTATGATTACTTCCGAAAATCATACCTGGACTAATGATGAAGGGTCAGAAGATAAATTGATGTAATCTGATTTAGATTTATTTTGTTGCAATTTTGAATTTTCTTAAGCATAGTTTCTTTTGTGTTTAGTCATGAGTTAATAGTTTACCATGCTCATTGGTCATCAATGATTTATTAGATTAGTATAATATTTTCATTTCCTTTCAAGTCTTGTCATTAGAAATTTCAAATTGCTTTAAAAGTTTGTTATAATTATTATAGTATACGCTTCTTTGAACAACATAACTATAATGAGCTACATTTAGAATTTCATTTCAATTCCAGAAACCAAAAATCCATTAAAAGTGGCAAATAGGTTATCTGTGCATATAAAGGTCGTGATTATCAAAAATATCTCCTTGATGATGCTTAATGTTAACTTAGGAATAATACTAAATTGACCAAACATTTTGGCGCCGTATTTCAGTTTTGCTTATTTGTTTCAGTAGTTAAATTTAGATATATTAAGCTGCTCATAGCATCTTCAGTTGCCTCCGAAAGCCACAGCTGGATTGATGGTGAGGGATTGTATTATGAAATGTGTAGTTTAGTATTAGTTTCTTTTCTGCAAATTTAGATATATTAAGCTGCTCATAGCATCTTCAGTTGCCTCCGAAAGCCACAGCTGGACTGATGGTGAGGGATTGTATTATGAAATGCATAGTTTAGTATTAGTTTCTTTTCTGCAAATGTAAGATATATTAAATTGTGCATAACATCTTCAGTTGCCTCCGAAAGCCACAGCTGGACTGATGGTGAGGGATTGAATCATGAATGTATGGTTTGATATTAGTTTTCTTTCTGCAAGTTAGATATCAGTTACTCAAGTTGTTTATGATTACTTCCAAAAATCATAGCTGGACTAATGATGAAGGATCAAAAGATAAATTGATGTAATCTGATTTAGATTTATTTTGTTGCAATTTTGAATTTCCTTAAGCATAGTTTCTTTTATGTTTAGTTGGCAGCAAGAATAGTTTAGTTTTCATGCTCAATATTTCATTGTTTTGATTTATTAGATTAGCAGCACCTTTTCATTTCAGCAGCACATTTTCATTTTCTTACAAGTCTTGTCATTGTAAATTTCAAATTGCTTTTTAAAGTTTCAAGTTGGTAAATCATTATAGGGGATATCACTTCCTTGAACAAACATAACCAAACTTGTTTTCATCTCAGAATTTCCATTTCACCTTAGAAAACCAAAAACGACAAAAAGTTAAGAAATAGGTTATCTTGCACATATAGTGCGCCGCACTTCATCAGCTTACGATTCCCCGATTGACAAATTAAATGCAGCAATTTAGGACACACTAAATTGACCAAACATTTTGGCGCCGTTGCCGGGGAAGTGTAACTAGGTAGCCAATTTCTTAAAAAAAAAAAAAAAAATCATAAAAGAAGGGAAAACTTGATAACTTCTTGAAGTATGCTCTTCTCTTGCACCTAGTGTGATCTGGAGGATCAGAAAAGAGAGTTATTGGTTCAGTAATTTCTTAAGTATGCTCTCTTCTTGCACCTAGTGTGACCTGGAAGATCAGAAAGAGAATTATTAGCCCAATTTTTTTTAAAAATAAAAAAAATGACATGCATAGAGCAAGAGATTCTAGGGGAAGGTTTATAGCTAAAGCCAAGAGTTCGATTTTCACAACTCCATCTTCTTCAAGGCATAGACCCGATTCACCACCATCTACCCCTAGCCTTAAGATTTTTGGAAGTCAAGGAACAGCTGAATTAGAGGATTCTCCTATACCACCTACTAAAACCCATTTAGAAAACAAAGAGACTCACTCTCATCCTCCCTTGGTAGAAGAACTAGAGGACTTTAAGAACTCTAAAGAAACTATCATGGCAGAGGAAGTAATAAATAGAGGTGAAGGTAGAAGAGGAAGAAACAATGGAGACAAAAATGGTGAAGGAAATAATGGTAGAAATAGGGAAGGAGACAATTTGTTTGGATTCCCTATAGTTGATGAGGAAACTCATGCAACAATGAAAAATATCTCACCATCTGTTCTCCCTAACTTTTATGGATTGCGAAGTGAGGATCCTGAAACATTTCTGTTTGAGTTTGAAGTTGTGTGCCGAACTTATGACTATATGGAAGATTCTCAAAAACTCAAACTGTTTCCTTCAACATTGAAGGGATCTGCTTTGAAATGGTTCATGGGATTAGCCACCCAATCTATTAGGACTTGGAATGACATGAAACAAACATTTTTGGATAGATACTTGGAATATTGTATGCCCACCAATCACAAGGATGAGGTATTCAAAATGATGCAAAAAGAAGATGAAAATTTGGAAGACTTACTTGAAATATTTCAATACAACTTGAAAAGAGCAAAGATGAGCAACTTAGATGATGAAACCTTGAAAGCCCTCATATTAAAAGCCATTAGAGATGAATGGATAGATATTTTAAACATGATGGGGAAATGAGACATTTCTCAACTTCCACTTCATGACATAACATAATTATGTGTCCATCTCTCAAGAGGAAAATCTAAAACTGGAAAAGGGCCTAGGGATCCTTCTCTTATTAGCGCTAACAAATCTGCAACTGGATTAGTAAGTAGGGCAGAGATTGGTAATATGCTTGATGAGTTCAAAACTGATATCTTAGGGAGCCTTAGTGAACAACTAGACACCCTTAAAATCCATAACAAGCAGAAAGCAGAAACAGATGCTTTAGCCATCTTTTGTCCGAAATGTAGGAAGAAACATGCTTTAAGGGAATGTCCCTTGGATGCAAAAGTTGTAGAAACATGTATGATTTGCTCAGAGAATCATGAGATCAAGGATTGTCCTTCAATTCCTGGACTCAAAGCCGTTTTTCAAGAAGACCCAAATTCAGTAGAATCTCTCTGTTTTGTCGCAAGGAGACCTTGGCAGGGACAACAAACTCAAGGGTTTAACAACCCTATGAATCTTCAAACCCCACCAAATTGGAATCCTTGGCAACAACCTTGGCCCCAACATCAAAATTCATATTAGCCATGGGTACAAGGGATGCAAAATCCTTATGGGAGATTTGCTCAATTTTATCAATATCCTCCATCTTTTCAAAATCAACAAGCTCCACAACTTCCAAACCCAAATCCACAACTTTCATTGTCATTTCCACAACAACAACCTTCTCAAAAAAATACAAATCCTCAACTCATGCTCCCATACCAACAGAAGACAAATCAACTTCCAGCTCAGCCATTGCCAAATCCTAATAATAAAAATCCTCGGAATACTTATATGGTAGAAGGACAACAATTTCCTACCTATATGATTGTTCCTCTCAACGATGTACAACTCAGATCTGGTAGAGTTTTAGAAAAACCTTCTATAGATATTCAAGAACAAGATACCTCTGAGGAGGACTCTCTTCAAGTTAATAAAGGTTCTGAGGAAGAATCTCTTCAAAATTCAAGCATGCAAAAAGAAAAAGAAAAGTTAACACCCACAACTCCTATAGTTGAGCAACCAGCATCTTCATCTACACCTCCTTTTCCTGAAAGACTACAAATTGAAAAGGGGGTGGAAAAACAAATCTGGTTGCCTAACTATGAATTTCTAGATGAATTGAAGAATGTTTGTATCAAGATTCCCTTACTACAAGCCATTCGGGAAATTCCTATTCTAGCAAAAACCATAAAGGAGTTGAGTTTCAAAAGACCAGGAAGGAAACTAAAAGACACAAGAAGAATCCACCTGGTAGGAAAGATTGCAGATATCATGATGGGAAAAATTACCATGCAGAAGTATGTAGATCCAGGAAGTCCAATTGTCAAGACACATATAAATGGGATAGAAATTCCAAACACACTGATTGACTTAGGGGCTGCTATCAACATTATGAGTAGACAGACTATGGAACAGCTAAAAATTCCTAACCTTCTTTTTACACCTACTTTACTGCAACTTGCAGATCGATCAATTATTAAACCCGATGGTGTATTAGAAGATATTTCAGTCTCCTTAGATTCTTGGGAATATCCAGTAGATTTTATGATTTTGACTCCCAAGAGTAATCTAGGAGGACACCCACTTATCTTAGGAAGACCTTGGCTAGCCACAGCTGATGCTTTTATTAGTTGTAGATCTGGGGACATGTATATTTCTAATGGTAATTCGACAAAGAAATTCAATTTGTATCCTCCAGCAAAAGCAATCACAGAAGTAGGAGACAATGAATGGGTCGATGATGAGGACATTATACAACCCGTCTTTACCATTTCTGAAATCAGTGAGGATAGTCAAATTCTGAACACATTAGAAAATTTTGAGACATCTTCAGAATATGACCCCACACAATTTCAGTTGGAATTTGACATAGAATATTTATCATCAAGACAAATGTCTCTTTACTCTATGGAAGATTTTGGTAGTTCTACTATTGAGATTTTTCCAGGAAAAACATTGAATATCAACAAACATTTGGAGAAGTCACAACAAGAAGAACTAAATAGAATCTTGCAAAAACATTCTACTGCATTTGCATGGGAGTATACAGACATGAAAGGTATTGATCCTAAGACTTGCATCCATCATATCTATATTGAGGAAAACAGTAGACCAATCAGACAACCTCAAAGAAGGATGAATCCAAATCTTAGGGAAATAGTGAAAGAAGAGCTCCAAAAACTTCTCAATGTAAACTTCATTTATCCAATTTCAGATAGCTGATGGGTTTCTCCTTTGGTTATAGTACCTAAAAAGAATGGTAAATGGAGGGTATGCATTGATTACAGGGAATTGAACAAAGCAACTTTGAAGGATTACTTTCCTTTGCCTTTTATTGATCAGGTATTAGATACATTAGCAGGTAAAAAGTACTTTTCATTTTTGGATGGTTTTAGTGGCTATAATCAAATTCAGGTAGCACCTGAAGATCAAGATAAGACCACATTTACTGGTCCATGGGGAACTTTTGCCTACCGAGTGCTTCCTTTTGGGTTATGTAATGCACCAGCAACATTCCAAAGAGCAGTACTAGGAATTTTTTCTGATCTAATCCATGATTGTGTAGAGGTTTATATGGATGATTTTACAGCTTATGGTAATTCATTTGAAGAGGCATTAGAAAATTTGGAAAAAGTTCTCATAAGATGTAAAGAAACAAACCTTTCATTAAGCCATGAAAAATGCTTTATGATGTTTACCGAAGGGATTGTTTTAGGACATCATATTTCAGGAGATGGGATTAAGGTTGATAGATCAAAAGTTGAAGTCATCTCCAAGTTGCCTATTCCAAATTGTCAAAGAGATGTTATAAGTTTTCTAGGATTTACTGGTTACTATAGAAGATTTATAGAAAACTTCACTAAAATAGCATCTCCACTCTTCAAATTGCTTACAAAAGACCGTGAATTTAAATGGGATCCTGATTGTCAATCAGCCTTTGAAACTTTGAAAACAAGAATATCTGAAGCACCTATCTTGAGAGGACCAAATTGGAAACTCCCTTTCCATATTTCTACGGATGCTTCAGATACAGCTCTAGGAGCCGTGTTGGGTCAAAAAGATTTAGTTCCTTATGCCATTTATTATACCAGTAAAAATTTGACTCCCACAGAGTTGAACTATACTGTGACTGAAAAAGAGTTTTTAGCTGTTGTTCATGCAATTAATAAGTTTAGACATTACATAATAGGCTATGAAACTTTTATTCATATTGACCATTCTGCAATTAGATATTTAATGAACAAACCTGTTACTAATGGCAAAGTGACAAGATGGCTCTTACTTTTGCAAGAATTCAATATTACTGTGTTGGATAGACCAGGAAAACAAAATACAGTAGCTGATTTCTTGTCTAGGATTCAGACTACTAAAGAAGATTCTCCTGTAGAGGATAAGTTTCCTGATGAATACTTGTTTGCAGTAACTATTAAGACTCCTTGGTATGCAGATATTGCTAACTATTTGGTTACAGGGAAACTACCTTCACATTTATTTCCAAGTGAAAAACGAAAAATTATTCAGGAGAGTTCAAAATATTCATGGATTTCTAACGAATTGTTTAAAACAGGGCCAGATCTTGTGATCAGAAGATGCGTCAGGGAAGATGAAATGCCTGATATTCTTAAGGCATGTCATGATGAACCATGCGGCGGGCACTTTTCAGACAAAAGGATGGCCTATAAAATCCTTTCTTTAGGATATTATTGGCCTTCCCTCTTCAAAGATGCAAAAAAATATGTCAAAAGGTGTGACAACTGCCAAAGAGTAGGGAAACCTACCCTTTCAAATGAAATGCCACTGCAAACACAGGTACTCATTGAACCCTTTGAAAAATGGGCTTTAGATTTCATTGGACCTATTAATCCACCATCAAGCAAAAGAAGTATATATTGGTTTGTATTGATTATGTTACTAAATGGGTAGAAGCCAAAGCATTAGTATCTGCTACTGAAAATTCAGTTGTTCATTTTCTTTATGAGGATATTTTTACTCGCTTTGGTGTTCCAAGAGAAATTGTGACAGATCGGGGGAGCCAATTCACATCCAATTTGGTGGAGAAGTTGATGGAAGAATACAAAATCAAGCACAGAAGATCTACTCCTTACCATCCACAAGCAAATGGTCAAGTGGAGTCCACAAACAAAGTTTTTGAAAGTATCATCACCAAAACTGTTCATCTACATAGAAGAGATTGGGCAGAAAGGCTTCCAGAAGCCTTGTGGGCCTACAGAACTACATGGAGGAATACAACAGGACATTCTCCCTATGAACTTGTTTATGGGAAAGCAGTCTTGCTCCCCATTGAGTTCCAAGTCAAGACCTTCAAGATAGCAGTTCAGTTGGGGATGGACTTATCAGAAGCCCAAAAGCATAGAATGGAGCAGTTGAATGAGCTAGATGAGATCAGACAAGAAGCAATTCTAAGAACTGATCTAGTTCAATATCAAAGAGCTAAATGGAATGACAAGTATATCAAAGAGAAGAAGTTTCAAGAAGGAGATTGGGCATTGTTATTTGATTCCAAGTTTAAAGATTTTCAAGGAAAATTTCAGACTCATTGGCTTGGGCCATATGAAATTGACAAGATCTTTAGCAATGGAGCGGTAAGAATCAAGACCATTGATGAGTTTAAAACTCCTCTTATTGTGAATGGCCATAGATTGAAAATTTATCATAAGCCACTCTCAAAAGAGGATTTTGTCAAAATGTTTCAAGAAAGTTCTGCAATCAGGCTGGTACAGAAGAATTCTTCTTCTCCACCAGCCTAGCTTTTGTTCTTTTCAGTTTAAAAAAAAAAAAATGGTATAAGTCTGAAAACCAATCACTGATTGGCAGTCTTATACAGAAAATATAGGGTGAAAATCAGGAACACCTGACACTCTATATTTTTCCAAAAAAAAAAAATCTCTCTTTCATTTCACAAGCCTTGTGACCACTCACTCCATTTCATTCCACTTCATTCCATTTCATTTCACTTTATCTCACTCCATTCCACTTCATTTTATCTATTTCATTCCATTTCATCAATAAAAATCTTTTTCATGACCATTTCCATCTGGTCATTTGTCATCTGTTCATTTCCATTCATCCAAGTAATAGCTGTGTCAGTTTCCGCAGCTGACATTTGTTTCCGCAGCTGACTCCAGTTTCCGCAGCCAGAAGCAGATTCCGCAGCTACTACTCTGTTTTCAAAAAGAATGTACAGTCAGACGTTATTATGAAATAAAATGCAGGTGAGAGGATCAAAAAAATGAAGACATGGAGCATTCAAAACACCAATGGAGATCAATTAGTTGAAGACCAAGGGAAAAGGCAAAGATTCCAAAGGTATGAATAAAATTTATTTCAAATAGCATTGAAAAACACATTTTTATATAGTTCCGAACCATGAGCTCTATCCATTACGTGCAATGATTATATTGACAATTCTGTAACCTTTCACGATCTCCATATTATCCTCTCGCATTCATTCTCAAACAGCTTCATCATTAAACCCCCGATTTTCACTCATGATCCAATATTCCACCGGTGATAATGAGACGTATTTGATTTGACCAAGAACTCTTACAGCCGCATAAATTCATAACCGTTGATTGAAACGTGCTCATATTTATTGCGCAGCCACCAAAATTCAAAACGCTGCCGAATGTGTTATACTTTGTTAATCTCTTTGTCGTGTCTCTGCTGTATTTACGAAACCCCACTCTGTTCTGTCTCACTCCATTTCGTTCATTGTGCTCATTCTCACTCTCGGATATCTACCCACAGTCTCACTCCATTCCGTTTATGGTGCTCATTCCCATTTTATGATACATCCCCACAGCCATTGTGCTCGTTCCTGTGCATTCAACCGTTCTACTTCCGCTTGAACCCTCACGTAGGCAAATTTGTGAAGAGCAGAAAATAGAAATGGGTAAATTGCTAAGAGCAGAACCGGAAGGACCGAAGTTTATGGAGGGTTATCCGCAAATAAGGGAGATATTGAAGAAAGCAAAATGGTTGCGTTTTATCCAAAAATTCAGAGGTTATCACAAAGAAGTTACGAAAGCATTTGCAAGGTCGTTTGATGGCTTGGAAGCGGAGATTGGAGACCTTAAGTTTGCGGTCAATGAATCATCTATAGCAACAGCCACGGAACTCCTTCAGGAGGGTGAGCGTTGGTTTAAAAATAAAAGCATCAGTAATGAAGCATGGAGAACAATCTTACGAAACCAAGGTATGGACATAACTGTTTTTAAAAGAGGAATTCCTGTGCATGCATTGAAAGAAGAATGGGCTACTTTACTGCTAGTTGTTCATAAATTCATTACATGTGAAGGCCGTTTTGGGTCCATGTATATGTACCATACCAGGCTATTGATGAATTTTCTAGAAAATCAAGCTCTCAATCTTCCATATTTTCTGTTAAATAGCTTGAAGAAAATGGTTGTGACTGTTCAGAAACACTTAGGAGATGTAGAACCCCATCTATATCACCACGGCCTTGTAAAAATTCTGATTGAAAAGGAGTTAAAGGAAAGGAAAGACACATGGGAACAATTTCTAGTTAGAAATTTCTTTGAGGAACCTCAGGAAATTCCTGAAGGTAGCAAAGCAAGAAGGAGTAGAAGAAAAAGAATAAATGTTGAAACCCAAATTACTCCTACTCCGGAAATTCCTGAAGGTAGTACAGCAAGAAGAAGTAGGAGAAAAAGAACAATTGATGAAATCCAAAATACTCCTACTACTGCAATTGAAAGAACTGATAAGGAAGAGAGACTGTCAAAGAAGAAGAAGAAAGAAATCAAGGGTAAGAAGCCAATAACACCAAAAGAAAGAAAAATTATTGAGGCTGTACATAAAACTCCTTCTTCTGAAGAAGTAGATAATCAAGTGTTATCTGAAAGATTAGTCTATCTTTAAAAACAGTCATCTATGCCCAAGAAGACAAAGAAAGGAAAACAAAAACAAAAGGGTAGTGTACCACAGCGTGTGAGGAGAAGCAGCAGACTTAAGGGGAAATTAAGGAAAACAAAAATTAAGGGTCCTGATTTCATTGATTTGGGTGAGGAGACATCTGAACAGTCCTTAACTGACCATAGTCCATCTCAGTCAGTTAGTGAACCTGGTTCATTTCATTCCCAATCAGACATTGAGCATACTCCATCCCATTCTCAGCAAGATATTGATGTGAGCCCTCCTGAGCCAGATTTTGAAGATAACTCTCCTTCACGGCATTTTGGGGACAACCTAATAAAAATGACACCTGAAATAGACCCCAAGCAGCAGGAAGTATATGACTACATAGAATCTTTGGAAAAGGCAGCTACAGATCCAAGTACTTCGTCCATTCAGCCTCATACATTGCAGGATGATTTAGTTCAATCACTAAAACAGGAAATTTTTGAGCTGGAGCTTTTAAATAGGCACATCAAAAATGAAAATGAAACATTGAAAGAACAAAGCAAATTGGACAAAATCATCCATGATAATACCATGCTACATTTGGGAATATGGCAAAAGAAGAATAAGAAACTGAAAAGGAAATGCCATAAGTTGAACAGAGCACTTGTTAATATCAAATTTAGGTGCTTAATGAAGAAACCCAGAATGTTGGCAGTACCAAGGAAGAAGAGGAGAGGATTGGATGTGCTGGCTGAAGTGTCAAGGCACATGAACTGAAGAAAGATTATCAAAATTTTGGTTGCATGAGGACATGCAACACCTTCACAGTGGGGGTATGTTGAGTCTCAAATCTGCATCTTTTCCATACACTTTTCTATACCTTTTCACTCACCTGAACCTCCCAAGTTGTCAATATCATGTGCAAAAGAGCATCTAACATGGTTTTTAATTATATTTTTGTGTTTTCTATTTGATTTAGATTTTGTTCATTCAGCTGCGGAATCTTGCCACTTTCCGCAGCTGCTGCAACTTTCCGCAACTATTTTGTGAAACTCTATGCTACAGGTGTCTACAAGGAAAACGAGCCACATGGGCAGGTCAGGAATGATGTGGACATGGTTCGTGTCCTATTGGTTCGAGCAAACTCATCTAAAGAAGTCGCGGTCAAAGGCGTCCACATGGAAGTCAACCATAGAGTCTCATGTTGGCAGGACTCTGTTTCGTGTCACATGAAGATTCATACGGCCGTTTCTAAGTTGCGGAGGATAAATCGACATCTGTACATGGCTCCTTAGTCAAATTCAAGCATCCACTCCTCGTAGATTTACTTTCCAACACGGCCATGATCCTAGATCCGTGGACGTAATGGTCTACGTGTTCTCCACCAGCATGAACTTTAGGAGACAGTTATATTTCTTTTGTTATATATAATGCGTTTGCATACGCATATAGAGTTAGTCAATTTTAGTCTCTATTATCTTTTATTAGTCTTCTCTGTAATGTGATTACGCTGCACTTGTGCCGTAACATCACCTTTCTGTAATGACTGCTTTTTAATATAAGAAGACTCTGTTTTTAACCGAAATTCGTGTTTGAAGATCGTTGCCAAGGTTGGTGTAGAGGGCCCCTGCTCAGCTAAGGTTTTGTGCATTAGTGTAAAGTTCTCATTTCGTTTCTTAAAAGCTCATTGTGCCATAATCCATTCATATGTTTATACATTGCATTTGCTTCATTTCTGTTTATAAACTTCCATAGTTTCCATTTCACTTCTGTCTTTCATGTTTTAAGTTGTTAATCACTGATCAGTGTTCTTGTTTCAGGTTATAGATAGGCAGCCTGGGCATTTTCATAGCTTTTTAACTAATGACATGGAACTAACATTGTTCTGCTGCTAATTTGCTTTTCATAGTTTCTGTTTAAATTCAGTATTGCTCTGTTTATTTCAGTTTTTCTTATTTGTTTCAGTAGTTAAATTTAGATATATTAAGATGCTCATAGCATCTTCAGTTGCCTCCGAAAACCATAGCTGGACTGATGGTGAGGGATTGTATTATGAAATGTGTAGTTTAGTATTAGTTTCTTTTCTGCAAATTTAGATATATTAAGCTGCTCATAGCATCTTCAGTTGCCTCCGAAAGCCACAGCTGGACTGATGGTGAGGGATTGTATTATGAAATGCGTAGTTTAGTATTAGTTTCTTTTCTGCAAATGTAAGATATATTATATTGTGCATAACATCTTCAGTTGCCTCCGAAAGCCACAGCTAGACTGATGGTGAGGGATTGAATCATGAATGTATGGTTTGATATTAGTTTTCT
>CM076576.1:396720874-396947435 GCA_034641835.2 Pinus albicaulis
GAAGAGCAAGTAATCTTTGCTGCCTTGGCACCCTTCGGTGATCCCAGGAAATCATATGAACACTCTCTATTCACAACTCACCATCTCCCTTTAGTTGATCACATATATTAACTAGGAAAAATAGAAAGCGGCCCATATCCGCCATTGTTTTTATTTTGGCAAGGAATAATACAACATAGTTTAATAGGGGATTTTGAAAAGTATCATCGCATATCCACACGTTCAAACTATGTTCTTGTCCACTTTTTTCTCACACACATCCAAACACTAAGCAAAGCAAATACACCTAAAACTAACTTAACAAAACTCACTAAATTCTTCCCACAAGGGCCACAAAAGAATTTATAGTTTAAGTTAGGATCAAGGGGGTAGGCATCCAATAAGCCGCCTTGATCATTATTCATATTGAAACATAGAAATTGACTGTTCAGGGAGCTTTAAATCCACCTATAAACCTATGGAAAAGAAAACCCGAACGTGAGAGAGACCCGTTTCAGAGGGGGTTGGCTTAGGCATAGTGCGGGCAGGTATCAGTCAGGGCTACCTCACTTAGTTGATACTCGGTACTATTAGATGAATTACCAAGAAGCCCAAGACTTGAACGCTCACATGGGATGGTGGTACTTAGTGGCAAAAAACTAGGGCATCCTTTCCTTATAGGTGACGGTGCAGGCAAGAGCTTGATCCTCTACCCTTACCTTGGTGGATTTTCTTTGGCTGACTAGGGGCGTCGCCAGCTCTTACGAGACGTTGTGCCAGCACTTGCAAGATATCTTCTCAAGGCCCAGTTAAATTTGAGTGTGTGAGGACGAATAGGTCTTCTAGGATTTGAGTATCATACAAAAAAAAACAAAAACCACTTTTTTGATTGGCTGATCACATAAGATTAATTTAAAGGGAAAATTCATTTTATTTTTTCTCTGTTTTATGTATGCACTTGAAATTTTGCTTTGATCATATTCTCTATCCTCTCAAATTTTTCAAAAGACAAACCTAGTTGACACTTGAATTGACCCAACGGGACCTCGTCGATCTAGGCGTCTTTTGGACCTCCCCCCATTGCCGGGAGGGGTTCCAGGTCTTTCGCCATTTAGGCGTCAAAGACGGAATGCTGCCACCATTATTGGTTCATCCTTTATTGGGGAATCCTTAGTTGGGAACCCTGGTTGGTATCCCAATGCCACACCACACACCACTCCTCCCATAACCCCTAGAGGGCAGAAGAGTGCTACCTATTCGGGAAGCCAGTCAAATACACAGTAAGGTATGTCGCAGACTAACCCTGTTCCTAACTAGAACTTTGTATTTTTGCAAGTTGCAATGGCGTCAACCTCCCAGTCACATTTCTTAGCTTCGTTGAATCTACCAGATTTAGCCAAGTTGACGAATGACCCCATCGCACACAACCATACATGGCCCCCCATGCCCACAAATATCCCTTCGGATATTCCAAAATTTGAAGGAAAGCAAGTAGAAGACCTAGGTAATCCTAGGTAATCATGTCATGACCTTCCACTTGTGGTGCTCACCGAACAATATCATTGACGACACTAATTGATTGAGACTATTTCAATGCACTTTGACAGGAGTAGCGACGAAGTGGTATGTGGAGAATCCCTCTACTACACATGGAACCTTTAGCGCCCTCGCCGCTGCATTCCTATCATATTTTTAGTTACCCATTCACCATGATTCCATAATGGAATTACTGACACACTTTAGACAAACTTCCACCGTCTATATCTCAGACCATCTCCATGAATGGAGGCGGTGTGATAGTTTATGTAAAGCTAAACTCGATGATCGGGTACTCTTAGACCTTTTTATGAAGACTCTCACTACAAAGATTTCAAAGGATGTGGCGCAAAAAAGGCCCACATCCGAAAAGGATGCCATCAACAAAGCCCAACAACTTGAGCTGATTTATACACAGTCAGGATATATTTACAATATCCTGCAAAATGCCCGATGCCTGCAAACTTATCAAGAATTTCCAGGCACGTCAAAATCTGCAGACGGTATCATTGGGTCATTGACCCAAATTTACCTAGGTAGCAACAGTCCAAACCCTGGTTACACGTATGGTTCTACCTAGAACATACTGCAACCCGGTTTTCAAAGTCATCATATGCCTCAGAAAAATTTGACCAATAGAGCACCAGTGTATCACCATGGGGGACCCTATCCTCTGGCTTAGGGGACCCACTACACAGAGAGAAATCCTGACGAAAGAGCTCCCACCCAAAATCTAGGTGCAAACCAGGGACCACATTGTGCTCAGTCCCTAGCACAAGACCCGCTTATGCAGACCAATGCACAGGTGAACTTTGTGCAGCCTTCCAAAAACCAACCACACCAATATAACCAAGAGAAATACCCTCCTAACATGGTGAATAAAAAAGGAAAAACAAGCCCAAAGGGAATCCTGGATAGGGGGGCACCAACCAGCAATGCCCCCCACGATCTCAGGCTGGAGGTAACTCCAACCGGAATTAGAACCAGGAGCCAGGAAATGCCCAACGACAGAGCAAAGGCCACCTCTTCGAACAAACCACTCTTGTTCCATATGTGGTGAGTACGGCCACTATAATCACCACTGTCCCGATCTCCCTGAGCTGAAGAATCTGCAGAGTAACTAAGGACAAGGAGGATCTTCCCAGCAAACAACTGTGATGAAGGAACCTTTCTCCCATCAAGGGACAGTAAGCACTCAACAACAAAATCCAGACGACTCCGAGAAAAACAACCACGAAATCTACATGTCTGGTGAAGAGATGTTTTTACAACATGGAATCGCAATTATGACACCCCACCAGACACCAATGTGTCAGGGGTTAGTACCAGCGCACCAACTGCACCTTTGACCATTTCAAAGATGCCGATTGGACCATTTCCAAAGATGGCGAAGGGACCAAATAGGAAAGCAGGAAACTACTCTAAAGAGGCCCATAATTATAGCATCATGGATGATTTAGCCCAATATTCCTCTGCTATGTCATCTTTGGAAGTATCCTAGTGTGCCCAAAGCAACAGAAAGCCTTTCTTTCTACCTTAGGCGCTATTGATCCTGCCGATACGCGCTTAATGGATTTTGACTTAGACAAAGCCACCCCTAGGCTTCCTTTGATGGTCGCCTTTCAGATACGAGTGTTGGTCCAGAAGATCACCATTCACTGATGTGTCATTGACGAGGGTGCATCCATGTGCATTATGTAAAAAAACATTTGGCAGAAGTTAGGGTCTCCCGAACTAAAACCATCAGTCATCACGCTTAGAGCATATGACGGTCGTCCCTCAACCTTCGTCGAACTCTACCAAAACGTCCCGGCCTACTTAGCCGGTAAGATGGTCCATATAGACATCGAAGTCTTGGACGCTCACTTGGACTATAATATACTCCTTGGTTGAAGTTATATGTATGCCGTGTCAGCCATAGCCTCATCTGTCTTCCGCATTATGATGTTCCCCTACGAGGACCGCATCATTACCATTGACCAACTGACGCATAGCTAAAAAATACCCCTAAAAAACAACGATGTAATTCTACCCTATGTAGAAACATACTTGGATATGCTTTCACGGTACTAATAATAAGGCTCTGGCCAGTTCAAACTGTCGTCCGTTCTAGGATCATTCCTAGGAGATCCCCCCATTATACCTGAGGCATCACCTGATGTCGCAGGAGCTCCAGTGTGCATGATGTCCACATCAAGCACTAAAGCTATTTATGACATGGAAATAAGCAGTAATGACACCAAATCCGTGGCCACGACATCCTCTCTAGCCTACGCTGCTTCCCAAACCCCTTTCCTCTACCCCCCAGCTGGTTTCGTTTCCCAGCAGGTTTTGGCAACAATGGTGTTACCAAAAATATCGATTTCTATAATAGTTTGGTATCTCATCCCCCTTCAGGGACAGGAGACACACACATCACTACCACAGGGTTAAAGCCCCTCAGTCCCAAAGAGACCCCACCCATTCAAGAAACGGACGAAATCATCCTTGCAAAAAAAATTCCCATTGCAAAATCGATGGTTGCGGCTAAGAAAACTGAGAAGAGAGGAAATAAGATGGAGACTCCCACCATACAAAGGGAATCACCATTTTGTGCCATATGTGACGTAATAGGTCACCCTACACATATCTGCCCAGATCTGGATGAATTAAAACCACTCCTCAGCTCTAAGTCAGACATCACGACACCGCGTTCCCGCAAAAAGGAACCTACCACCAAAGGTAAAGGAAAATCATTACGTACTAATCGCGCATGCACCATTTGCAGAAATTATGGGCACTACACTCATCATTTCCCAGAGATCCCAAGACATAGGGACACCCTTCAAGCCATCAAGCGATTCTATCAAGTGGATTCCTCCAACCAGTCTGTAGGAGATGGGCCCCGTGTCATCTTGTACCTATAGGAGGAACGAAGGGCGCCAGAAAGACCCCCAGTCATGGCCCCTCTCGTTATATGCTGCATGCTGTGCGATGACCATGATCACTTCCTCGAAGAATGTGCAACCCTGGGACTCATCCATAGATGGTATCCTATAGAACAGGTTTACCACGTCATATTGCGTGCAACACACTTCACATTTCCTTTATACGCTGACAATCACCTTCTGGAATATTGTCACTATATCCCCCTAGACCTCGCTAGCTTTCACTCAACCATAGTCTGCCTCTCCCAATAAGATGACATGGACTCAGAATCCATAAACAGTTTAACAACCCAAGAGGATGCGACAAGTAGATCCATCATTTTCTTGTCAGCTGAAAAGCAACCAATCAGGGAACCCCCAGTCACCCCAAACTGCTCTCTACAAAGAAGACCAACATGCATGTTATGCAAAACTCCCAATCATGTGGTCGCCACTTGCTCTGATTTAACACCGTTGTGACACTGCTTCCCTACCAGACCACAAACTGAGCATGACGAGACCCCCATATCTAGGCTATTTTTCCTAGTATGTTAAGGAAATCACTATGAACAAAATTGTACCTATATCCCTCGAGTCTGTCATACCATCGATATGATTCATACAATATAGAAGAAGCAGGACGATGAACTCGAGCGATTTAGAGAGTACATCACCCCAAGACCAACAACCCCTCACCCACATCGGCATGATGGGAAAGTTGGGAAAGCGCAGCAACCAAGCATGACCCATGCCAAACCTAGGATAACATGTGTACTATGCGGCCTGAATGACAATCGAGTCAATCAGTGTAGATAATTGAAACCCCTCGCAAGAATTTTTCGCACAGTCTCTTCACTCCCTTAGAGACTTCTCTCTAACCAAGAGAAGATCACACATACCTATTGCCGGATTTGTTCACACTTTCACCATACGATTAAATGTGAACATCTCCCCAAGTTAAGAGCGGTAAGAGCAGCGTTAAGTGCACACTCCCCCACAAAGCTAGACGCACCTAAGCCAACAACACGGAAATGGAAGCAAAAGACCTCATATTCTACAACAAATCCTTTCCAAGCGTCCACATCAGGGACGACGATTAGTGTTGATTCCTACACAATATACTCTGTTGGCACAGTGTTACCATGCAACATCTACACTGGCTAGAACTACGAGCCAGAGGCATGCCCATTAATGGAAACATTCAGGCACCTCTGCAACATGCACAATTTCCACCCATAGGAAATTCACCATCCTAGAGGGGAGCCCAATCATACGCTTACACAAACTCCCATCACGGATATTCTTCCCCCATTGAATATTGACGACACAATACACCACATACGGTTTATATAATCACATATAGGAAATAGGATTGCAGCCTCTCCCACGTCCCAGGATTTCCACTTTATTCCTGTCGCAAAAGGTTAAGGCACCTTGTGCTTTTGCATTGATTTCCACGATATCCCCAATTTGCATGCTAACTCCTTGATGATACCCAGCCTCTAGAGTAGCGCCTAGTACAACTAGAGCTCATTGAAAAAAGCCGAAAACAGTAACTGCAACACAACGAGGCCCACAAGAAATGGGTAAAAGCATCATTTGATCGCCACATAAACCCTTGCCCCTTCACCGAGGGAGAACTAGTCCTCTACTATGATGTCGCAAAAGAAGCCCTAGGGCCAAGAAATTTCAAAACTTTGTGGAAAGGACCCTACATCATGAAACATTGCCTTTGACATGGGGCATACATCTTGACGGAACCGGATGGGACATGCCTCAGCAACCCTGTCAATGGCCTTTACCTCAATAAATTCTACCCATGAGGGCCAAGACGACCTTGCCCTAGAATGAACGTACACAAACTCAACCACCTTAAATTTTTGACAAAAGACTTATTACGGAGCACGCTCGAAGTGCCACCATGGATTACCAACCCGAACCTTACTTTGGATTTGTTGATGGAGCATCAAGATGGTCTCAAAATTTAGCAGCAGCTGCCTGGGTCATCTATCACCCTGACCAATCACCACTCTACACAAACGGTGTGTGCATCGGTTCAACAACAAAAAATTAGGGAGAATATGACGCTGTCATCAGAATTATGTGCGACACCCTCCATCAGGGTATACGCCATATGCATGTCTACCTTGATTCCCAGTTAGTAGTGTCAGAGAAAAACAAAACATTTGAGACAAGATATTCACATCTATTTAGAAAATATTTGTGTGCAAAAAGATTAAGCAGACAATTTGACTATATTACATTTATACATGTGCCAAGGAGTCAAAACCAAATAGCTGATCACATAGCTGACAATATTCTAAACTAGAATTCATCTCAGATAAACCATCATACATAAAAAATAAAAAAACATAGATATCCATCAGTATAACATCATCCATAAATAAGAAACAGGGGGCACAACATGTCGAGCCACAAAAAATATCTCTCATGTATATATATATCATGGTGTATATGTCTGAGTACAAAAATAGTGTTGCTGACCCATCAACCAGCCCAAAGATACACAAAAGTTGTCAAAAATAGGGGAAGCATCCTCATAATAGGTGCTTTCCCCATGTACAAGTATGCTCTAGGGCGGTGCCCCCTCACGAGGGGCACCTGGACCCACAACTACTCCCAGTACCACGTCTAGAGTTGCTGTCACAACTTAGACTGCCACCCGACGTAAAATAGGCCAATAGTCCCTCTCCCTGGCCATCACTATCTCCAGCTAGACCTCCTTGAGATCATCCATAAAACCTTGAGAAGGCATCCCCTCGGTTAGGCGGTCCACTCGACCCCAGGCATCCTCTAGAACCGACAACCGAGTAGTCAGCTCAGCATTGCGAGCCTCTGCTGCATCAGCACATGCCTGCTCTACATCATCACGAGCTCGCTCGGCCGCAACCTCGACAACTGCCGAGTTGCTGCCCTCCCTTGAAGGGCCAGCACCACCACCAGGTCCTCCAGTTAACATCTCTTCCTTGACCGCCCTGAGGTCTCCGAAGAGGACCGTGGCCGACCAATTGAGCCATGAGGCGACCTACCTTGCCAACATATGCAAGAGTAACCAAAACTATGTCAATGTCACCATCAAAACACATAAGAACATATATACTCAAAGAAACACAAAAAACATAAAAAACATACGTGTTGGCCCCCAAGTGTAATCAGGAGGGAGACCCATCTCTGGATCCCCCCGAAAGTCCATCCCTACATATGGGAGTGGCAGAAAAATTTGAGGGTTGACCTCAAACCAGTCCTCCATCGTGGTGTTTCAGTAACGCTCTACCATGCCCCACCACCTCACAACATCACCAGATCCCATATCCTCATGCGAGGCTCCTGTGGCTCCCTAGGAGGCACTGCCACCACTAGTCTCAGCAGCACTATCCTCTTGTACATAATGCTTCATAGAATAATGGCGTACGCAAACAAATTTGATCCACTGCGGACCTCGTTGAGCTGCATCACCATCCCGTCGTAGTAAAAACGAGAAAAATCATAGAAATGTCTGGACCTCAACCAGTGCAAGACTCCAACCTATGGGACAGATGCCCGATGCGGAGCTGACGACCCTCCAAGTCACAAAATAACTGCCAGAGCGCACCACTCTACCAAATCTGTCACTGAAGCAATGCTGATGCACCCCTTCGTAAGGGGCGCCCCGCCGCAATGATGTCCCCAGAACCTCTCCAAATCCACCCTCCCAGACAGAAGTGGATACCTCAACGCCTCACCATGAGGCAATAAACCGGTCACAAAGTACACATTCGTATCAGGATGGATGACCAAGTTAGTCCCATGCAACACAAACATGTTGTGCATCCTATGCCAATGCTGGATCAAGTAGCGAAGCAATCGATCCTGCGACCAAAGAAGCTCGTTCTCCATGAACTTCACGAGGCCTCATTGCTCCAAATGACGGCGTGCCTCGGCATCAGTAGCCAATGTAGTTCGTAGCTCGGGTCAATCCCGCTCCCTCCACAACAACCTTTCATGTAAACAAGCACCCATCAGCAACAGAAAAAACATAAAAAATATGTAAAAATCCAAAAAAATTTGACCTCGGCCTTTTGTGCACCTGTCCCTCAGACATGATAGAGTCCTCGAAAACTCTGCATATCCTGACATCATTTCTTGATCAGAAATCAACCAGAGGTTCCACATATCTGACTATGTTTATCATCACCTCACCCTACACATGATAAACATCCTCGTTGGTTGGTAGAACCTCCCCTCCATGGCACTCGTCACCCATAATAGGCCATACATCACAACAAAAGTGACGTCATGGCCATACCACTTTAGTCTGGGAAGCACCTCATGCCTGTCCATCAACCATGAATAAGTTCAAGTTTTACACCAGACAAAATAAAACCCCTTTCCCAGATGATTAGGTTGTACAAGCAGACAAAAAGCGCACTATAATGCCTCACATTTGACCCACCATACCTCCATCAACATAATCCCATCTGCAATATTTTTCATCCGCTTCATCAACCTCACACATGAGACCAACCAATGGGGCCCCCACCCTCAGAAAAATATTTTCCTCACGTTACCTGTGAGCAAACACTTTCATGTTTTGGGGCACCCGTCTCTGTGTTTTGTATAAACGAAACCCCATTATTTTATTCTTTTAGTAAGTGTACAAAGATCACAAATGGTGCACTACGTCCCCCACCCACTCATTCATCTTTTCTACCATGTAAGAAGTCCCTAAACATCCTTGGTCGGAGTATCACACCCTCAAGCAAAGGCCTCCATGACATTCATAACTAGTTTATACCCACCTTGGAAGTCCTACCGACTCCGGGGATTTCCCCACCAGAAATAGTTATGATTGTCGCCAAGCTGCTTATCATACTCCGACCTTGGGCCACTGAATCCCCATCATCAATTTTCAGTCACCCCTCGTCACCATGCCTATGTTAAACCCATCACATCCAGGTCCCTGACCCTTCATATCAGTGAACCCTCATTCGGTTGAGGCTTCCTTTTCATCGAATTCAACACCATTTTCCAAAAAGGAAGTAGTACCTTGGATCACCCATCTCCATACAAGGGACATCCTCGGGTGGCACTATGGGAAACATCATTGCCTATAGATGCCATCAATCCTCCTAACATTCAACTACGACACAAGCTTTCATGTTAAGATGGTATCATACCTTACAACCATTGCACTTTAATCAAATTCGTCGAAGACCCGTTCTTTGATAAGCATCTCTTTCAGCAATGCTTACACGGGAATGTACTAGCCAACACCTATGCGTATAATGCGCATTTATACGCCATACCAAGTTTATTCATATGGGTACCATATTCCACCTATCGTCAAAGAAAAAATGCCCCTGAGGGTGTCAGTAGTCGTCGTCATCAACCAACAGATCACTACCATATTAGTGACACAAACAGAACATGTATTTGTCAACTAGATTTGTTTAACTACCCACAACAATATGAGCATGGGACATGCCCACCTCATAGAAAATTTGTGTATATATTGTATTAAATTTTCTTACAGGGGTCCCATAGGACATGGTAATTCTTCGAATTGGTGGAGGGTGTCTACAATGTCGAGCTTCACAGAGGTCTCTCTCTCTCTACGCACAATATACAGAAAATCAACTAATGTATTTTGGCTATATAGTTATTCCTAGACCTCACACATTAGGGGGCAATTGTTAACACTAGAAAATCGTACAAGCAGAAGATGACATTATTCAATGTCAGGCAGAAGGATTTACAGGGCTGAAAGGCATTAGAGAATCTGTAAAGTATTTAAAAGTCTCTAAGGTCTGAGGAAAAATCAAATTTTAGCAAGTCATAAATGCTTTTGCATGCATAATCCTTCGAGAAGAGCGCCTTTGCGCACCTTTTGACCCGAAATGCACGCAATCCTAGGAGTGGCGAAAGTCACTTTCTAGGACCACAAAAAGCACACTCTAGGAAAATTATTTCACACTTGAAGCCGCCTAACGACAGCCACGAAAGCCTCCTTAGACATCAAGGGAGCACATAATGGAATCATCCCCCTCTCTCGGGTCACCATTCACAATGTACCAAGGGAGGGAAGGAAGATTTGAATTCTCTTATATAAGGCCACCAAGAGATGAAGAATGTGAGAGAACATTGTTATGCTGGCTAGAATTTCCCCAAGAAATACCAACAGTGTGTGATCTGGAGCTGAGATAGAGGGGACTCAATTGTTGGCCATCCAACAATTTTAGTGCACCACAGTAGAGAGAGGGAGACTTTACACCGAAGCAAGCTTGGAAGTAAAGACATCCTCGCATTGGGACATAGAACCCAAGTTCTACGAGCCCTTTGGCAAGAGGGTTAAAGTTTCATCCTCATTTCCTACCAGCACTCAATAAGAGGGGCTGAAAGAGCCACCGTTCAAATTATTGTAGCTGTTTGACTCTATTTAGAGCTTTTGTTTATTTGTTTTAGTTTTTATTTTAGTTTTAGTTTGAATATGCATGCTATTTATCTATCTAGTATCTTTATGTTCTAGCATGTTCTACTAAATTGCTTGACTCCACTTCTTTTTCTTCCTGTGACCAAAAATTTAAGAGGGTAAACCACACCCCTTAAATTGGTGTGATTTCATATATGCGTGCTCCAAACACACTAACACAGGGACTACTACCAAAAAATTATCTGAGTTCGAAGACAAAGAAACCAGAGACTTGAAAGAAACCTTCAAGTCATTTGAATATGAGATGTTAGATTTAATAGTGGTATATCAAACATAAACAAGAAAAAGAAAAGAAAGCACAATAATTACAAAGAACAATCAATGTAAAAGAAGCACAACTGAAGGATTTGAAAGAAAAAAATGATAAACAAAGTAAAGTTTGAAAAAAAGGAAAAGAAATACTAGGATAAGATTAATAAATATAAAGCCAACATTGATAGTGTTATTCAACAAGATATAGTGAGGGATATTGTTACAGATAAAATAAAAGTGCTTTGAAATAAAATTTGTTGAATTGGAAGAACAAATTAAAAATCAGGGAAAAAAATTCATATACAGAATTGGGCCACTGAAGTTAAGCAGAAAAATGAGGTTATTGAAGGAATCCAGCCTATATTTAATACAAACAAATATGAACTATAGTCCTTACATAAATATATAGAAAATGTAATGTTCCAAAATTTGAGCTTCTAAGCTAAATTGAACATTAGAGTTAGCAGCAGCTATAGTCGGCAAATAAATGGGTATAAAAGCCCATAAGTATCCTAAGGAGGATAAAAACACTCCAAGTGTGAAAGGAGACACTCTTTCTAGTTCAATAAAACACCTCCATGTGTGAACAAAGACAAAATGAAGCTGCTTTGACCAAGTCAACAATGTAGTTTTAATGGAGGAGGAATCCTAGGTTGGAAAATGCAATTTTGGAGGGAAAGGTAGCTTGGGTTAGAAGCAACCTAAGTGAGTGGGGCCGAGGGAAAGAAAACTCACTTATGATATAAGGAAGAGGATGGCAGCATTGTTCATTATGTTGTAGATTATTCTCATTCTTGGCTGCCAAGAATTGTTGCTGCTTAGCAAGTTGCAGTGCTGTTTAGCATTGGGTGTTCCTGGGAGAGAATCCCACCTCTTTCCTTTGAGCAGCTCATTGGGAGAGTTTGTATTCAACATTCCACATCAGGTTTTTAGGCCAAGCTTCAGCCATCTACATTAGCACAACTTTGCCGAAGATTGTGCAGTGTTGCTGGGTGCAACAGTGGAAGGGATTGGAATCCTGGCTTCTGAGCTAGTTTCTCATTGGAGGAAGGTTTCCTTCGCTTGAGAGATATGTTTGGAGAGCTCTAGAGAATATTTCAGATCTGTGGTATCAGACCACACATTTCTCTCACCCTCCCAGTGCTGTTTCTGCTAGGGAGTGCGTTTTTCAGGAGGCAGAGTTTATTGCATGGTTTGGTGGCTCCATTATTGAGTTTCCTTGTGATTGAGAGGTTCATCCTTTCATGGGAGGAAGCCCTTGAGGGTTCTACATCAGATCATACATCATTCAGCCTTTTACACTCATGTACTTCATTTTTGCAGTGATTATTCAGTTATTTTTTGAAGATCACATTTGTATGCAGAGTGTTTGACAAGAAACCCTTGATGGTTTCTTTGTATTTTGTAAAGGGAGCTTAGATCTATGTTCTTCAACATTATTTGTCAATACATGAGTAGATATATTTTTCTCTTTTCATTTCATGTGTAAACTCTCTCTTAGACTGCGCAGTCCCTTGAGTAGCTGCTCCAACATTTTGCAGTCTTGGGGTTTTAGAACTTTTTGGTCATCCTAGGTGTGGAAGATATGTTTAGCCCACCTAGATTGATTTTTTTTAGCTCTATTATTGGATTTATGTTGCATATTGATTAATTTATGGGAACCAAGAGTCCATTTCAGTATTTGTTTCATATGTTGCTGGAAGAGAATTTTTCATGCATGTTTCATGAGCAATCCTAAAAAAGGAACATCACAGTGGTATCAGAGCATGATCTTTGGCTCAGCCTATGGCTTCAAGCCAAAGTACTGAATCCCTGAAGGGGAATGTTTCGAGCTCTATATACATAGTATGCAGATGGCCAGGTAGCCTCTGAATCTCATCCTTTTTTCAAAGGTGACATATCCAGTAAATGCCCCTGCAGTCAATCTCTGGAATAGGATTTCGATATTCCTGAGAAGGGAAAATTTCCAGTGCTATCAGAAGAAAGAGAGATTGAAAGAATCCAAAAAGTTTCAGTATGTGTAGAAAGGAAGGAAAACAAGCCCACACAGTTTCTTCCAAAATATATGAAGAGCTTTCAAGGAGAGCTGAAAAAGATGAGATTGGAGATGGGATCTCCAAAGGAGATTGATTCTAGAGTCAATCTAAGATTACACATGAAAGAGAATGAGTACGCAACGTATCGACAGATTCATAAGTTATCGTTCTGTAGTTATTCCAGATGGATGTGATGAGAAGGAATGCCATTAATGACTCTTAGGATTTAG
Source organism: Pinus albicaulis (assembly GCA_034641835.2). Lineage (NCBI taxonomy): Eukaryota > Viridiplantae > Streptophyta > Pinopsida > Pinales > Pinaceae > Pinus > Pinus albicaulis. The sequence continues at coordinate 396,734,304 of CM076576.1, forward strand.
CAGAAGATGATGACGGGAACCGAGAGGTTTAGAGATCATATCGATTTCAGAGTTTTTCTTCTGTAAGATCCGTATGAGAAGAGTCAGTAATGATGAGAAGATTTCTTCTATCTACTTTTCCTTGATCACCCAAATTTTCAGTTGAGCTATGAAGGAGCTGGGACCCCTATTTACAAAATGCATCCATATTTCCCATTTCCAAGCCGGCTGCAGTTGCAATGCTGCATTTCAGAGGTAAGGCTCATGCATGGTGTATTTTTGAATCTTGTTCCTTAAATAATGCCAATACTTTCTCTTTTGCAAGATTCTAAAGAACACTGATGAAAAGTTTTGGTGAAAAACTTCCTAAGACACATGAGCAAGGAAAAATTGAGAAAACAAAACCCTTGCATGTGATGGGGGAAACTCCATTTCAGAAAACCATGGGAGGAGCTGATGTCTTTCATTACACATTTTCGGAAGCAACACTTCCAATTCATATTATTGAACAAGAGGGCATGAGGATCACTTTTTCACAAAGGGATCCATTGGTTGAGATGTTTCCCACACACATTGATGAAGAAAAGGGCAACAACACTGTCACATCTAGAGAACATCCAGTGCCTCATGCAGAGGAAGGAGGAGCACATGCTCCAATAGGAGGGATTCTTGTGCCTTTGCAAGAATTTCCCCAGGATCTCATACATAGATGTCCAAGCACAATCAGTAAGCAGCATGTTTGTGTAGCATTGCAGCTGGAAGAAGGGGAGAGGGAGGAAGAGCAACATCAATTGATGAGGAGCACACACCCTTCTATATTTCAAAGAGCCAATGCAAGAAAGAGGCAGACTGATTTGTGCAGTCAGGGCAGGGGCAAGGTTGCCCAACCATATGAGCAGTCTACTCTTGACATTGATGTCTCACTGTATGGAGGCATTCCACCTGGGAGGCCACCTGATCTTTAGTTGATGAGAGATGTCTTGTCTTTCAGTTCACCACTCTTGGATTTTGGAGAGGTGAAGAGTTTTGAGGAGAAATTTGGCATGGGGGATGTCAAATTAGTAGGCAGCAGCATGAGTGGAGCTTCACATGCCAGATCACTAGTGCTGTCATTGAGGAGGATTGATCCTTATTGGAGGTCTCATATTTTAGTGGAGTACTCCAAGGATCTTGGTGCATGCATGATTCTTGATGATACGGATGGAGATGACAGATACATGGTAGATGATGTGGTCATCTATTCCTATGGCAGGATCTTCTTGACTAGATCTTCTAGTCTCAAGGAGAGGCTGCTACATGCAGCACATGCGGACTTCTCTTCTATGCACTTTGATGCATATTTCCAGTTAATGGAGGAGTTCACTTGGGAGGGAATCCAACATGACATATATCATCATATGGAGAGATGCATAGCCCAGATGGTGATAGAGAGGATGTCACAGCTACCTTCCTACTCATTGGGAGTGAGGGAGAATTTCCACTCAAGACCTTAAGTACATAATGGAGGAGGTATCATTTCATGTTTTGTATTGTACTTCTTCCCTTTATTTGAGCAACATGGTGTAACAAGAAGAAATATTTCTTCTTGCATATTATATGATGATGTACTTGCAGCTACTTGTAGCATTGATCTTGGTTGTCTTTTTGATGAGCTGTGGGGGAAGCCATATATCTCTTGGTGTGCACCAATGACACCATATTGTAATTTCATGTTTTCATTTTATGAGATGACTATGGCAGAAAAAAAGTGGCTGGTAAAGAACTTGTTAATTATTATTCTAATGCAGGCCAAGGGTGCATTGTGTTGGTTCCATGAGAGGGACCAAGATTCACTCTCCGGTTGTCATTTGGAAACTAGTTTTTATTGTATCATGCTTCCATGCATTGCTAATGTGTTTTTTTTTCAGAGGAAGCTTGTATGAGGGAGAGTTGAGGCAACAAAAAAAGTTTTTGTTGCTATGGTTACACTTGGGAGAGTATGGGAAAAATTCTTCCCATACTTTTCATGATATTTCCGAAGAGAAGAAAGGCACATTGATGGTGCAAGGAGGCTACCCTTCAGCATTGAAGGATCATGAGAGATTTCCATGTTGGAAGGAGATATTTTCACATAGCATCATAATGGTGGATGGCTTTGGCATGTGGAATGTCAAAGGGAGAAGTCATGGAGCCTTATTACAAAGGCCTACAACGCTGTCACATAGGAGCATGTTCTTATGGATGAGATATTCCAAAGGGAGGAGGTATCCCTTCTTCTTGCAGATTTTTATGAGTATATTCTCATGGGAGTTCTTATTGGAGGATCTCACTTTCATTCCACTCCCTATGTATGGTAGAGAATGCATTTCTGTACTTGTTTATTACTCTATTGAGTATTTGTACTTTCTCACCATGTTTGCACAGTGCACTTCTCCCCAAAAGAGCAGGAGTATTTTTGGGTTTCATGGTCACTTTAGGGCCAATGTTTATGATGATAGTAGCCCATCTATACATGAAATTGGGCAGGTGTATTGTTGTTTTGTATATGTACAGCTGATATACATTTATGCTTACTTCCACATGTTGGGAGAACATACCTATCCAGCTTGTAACTTGTTGCAGAAACACTTGCCATATGACATTCTCAAGTAGCAATTGGAAGAAATGCGCTATATCCACCAGAGAGACCATATGTATCATCCAAATTTGCACATAATCTTCAGCCATATTTTGATTTGGATGCCATGTGGTGATGATGTGCCATTCATCTTGAATGGAATGGTTTGGGTTGGCATGACTCATGATTTTGGAGGAAGAGTCTTTGGAGGCTTAATCTTCTTCTTGCCATTGGAGGGCAATCATGTTTCAGCCCAATATCAGCATACACTCTACACTTATCATGAGTGGAGAGGAGGATAGTGTGGGATAGGCCCTCTTTCCTATCATGTTCACTTATTCACCCCACCTACATTTCAGGAGCACAAGGTGGAAGAGGCTTTTCATGAGTTACCATGTTGGAGGGTGACTCACTTCATTTGGATGATTTCATGGATGAGGGAGGCACTCATTCACCATGTTGATCATCACTTCTACTTTGTGGAGGCCAAGTGACAGCTAGCATGTTTCCATTCACACTTTCCACCTTTGATTGATGCAAACACTTTAGTTTTGCACCCTTGGGAGGAAGCATTGGATGACAATTTATTGGCAGATTCTCTTGATGCAGTGATGGAGGTTATTGATGGAGGCCACATGAGGAGGAGGGGAGATATTTTTCTCTCCTTATGCATTTTATTGAGGACAAGCAAATATTTTGGAGGGGAGGACTGTAATGTTCCAAAATTTTAGCTTCCAAGCTAAATGGAACATTAGAGTTAGTAGCAGCTATAGTCGGCAAATAAATGGGTAGAAAAGTCCATAAGTCTCCTAAGGAGGATAAAAAAACTCCAAGTGTGAAAGGAGACATTATTTCTAGTTCAATAAAACACCTCCATGTGTGAACAAAGACAAAATGAAGCTACTTTGACCAAGTCAATAGCGCAGTTTTAGTGGAGGAGGAATCCTAGGTTGGAAAACACAATTTTGGAGGGAAAGGTAGCTTGGGTTAGAAGCAACCTAAGTGATTGGGGCCAAGGGCAAGAAAACTCACTTATGATATAAGGAAAAGGATGGCAAAATTTTTCATTATGATGTAGATTATTCTCATTCTTGGCTGCCAAGAATTGTTGCTGCTTAGCAAGTTGCAGTGCTATTTAGCACTGGGTGTTCCCGAGCGGGAATCCCACCTCTTTCCTTTGAGCAGCTCATTGGGAGAGTTTGTATTCAACATTCCACATCAGGTTTTCAGGCCAAGCTTCATCTATCTACATCAACATAGCTTTGCCGGAGATTGTGCAGTGTTGCTGGGTGTAGCAGTGGAAGGGATTGGAATCCCGACTTCTGAGCTAGTTTCTCATTGGAGGAAGGTTTCCTTCACTTGAGAGATCTGTTTGGAGAGCTCCAGAGCATATTTCAGATCTGTGGTATCAGACCACACATTTCTCTCACCCTCCCAACGCTATTTCTGCTAGGGAGTGCGTTTTTTAGGAGGCAGAGTTTATTGCATGGTTTGGTGGCTCCATTGCTGAGTTTCCTTGTGATTAAGAGGTTCATCCTTTCATGGGAGGAAGCCCTTGAGGGTTCTACATCAGATCAGACATCATTCAGCCTTCTACACTCATGTAATTCATTTTTTCAATGATTATTCAGTTATTTTTTGAAGATCACATTTGTATGCAGAGTGTTTGACAAGAAACCCTTGCTGGTTTCTTTGTATTTTGTAAAGGGAGCTTAGATCTCTGTTATTCAGAATTATTTGTCAATACATGAGTAGATCTATTGTTATCTTATCATTTCATGGGTAAAACCTCTCTTAGACTGTGCAGTCCCTTGAGCAGCTGCTCCGACATTTTGCAGTCTTGGGGTTTTAACACTTTTTGGTCATCCTAGGTGTGGAAGATCTGTTTAGCCCACCTATTTTGATTTTTTTCAGCTCTATTCTTGGATTTATGTTTCATATTGATTAATTTATGGGATCCAAGAGTCCATTTCATGCATTTTTCATGAGAAATCCTGAAAAAGGAACATCACAGAAAATGCTACATTGGAAAGAATCACACTATATGAGGCAAAGGGTAAAAATCTGGGAAATAATTAGTGAAAGGATCACTATAATTAAACCTTATGTGAATATTATGCTTCACTATGAGATAATCATCAACATTAGACATGAATATGGATCCTATAGTAGATGAAAGGTTGAAGGAAATTGACTAAGTTATTAGTTGTTTAAATTAATTATTGAAAAAAAAGCTATAAAGTTCTTCGATCTGCCCTGTAGGGAGGAATGTGTTTTATTAATTTTATCAGTTATGGAAAAGAATAAAACCATGGATAAAATGAACGTTTAAATCCTCAAAGCTAAAAAAATCATCACAAAATTTAAAACAAAATGGGGATATAATCAAAGGTTTGAGATCCCATCCTTTTGGATTGATTCAACTTGGCTTATATCAGAAGATCAATTTCAAGATGCGCTAAAAAAATCTCAAGAAGATCAGGAATATGCTTCAACTAGTAGTGAAGAAGTTGTTTCTAGGCAACTACTGGTAAATTCTGTTTGCATGGATTTCAATATATTGGCTCTTCTAGATAAGACGATTCAACTACTGCCTATTTTTTCTTATCAGCTTCAGTTTGAGCTTGGGGTAACCCATTTAAAGTATAGAAAACAACATTAGCTATCTCCATTTGAATGGGATAAATTTATAAAGCCGAAGAAAAAATTTTCCTCTTTGGGCTAGCTATGCTGCAACTATATAGGGTATCGAATCAGTTCAACCGATTGTAATAAGTGATCGAGGAAGTTGTAGAGGTAGATGAAGAGGAGACATTCCTAGTTTTCCAACGACCTAAGAAGAAATACAGCTAAAATACAAGAGCTTGACAGTTGACACCTCAACGAAAGGAAAGGTCAAAGTGACTAAACAAAATTAAAAAAAGAAAAATATATTTCGTAAGTAGATTATATTTTTGGGATTATGTTTTGTAATACTTCATTAAAATACAATTATATAGGTATTCGATGTGGAATTTTTTATTATAAGTACCACAATCTTACTTTGAAAGGGGTCATCTTTTAGATTAGAAACTTTATTTTGAATGACCGTAACACATGTTTTTTTTTGCTCTATAATGACAATGTGATTTTATTATATTTAATTATGATTAATGGTGCTTATTTTCAATGATCCATGTGTCGTTAACTTTATGTTTATATACACTAGTACACATGAATGATTAATAGTTTGACACTATCAAATTGATAACTCATTTCATACATTTTATTTGATTTATTACTTCTCAAATATACACTATTTGGAATATTTAAATCAAGATCTTGATTGATCTATTGTAGACATAAATTATATGGATACACGATGTCATGTGATTTTGTTACACGTTTCATTTAAATACAAATACATGCTAGTATGTTTTATATTTTATTTTATGTTTATCTTTCTTTGTTTTTCTTTAACTTTATCTTATGTCAATTGTATTATGTACTTTCCTTGTAAGTTATTTTGAATCACTTATTGATCATGATTGCAAGTTTGAAATTTACAGTTTAAATCATTGATGGTTCATCTATATATGAGATTCACTTATTCTAATCCTTACCATCTATTTTTTTTCAAAACTCTTTATCTATAATCTGGCTATTTTTTAAAAATTATTATAAAAAAAACATTCACAAAATTACAAGGAATACCCTTTGTGGTTGAGGAAGGGCAATCCTTAAACCTAAACAGGAGGATAATTGATCCTCATTGAATTTATTTTGAATTGTTTATGTTGCCGGAACAATACGAGGGACAACACCATTACCTTGACCTATTTACAATAAGCATGTGGATGTGAGGCTATTTAAAACACCAAACCTTAAGTTAGTATGCTAGTTAGAAAACAACTAACTTACCATAATATTCTATTTCTATCATTTCATAATTATGATATCAAAATATGCATACAACACACATTCCTCAGTCATAATGCTACAATCAACACACATTTTGCACACGACAAATAATTATTTTTAAATACCACACTTTGTAGTAGATTGCCAAATCATGTCTCCAAAGTTCCATTGTAGAACCTTTGATTTGATACCACTCTGTAATGCTTGCTCCCACCCCCTTGGGTTAATCTCAAATAAATGGGTGTTACTTTTTTCTAACCCAACCTCCATGGCCTCATTATGGAAATGTGGTTACAAAATTATTTCTCACCCAAAGTGTGTGGATCTCACTTTGGATAACACCATCACATCCAGCTCATTAAGAGTTTTCTGACGATATAAATTTTACCACAATACGACCACTGGATTGCAAGTTATACCCCTTTGTAATTTTCCCCCTTAATCCTTGCCACATCAACAAGCACTGCCACATGGTACTCAGAGTGTCCACGTGAAATTGCCACATCACTTGTGGTCCAATGTCTCTCCCACCACATCTTCACGCCTTTGTTCCATCACACCACACCTTTCAATATGCCCCATTCCAAACCTCCACGACACAACGTAAAAATTTATGTTAAGTTACCGGGGAAAGTCTTCGTCTCGTTCCTTTGTTAGTTTCCACCCTTAACCCAAAAACACCACCAATGACATGGTGCTAGACATAAGGCACATGCAAAAATTTCTCTGCCTATGGATGCCAAATTTGGCATTGCATTTTCCGTCAAGCATGGCCATATGCAAAGATAACCCTTAAGGATCCTTCAATAGGCATGACTATAATATCCTTGGCATAAGCCAGCGTAAAAAATCTCGTAAAATGTGGGTTGTTGAATAATTAAATATTATTAATTCTTATATCGATATTACATCAAGAATATTCTTGTAATTATTAATTATAAGAATATAACTAGAATTAATTCTTAATTCTTTTATTTAGAAGAATTTATATTCTTCTATATAAATGAATTATATTTCCAAGTTGGTATCTTTTATGAGTTTTAGAAATAATGAGTAATAGTTTTGGAAAAACTATGGATAAGTGATATTTTTCTCATAAGGAAAAATCAAATCTACCTTTTTTTCCCAAGAAAAAAATCATAATTTCCATTAATTATAAAGAAAATTACATGTTTTATTAGTTGCATATTGCAACAATGCAAAACTATGTTCATATCATAAGTTATCATAAGTTCAGGACATTTCAGAAAATCGTAAAAAATATTTACAGAGTATTGTGCATTTCAAAAAACATAAATAGCATCAAAATAAAGTATCCCAAAAACTGTAGTGCCAAAATTGCCTCTAATCAGTCATATTGATCAGAAGGCTCCAAGATTCCCTTGTCTTCAATGAACAACCCGTGGTAATGCTGGTATGGTTCCGGTCCATTCTGTTTGAAGATGTGCCAATGACCCCAAGTTAGCTTCACGACTTCTTTGGAAAGCTAGTCGGCCATCTGGTACATTTCCCTGTAAATATGAGTAACTATAATGGAGTCAAAGTGAGATTTTAGTGCCATAACTTCATCCAAAAGTCCCTTGAGTGTGTGTAGGTGAGATATGGCTGTATTATTGAACCAGTTAATTACAATCTTAGAGTCCCCAAATATCTGTATTCTGTTGCATATGTTTTTGTTAAATTTAGATAACCATGGTGTTCTATGCTTGATGCAATTTTACTTCAATATTTCTTAGGCCCGATACAAAATATAAATAACATAAACATGAAATTAAAATGTTGATAGAAAAAAATAATAGATCAATAGAAGATAATCCAATAATATAGATCATATTTACAATTCCTTTTGTCCAACAAAGATATAGGTTGGTGTGTGTAAGGCAGTCAATAGGATGCTTCAACTAGAAAAGTCTATCTTGGTCGGCTAATCCTCGAAGTGTCACACCCACTTCCCTCAAATATAACTCATCAAAAGCCAACGCTGGTCAACCCAAAGTCAATGCAAAACAACAACAGAAAGTCAACGCTGCAGATTAGGGCTTCAGTAAAAAAACTATGTTTTCCTTGATTTCAGTGCCCAAAAGTACAACCTCTTAAAATCAAAATTTAGGCAGAGTTTTGAGGTCAAACAACCAAGGGTTGACCATAATCAATGTTGGTCAACGCTGCAGCAACAAGCCCTAAACAGATCCGTAGAAAACAACTCCTCTAGCTCTGCATGTGTGAAGGGAAGATGCTTCCAAAGGCTAATGAACAGATCAGATCACAATGAGAGATGTGTGATGAGTTTATGATGAAAATGACCTCCAAGTCTCTCAAATTTATATCCATCAGTAAGGGTGTGTGACACATCTAGTATTAGGCATGTGAGCCTACAATACAAATCTGGCCGACCTTGCACATGTGTGGAAAATAAATTCAAAATATATGTTCTTCTCATCAAAACAAGATGATATTTAGATCAATCTTGCACCTCCCCGAAAGAGGAATCCAAAATAAATATGACCATCGTCATATGAGAAGTGTAACATGGAGTTTGGAACTAGTTTCCCAAATTTAACACTCCTTCTCAACTAGGGAGAACTCCATCTGTCCACAAGTGCCATCCATCAGTACCATAGTGTAATTTTACCAAACATAGTGCGTCATCCTGTCGTAACTTTTTTTGCTGGCTCTTTATAAAATAAAAAAAAGGTGAGTCACAAAGACATCACACTCAGCTGACCCGAAGTCAGCTTAGAGGTTAAAACCTCTCTTGGACTCAAAAAGAGTCTCATTCTAACCTGAAGTTAGTTTAGAGGTAAGAACCTCATCATACTTGATCCTAGATCAAGGTGTTAGACACATTCCATCCTTGACATAGAGAGTGAAAAAATCTCTGATGCATCCATCGGTCTTGCTATTGGTTTCTATCCAGATTTCCCACCTCATTAGCCAAATGAGAGGTACTTCCCTTGAGTCCAAAACTCCATGGGTAGGATGCATGCGGGGCACAGATCAAAGAGAGGTAAACCAACTCAATATTAGAATATTGGGGTAGAAGCACAACAACGTTTGGCAAGCCTAGACCCGTATGTGCTTATAGCTCCAAGAAGCTATCCCCAAGCCCCCTGGAGCTCCGAGAGCTCATAGTCTAACTCAAGAAGGACCCTCAGAATAGGGTCTTTCCACAATTCCAAGCTTCTCATGGAAGGTTAGGAACTTGACCTTCCTAGGGGATTTGTGAGAATAACCATGACCTGCTCACCAGTTCCTATATGATCGAGCCTTACGACGCCTCGCTGTACCATATCCTGGATAAAGTGGTACCTGATATCAATATGTTTAGATCGATCATGGAACATGGGATTTTCAAAAAGACGAATCCCACTCTGGCTATCACAAAGGATAACAATGGTATCTAGCACATGCCCAAATATTTCACTGAAGATATTTCTCAAATAAATAGCTTCAAAACATGCCATACTCACTGAAATGTATTCTACCTCAATGGTGCTCAAAGTCACCGAATTTTTCTTCCTGCTCATCCTAGATATCAAAGTAGAACCCAAGGTGAAGAAAAATCCAAATTTTCTCTTATGATCCATCACTGTGCCAGACCAATCGACATCAGTATATCCATGGAGTCTCAAACTCTCGGAAGTGTATCTCAACCCATGGTTGATTGTGCCCCAAAGATATCTCAATAGATTCTTGGCACCAATATAGTGAATGTGATGAGGGTCAACCATATATTGACTCAAATTCTTCACTGCAAAACATACGTCCAGACGAGAGTTCACTAAGAACATTAAGGCTCCCATGAGTTGTCGATACTTGGTAGGATTTGCCAGCATGGGCCTAACAGTGTTTCCACACAACTTCTTAAAGTTGAGTTCAATCAGTGTTGACACAAACTTACAGTCCACCATACCAAATCTCTCCAGCATCTTCATGACATATTTTCCTTGAGAAAGGAAAATCTTGCCTAGCCTTTGCCAGAACTCCAAGCCTAGGAAGTAATGAATCGGTCCTAGGTCTTTAATCTCAAACTTGGAAGCTATCTCCCTTTTAAACTAATGAATGAGAGGGTCAACACCTGTCAGGAAGAGATCGTCCACATAGAGAACCGGAATGAGAGGCCTTTCTCTATCAACCTTAAAATAAAGGTTTGGATCAACATTACTTCGAGTGAAGCCCAACTTCATCAAGTAGCTATATATCCACTCGTACCAAGCCCTAGGGGCTTGATTCAAACCATATAGGGATTTATTTAACCTTCATACATGGGTGTCGCTATCTCAGACTTCGAACCCCAGAGGTTGCTCCAAATACACCTCTTCCTTTACAGAACCATGAAAAAAAGCGATCTTCACATCCATCTGATGTAGACTCCATCCTTGCATAGCAGCAAGGGAAATGATAGATCAAATGGTGGTATAGCAGGCCACATGTGAAAATATATCATTGTAATCTATGCCTTCCTTTTGAGATAAGCCTTGGGAAACAAATATTGCCTTGTACTTTTCAACACTTCCATCAGATCCATGCTTGATCTTATAGAGCCATTTCGAGGTGAAATAAAATTTGTCCCCCGGTCTCGGGACCACTTCCCAGACATCATTATTCATGATTGACTCATATTCTTCGTGCATAAAATCCTTCCAAACTTGATGCTTTACGACTTCTTCAAATGATCTAGTCTCAAATTGTACTATTATACTCATGGTTGCTAGATACCCTTGGTATCTCTTCGACTTCTTGCTTTCATGGAATGTCCCCCTTGGGGAAATATGTCTCTCACCATCTGCAAGAGTATCCTTGAGCCATGAGGGTCTTCTTTGATTTGAATGAGGTGGATCAATAGGATCCATAGGTCCTTCAACATCGTGTAATATTACAAAACAAGAAAAGCAGCAATATTGAACACAATAATGGGAAATAGCAGCGGATAACAATATATCAAGCATGAGCCAAACATAGATCCATTGTATTAAGTGTATCGGAAAAAAATGTCTACAATATATTGGAGAACAAACCCCTCAAGCTAGGCAAGAGAAGCCTCCAACAACAAAAAGCACCAAAACATGAGATGCAGCTGCTACACAAAATGTCTAAAGCCCATACAACACAGTTTTAGTGAATAATACTGCAATTGGAAAATATATATAAATGGATCTGAAAATACAATTCTCAAAGAGTGCCGGAAATAGAGATCTAGGCCCTCACACACTTTTCCTAGATAACCCATAAAGGGTTTCCAGAAATATACAAAATATGGAGTAGTGATCTAAAGCCCTAGGGCTGAAGAATCACTACAACTGAAGCACATAGAAGGAAGAGGCTGAAAGAATGAAGAACTGAGTTGATCTGGATTTATGTAGGAATGCAACAAAATAAACACATAAACATATATACAGAGATGCAGCGGAAATAACACTTCATTTCATTAATATCAAAGAACTGAAATTTGCTTACAGACAAAATGGAAATAAAACTAGCTAGGGTGCTGGTAGCTATCTCTGAGAAGAGATGTGGCAGCTATAGGCCTTTGAACTGAGTTATAATGAGGATCAAGGGCCTATTTATTATTTAGAAATAATGGGAAATCCTAAACAGCCAAAACCCTAACCCTAGGAGATGAAGCGCCAAAACTATGGGCCATGTTTGGGTAAATTGGTGTTTCAACTTCCCGGGGACATAACTTTGGTATAGGATCTCCGTTTGACGTGTACCATACCTCGTTAGAAAGATCTATCCGAGGACTAAAAATTTCAAGTGAGAAAAATTAGATCATGGACCCATGTTGCTCCCCGTTTTCCCAAAAAACATCGTTTAGGGCCTCAAAACAACTCTGAAAGTTTAGGACCCGAAAAACTGCTAAAAATAGTAAGTTGTGCCGAAACTGAAAAACTGAAAGAGAAAATGGTGGGGCCCCAAGTGGAATAGGTGGGTGAACACCAATATCCACTTGGATGATGAGTGGAAGTCCTCCAACGAAATATTCAAGTGAAAGGCTGATCCCTTCACTGAAAAGTAAACACCCCAAATAAGGCACTAAAACAACCCCTGCAGCTCCTCCGTAAAATAACACAGTCATAGACTGAAACTGAAATGTAGGGGATGGTAGTAGCTTGGCCTAATTCCAAAATATGAAATGATTCCCAACAACCTTCCTTGATGGCCTCCCAATGGAAGGAATGCTTCCTCCACTAAAAATAAGCTCAGAAATGGCCCAATCAAACCCTCCACTGCTGCACCCTGCAACACAACACAAATTTAAACAAAAAATGCGATGTAGAAGAAAGATGTAGCTTGGCCTGATGCTGGAATGTGGAAATGTAGCCAAATAACTTCTCCTGAGTGGGCACTCGAAGTCCCTCAAGGATGAAGGTGGGATTCCCGCTCGGGAACATCCTTGTGCTAAATAGCACTGCAGTTTCCACTAAACAGCTGAAGAGATAAACAAGTCATAACATACCATAAACAAAATAATACTCAAAAAATTCTCTCTATGGATGCCATCCCCTTCCTTATATTCTTGGTGAGCTTCCTCACCTTGGGCCCCACTCATTAAAGCCACTACTTCCATGCAAATAGTCTCCCTCCAAAACTACGTTGTCTCTCATTGAATGTCCACTCTCCTCCATACCAGTGCTGTTGATTTGGTAAAAGTTGACCCATTCCACATGCTTCATCCCATATTCACACATAAGGGTGGTTTATCTAGCTACTTTGATGTCCTCCATTCACATTAGGAGTGATTTTATTCCTAATAAGGAGATTTATGGGTCTCCCTACCCACTTATTCATTTGTCTAAGTGACAAAATAAAAAATTATATTCCAGTTAGCTACATGCTAATTTTGGAATATTACAGTCCTCCCCTCCCAAATGTTGCTTGTCCTCAAGCAAATGCAAGTATAGAACTGAAAAGCCTCCTCTCCTCCCCATGTAGCACCCTCATATGAGAAGCTTCTCCACTGAACAAGGTGCTCTCTCATCAATATGTCCCCTATTTGCACCTCCCAAGTGTAAAAGTTAGCCTTTGGTGACAAATCCAAATGGCCCTCATCATGAAGAAGTGGGATATCCATGGAGGAAAATATAGGTTTCCTAGAAGCCTTCTTGAGGTAGGGAATCTAAAAAATGTGGGGAATCTTCATTCCCATGTGAAGCTCCAATCCCCAAGCTATCATCCACACAAAATGAGTCACCCTCTAAAGTGGTAACTCATGGAAAAACATCTCCCAAATGCTCATGAGATGCATCTCCCAAGTGATCAAATCACCCAAATGGCTCATCCCATAAGTAAACAAGAGGTATAATGTAGCAATATTTGTTTCCCAATGTTCTCCCTGAAGTATGAAGCATAAGAAATGTGGGGAGTCTCATTTCTAATGGGCACATCCTACCTATGTGTCATCCCTCCAATCATGCCCAAAATAATGATAAGAAAATCATCAACATATGGGATCATAATCAAAGTCATACTAGCTGCCATGTGTAATACCGGAGAAGGACAATGGTCCCTCAAGTGCAACCAACACAGTTTGACTCCTAACTGCCTCAGAATATGATATGATGAGTGGCTCCCCAACCACTTGCTTGCTACCCCAATCCTCTCACATGATTGGAGAAGGTGTATGATGTGTGGTGAAAATTGAGCACACCCTGAATAATATATAATCTCCCCAAAATATCCTAGGGAGTGGCCATAATCATCACTACTTATGGCCCCAAGTAGACCATGAATTATATAAGAAAGAGTGCCCCCTCTTGGAGCAATGGCCTGTACATGGGTGGCAAGGAAATACAAACACATAGTAAGTGAATCATGATGCGCAAAACACAATCCCTACCATGTACCTTGAAGTTGGTGAAGTGGCTCATAGATGGGCCTCCTCTCATTCCCAATGAGAGAGGAAGTGGCTATGATAACTCTATCAAAGAGTTATGTCCTCCCTTAATCTCCAAACAATCCATGACTCTCTTCATATGATAGTTCATCTCCTCTTTGATGCCTTCCCAAGTGAATCCCTCCATGATAGTACGATATGCCCTCATGAAATCAATGTGGCTGGAGAGAAAATCCTCATGTGCTACATGTAGTAGCTTCTCCTTGAGCTTAAAGGCTCTAGTCAATAAGATCCTACTTTGAAAATAGATGACCCCATCTCTCATTGCATATCTCTCATATGATAACTGGCCATCAAGTATCCTACATGAAAATAGATCCTTGGAGTATTCCACCAACAATCGGGATCTCCAATAAGGATCAATACTCAATAATGACAGTGCTGTTGATCTACAATGTAAAGCACCTACCATGTTTCTGCCCTTTTCTTTGACATCTACCATGCCAAATTCATATGCCGGGATGCTGCTATCCTGCCTCTACTGCTCCTCCTGTAGCTGATCATGCTAAAGTGAAGGTTGAAGTTTTTGGAGGTTAGCCTTCCATAAGAAGCTATCACCCATCCAAAATCTTCTGAGTTTGGCCAATGTATGCATGAGTGGCCACCAACCTCTACCATATGTGGAAGATTCCTCCCTATGTGGAAGTATCTTCTAATTCTCCAAAACCATGGAGTGGTCTCCTTGCACCATGATGGTGCCATCCTCCATCCCTAAAAAATATTCTCTCAGCGCAATATGTTTGGTGAGAGTGGGTAATACTGATATTGGGAGAATGTCTCCCTCCTCCTTGAGCTTACCCAAGGCTCTCTACACTGTACCAAGTCGTCCCAAGGTTCTCATCCCTCCTGTTGTCACTCATAAAGTTGTAAAACATTTCTTGATAGGGTCATATGGTTCACTCACCAAATGGATAAGGTCTCCTAAGTCATTTCAAGGTGGTGTAGGAAATTTTTTACGTTTTTAGCCTATCCTAAGTTTCATGATCACCTCCATTTATGTCATTTCATGTCAAATCAGTCCTCATATGGTGTTAGTTGTCATTTCCAATGCATTCAAAATCAAAAGGGCACATCTTTTGGTTTTTCAAATTTTCATAGCATTTTACACAGGAAAACACAATATTTCACTACGAAACTGCCTAATAGTTTCGTAGCGAATCTGTCAGAGGCATAACTAATTTCGCTAGAAAAATATGTTTTTTAACCTTTCTTGTCAGATTTGTATGAGGTGTCATTTTATGATTAGAGGAATTAGGGTAGAGGTCATTCAAGTTTTTTATGATAAATTCAAATGTACATAGCCGTGTTTTGATGTCATCATTACCTTTTTGGGCTTGTATGTGTCATGATTGAAGCTTGAGCTGTCAGTTAAACCATAAAAAATTACCTCAATTAGCCTTTTGTCATATTGTGCTTTATCTTTGCATGTAAGCCGATCCCTGGAGAGCTGCTTCATCGAGCTAAGCAGGTGGCTGGCAAGTTTGAACTTTGCAAGTGTCATCAATCAAGTGAGGCTGTGAAAACTATAAGACATCCATGGCTTCAAGTAGAAAATCAAATAAGGGTGGCCATTGTCTCAAGTTTGAGCCCATGGACATGAATTTACTCAATGAGGACCCTACTGCAATGGAGGTTTTCAGAGGAAATGGTTGCTTGCAATTCGGCCAAAGGTTGTAGGGTTTTCATTTAAAGGTTTCAAAGGATTTTGCCTCCAGCTTCACATGAAAAAATTTAAAGGTTGGAATCCTGAACCTTACAGTAACACTAGATAGCATCTCATTAGCTGCAGTAATACCTAGAGGAGGGGAACAATGGTTTAAAGGCATCAAATTCACAATGCAAGATTGCAAAGATGTCATCAAGGAAGAACACAGTGAAATTGACTTGACAAATTATATCCTTAGGAGTTTCATGAAGGAAAATTATTCAAAGTTGTTGATGGTCGTTCAAAAGTATTTCACCTGTGAAGGAAGGCTTCACATGGTCTACTCCTACCATCTCAGACTTCTTCTGCATTTTGTGGGTAAGAGGTCACTTGACTTACCTTTTATTTATACAGAAGTCTAGGGAAAATGTCAGACAAAGTTCAAATTAAGACAAAAGGAAGTGAGACTTCGATTTTTCATCATGGTTTAATTAAGCTGTTAGTGTTAGAGGAGTTGAGGAGGTTAGACAGAGACTGGACTTCCTTCTTATTCATGAGTGGCTATGAAATTGATGTGGTTACTCCTAAGAAAGCCTCCAAACCTAGAACTACTTCATCACCAGCTGTAGCAGAGGAAGTTGAAGAAGAAAATAGATCATATACTCCAGAACCAGTGAGCATGGAAGTAGAACCTTTGCAGGAGATTGACACAGTTCAAATAACACTTGAAAAACAGAAGCAGATAGTCAGCAAACAAGGCAGAAAAAGATTCATTAGGAGCCAGACATTGGCTAAATGAAATTTGGCGGACATCCTGCATGAAATTTACATTGAAGAGTCACCCATTGTGCAAGATGAAGACATTGAATATGGAGGAAGAAAGCTGAAGAAAGGTAAGATTGCTAAAAAACTGGATTTTGAAAGTGATGATGCTGGTTTCATTTTTCAACCTAGGAAACCAATGACCAGACATGCAAGGAATGTCATGGAAAGCAAAGAGACTGAGGAAATAAATGAAGCTACCCAGCCACCAAGCATCATAGATCTGTCTTCACCAATAAAATAAGAACTGGTTATCAAGCAAAGAAAGGGTAAAGAGAAAATTATTGACAAATCAGAAATTGAAACCCTTAAAGAGCAGTTGAAAGAGGCAGGTAAATAGATATCAGTTTTGAAGCAAGAGGCAAAAAAAACACAAATTTCAGAAGGTTTAATTTGAACAAATGAAGAAAATATGGGAAGAATAGGTCATAAGTGTCTCAAAAACCTTGGACAATGCAGAAACATTTCTAAAATGGACCCTTCCATTAAGAGGAGAGGTAAAAAACATCAAAAGGATAAACTTGCACTTTAAATCCAGAAATAGAGCATTAAAATACCAAGTGGAAGATCTTCAGGAGCAGCTGGATTTGATTCAAGTGGAGTTGGAAAAGAAGGGACTGAAGATGAAAGTGGTAGAAAAGCCCATTAGCCAACTGATTGTGAATGAAGAAGAAATTCCAAAAGACTGAAAAATTGAGATGGAATATGCTTGATGAGGTACATAACATGTAGAGAACCTAAAATTTTCAGCTGGGTAACAAATTTTGAAGACAATCTTGAAAACAACAATTTTTGGTTTTTTGCACAGTTTCGTAGCGTACCTCAGGCTTGAGGCCAGAAATACGCTACGAAAATTCTTGTATGTGTATTTTTGCCTCAAAACTTAGTTTTGTCAGGTTTTATGAAGGGATATTGACTGTTTTCAAGGTGTCTTGGTATAATAGAGGTGTTGGAACAACAAAGGAGTAAAAAAGATAGATGGAAAAGCAAGTTTGTGCATGCTACTAAAACTCACTACGAAACTGCCTAAACTGCCCTGTTTTCGTAGCTAGGAGCTTTTGAAGAATTTTGAGCATATCAACAACACATTTTCTAGCTGGAGACCTCCAACATGTCAAAGAACCATACCAGCAGAGATTCATGGGTCAAAAAGAGTGCCACACAACCAGCTCATTAGTCAAAACAGTGACTAAAGTGAAGGGTTATCCACTCCTAAAAAGCAGGATTGTGTTCCATAGATCTAGGGGTGCTTTGAAGATGTAAAGTGGTGGTGAATTTTGGTGATTTGACCTTTGAGAATTTTACATTCATTATGTAACCATTATGTGACTATTTCACTAATAGGATAAACGAATGTAATAAATTGGAGGATACCTCATCATCATTAAGAGGCCCTTTGTCTTGATCCTCTCTTAAAAAAAGAATCTCCATGTCTTCCTTTTGAGAAGAGAGCTCTTCCTGAAGTGGGGAAATTGCCTTTGGAAAGGTATTCTGCAAGTTTCTAACCCCCTCAATAGCATTCTGGAATGGATTTGGTTTTATGGATCCTTCCAACTCATGAAATTTTTTTGTCAATTTGGGCTTGGCTAGCTCAACCAAGGATGTTTCAAAATGTTTTAGATCAAATATTTTCCCTAACCTCCTAGTGAATCCTGCATAAGTAGCTATATTTGTGTGACTCAATGAAGAATAAATATAAAACCACCAATCATGAGCCTTACCTTCAAGATGCAGCACTGCTACTTTAATGGCCTCCTCTTTCTAAACTTGGTGCAGCTGGAAATAGGTGTCTAGCTTTTTTACCCAAGCCTTAGCTGTGCACTTAGGTGAACCATCAAAAGTAGGCAGAAATAATCTACCCAAAGCATGATGCTTGCACCCCTTGCTTATATTATGATTGATGGAACTTCTATTCTCCTTGATTTGGAAAAACCCTTGGAAGTTTAGATGCTCCTTGAACCTCTGATATTGAGATTCATATTCTTGCAGATAGTCACCAGGAGTCTCCTCTTTTGGTGCATCTCCTTCCTCCATTTCTCTTGCTATGAATGTAGGCATGGTAGAGCATTGTGGATCTGATTGTTTGGCTGAATGCTCACACCCATAATATGAAAAATGGAGCTTTCTTCATGTTCAAACCCTCTTGGAGAATCTCTATATCTCTCCATCCTCATCTCCTTGATTTCTTTATTGATATACTGCATAGTTTGGAGAAGAAGATTTGAGAACTTCCTTCCCTTCATTTCTCCTAATAATGGAGTCTTGCCTTTATATCTTCTATAAATATTCTCCTTTCTGTGAGAATCTTCTTCTTCTTCTGATGACATAGATGTGATTTCTCACAGGCTGAGCCATGATTATGCTATGATACCACTGTAATATTCCAAAACAGGAAAAGCAGCAATATTGAACACAATAATGTGAAATAGAAGAAGATAACAATACATCAAGCATGAGCCAAACATAGATCCATTGTATTAAGTGTATCAACAACAAATGTATACAATATCTTGGAGAACAAACCCTGCAAGCCAGGCAAGATAAGCCTCCAACAACAAAAAGCACCAAAACATGAGATGCAGCTGCTACAAAAAATGCCTAAAGCCCATACAACACATTTTTAGTGAATAATACTATAGCTGGAAAATACATATAAATGGATATGACAATACAATGCTCAAAGAGTGTCCGAAATAGAGATCTAGGCCCTCACACACTTTTCCTAGCTAACCCAGAAAGGGTTTCCAGAAATACACAAAATATGGAGTAGTGATCTAAAGCCATAGGGATGAAGAATCATTGCAACTGAAGCACATAGAAGGAGGAGGCTGAAATAATTAAGAACTAAGTGTAAATCCTCCAATGGAATCTTCAAGTGAAAGGTTGATTCCTTCACTGAAAAGCAAACACCCCAAATAAGGCACTGAACCCACCCCTGCAGCTCCTCCCTAAAATAATGCAGTCATAGACTGAAACTATGCTGTAAGGGATGGTAGTAGCTTGGCCTGATGCCAAAATATGAAATGATTCCCAAGGACCTTCCTTACTGGCCTCCCAATGGAAGGAATGCTTCCTCCACTAAAAACAAGCTCAGAAATGGCCCAATCAAACCCTCCACTGCTGCACCCTACAACACAGCACAAACTAAACAGAATTTGTGATGTAGAAGAAAGTTGTAGCTTGAACTGATGTTGACATGTGGAAATGTAGCCCAATAAATTCTCCTGAGTGGGAAATCGAAGTCCCCCGAGGATGAAGGTGGGATTCCTGCTCGAGAACACCCTTATGCTAAACAACACTGCAGTCCCCTCTAAACAGTTGAACAGAGCAACAAGTCATAGCATACCATAAACAAAATAATACTCAAAAAATTCTCTCTATGTATGCCATCCCCTTCCTTATATTCTTGGTGACCTTCCTCACCTTGGGCCCCACTCATTAGAGCCACTACTTCCATGCAAAGAATCTCCCTCAAAAACTGCGTTGTCTCTTATTGAATGTACACTCCTTCCATACCAACACTGTTGATTTGGTCAAAGTTGACCCATTCCACATGCTTCATCCCCTAGTCATGCATAAGGGTGCATTATCCAACTACTTTGATTTCCTCCATTCACATTAGGAGTGATTTTATTCCTAATAAGGAGATTTGTGGGTCTCCCTACCCACTTATTCATCTATCTAAGTGACAAAATCAAAATATAATATTCTAGTTAGCTACATGCTAATTTTGGAATATTACACATCGGGCATCAGGTCATCCTTCAAATCTTCCTGCTTCCTTGGTTCTTCATCTTCTTTGTATTCCTTGGAGCTAGGAATATAACTCACTTTCTTGAGGGTAGCATCTTCATCGAAGGTGACATTGTGACATATCTCCACTTCTCTTTGACCAGGAACATAGATTCTATATGCCTTCGAAGTTTCACTATAGCCCACAAAAATTCCCTTCGTTCCAGAAGCATCCATCTTGCTTCTCTTTTCTTTCGGCACATGAAAGTATACATGACAACCAAAAACTCTAAAATGAGAAACATCAAGTTTCTTACTAGAGAAGACTTCTTTGGGAGTTTTGGAGTCCAGAGTGGAATGCAGACATATATTTTGAACGTACACAACAATGTTCATAGCTTCTCCCCATAGAAACTTCGGAAGACCTTGGTCACATAGCGTGGCACGAAAAACTTCCACAATGGTCTTGTTCTTTCTTTCAGCAACACCATTTTTCTCAGGAGTATACACAGTTGTGGTCTCCCTCTTAATTCTAGCTTCTCTACAAAAGTCATTAAATCATTTGACTCATACTCGGTCCCATTGTGGGTCCTCAAAAATTTGATTTTCTTCTCGATTTGATTTTCCACCAAGGCCTTGAAGGTACGAAACCATTTTAATGCTTCATCCTTCTTCTTAAAAAAATATATCCAGGTCTTGCGAGAGAAGTCATATGTAAAATTCATGTAATAGGAACATCCTCCCAAGGATGTCATAGGCAATATACCAGATAAATGAGAATATATCAACTACAAGATATTAGTTGTCTTTGTGACACTTGAGGGGAATGGTCCCCTTGTATGATTCCCTTTGGCACAACCCTGACATATACCTTCATGATAATCTCTAAATTCGGGCATCCCTGTCACCACCTTCCTTGCTTTGGGAAGGCCTTTGTAACGAAGGTGTGAAAAACTCCAGTGCCATAACTCTATTTGAAGAGTTGTATCACATGACATATCCCCTAGTGGACTTCCTCCAACCTGGTAGAGTGTATCAACTCTAAAAACAATAGAAAGAGCTTCCTTGAAGTCTTTATTACATATAAGTACCTTTCCATCAATGAATGCCACCTTGAGCCCTTTGTCTTCCATTGGCTAAATGGACACAAGGTTCTTCTTCAAATCAGGTACATACAAGACATCTTGTAATCATAGGAATTGACCTTGAGATAGATGAAGGGTCACAATCCCTCTCCCTTTCATGGGATATGTGGCATTATCTCCAAGGATAATTTCCAGATTAGTATCCTTCTCAACCAAATCAGAGAGGGATTATTTATAACTAGTTTGGTGCCTTGAAGCACCACTATCAATCAACCAGACATCCAGGGTGTCGGGTGGAGATGAAACAAAGGGAAGATACAAGAATACATTCATTTCTCTTATTATCAACAACATTAGACTCATCATACCTAGAATTTATTGACCTCTTGAAAGGTTTCCCATTTCCACTTTGGTCAGAGGGAGCCTTCCTTTTTCTCATTTCTACATCTTGTAATCAGAGGACTTGACCTCGAGATAGATGAAGGGTCACAATCCATGTCCCTTTCATGTGATAGGTCGCATTATCTCCAAGGATAATTTCTAGATTAGTATCCTTCTCAACCAAGTCAGAGAGGGATTCTTTATAACTAGTGAGGTGCCTTGAAGCACCACTATCAATCAACTAGACATCTAGGGTGTCGGGTGGAGATGCAACAGAGAGGGAAGATACAAGAATAAATTCATTTATCTTATTATCATTAACATTAGACTCATCGTACCTGGAATTTCTTGACCTCTTGAAAGGTTTCCCATTTCCACTATGATTAGAGGGAGCCTTCCTTTTTCCTTTGAACCTGTTGTTTCTACCATTCCCTCTCAAGTTTTTGTTTCCATCATCCCTGGGAGAGTCCATTCTATTAGGGCACTATCTTGCATAGCGACCAGTCTTGTTACAAGTGTAACATCTTCCCTTCTTTCCTTTGAGCCCCGATCTTCCATGGTTTTGATTTATTGGGCCAGCATTCTTTTTCTTATTTGCATGAGCGCCGAAGGCAGTAGGATCACTTCCATTTCCATTAGAGGCATACTGCATCATTTTGTTTCCTCTTGAGTGCATCTCGTCAATATTTCATCAAAATTAGGAAACACAATATTATTAAGAATAGTGTTATTGAATACATACCAATCACGAGGGAGACCTTCAAGTGTAATAAGAACCATCTCTCGATTAGATATCACTTCCCCAATAGCTAGGAGGTTATTCATGATTTCACTGAGCCTCATAAAATATGATTGAATAGATTCATCCTTGCCCTTCTTGATATTCTTCAATTGATTCTTGAAGAAAAGGATTTGATTAGCATTACTAGCCCTAAAAATGCTAACTAACTTATCATACATCTCTTTAGATGTGTTCAACTAAGAAATGTAAGCAACCAAGTGCTGATGAATAGAATCTCAGATAATCATCTTTGCTTTGATTTCCCCCTTTCTATACTTCGTTTTTGTGGCAACAAATGCATTTGATGGAGGCTCTTGAATCTTCCCCTGCACATAGTCCATGACATATTGATCTTCTAGAACCAAATCCAAGGACATCTTCCACGCATGATAATTAGACTTATCAGTCAATTTATCATCAGCCTTGAAACTCTTGTAGGTTGAGGAGGCCATTTGTCCTTGATAGGATTTCTTCCTTCAGTGATTGATTCTAACAAAAGCTTGGAATTTGTCTTCAGATTAGATATGAAATCATGTTAAATTTAGATAATCATGGTGTTCTATGCTTGATGCAATTTTAATTCAATATTTCTTAGGCCCGATACAAAATAAAAATCACATAAACATGAAAGTAAAATGATGATAGAACACAATAATAGATCAACAGAAGACAAGCCAATAATATAGATCAGATTTACAATTCCTTTTATCCAACAAAGATATAGGTTGGTGTGTGTTACGATAGCCAACAGGATGCTTCAACCAGTAAAGTCTATCTCGGTTGGCCAACCCTCCAAGTTTCACACCCACAACCCTCAAACACAATTCATCACAAGTCAACGTTGGTCAACATAAAGTCAACGCAGGGCAACAACATAAATTCAACATTTCATATTGCCACTTCAGTCAAACAACTATGTTTTCCTCGATTTTAGTGCCTAGCAGCACGACTTCTCAAAATCAGAATTTTGGCAGATTTTTGAGGTCAAACGACCAAGGGTTGACCACGGTCAATGCTACAACAAAAAGCCCTAAACAGATTCACAGAAAAAAAACTCCTCTAGCTCCGCATGTGTGAAGGGAAGAGGCCTCCAAAGGCTAACTAACAAATCAAAACAAAATGAGAGATGCGTGATGAGTTGATGATGAAAATGACCTCCAAGTATCTCCAATTTATACCCATCAGTGAGGGTGTGTGACAAATCTATTAGGAATGTGAGCCTACATTACAAATTTGGCCGACCTTGCACATGTGTGGAAAATAAATTCAAATTATATGTTCTGCTCATCCAAACAAGATGATATTTAGATCAATATTGCACCTCTTCAAAAGAGGAATCCAACGCAAGTATGAAAATCATCATATGAGTAGTGCAACATGAAATTGGACATATTTTCCCAAAATTAACAGTTTTCAAGGGAAAAGTTAAGAAGTAGTCTGAGGCTGTGAAGTTTCGTGTAATTGTTGGTGCCCGAGCCTAATCCCATCTTGATATTGTAAAGGTGAGTGTCTGTATGATATAGGATGGCACCCCATCCACATCTGGAAATGCCTGCCACCCCATAAAAATATGCTTAGGGAAATGATTTTTCAATAGCTTCGGGCATAAGTACCCTACCTTGCATCTTGTTATCCTCAACAGGGATCAAATGGAAGAGAGCTACAATGGAGTTGCATATGGGAGGCCAGTTTATTGTGGCATTTTGAAAAGTGATGAGATTGCGGGCTAGATAGATTACCCATGAAACCATGAGAGGAAGGTTTCGTTCTTTCAAATATGCACTTGAGTGCCACCAGTTATGCCACGCCGATGAGATAGAATCCCCTTGCCAAATGTGATATATGCCTAGGGCCAAACAAATCAACTTCCATACCTTGCAAGTCGTGGGGAATTTTAGGAATAGGTGATCTATGTACTCACCATGTTATTTTCACAGACCACATTTGGATGGTCCATGAATTGATATCTTGGCAATATTATCCTTCGTGGGTGCACGATTTGTGAGCAAACACCACATGAATAACTTAGCCTTTGGAGTGCCTTCAGCTTCTAGAGGTGTTTCCACCACCAATTCAGCTCATGGGGTTCTTGAGCCTTGATGAGTGCTATATAGCCTTCTTTAGGGGTGTATAAACCATGTGGGGAAGCAACCCAAATCATCTCATCCTCCCTCTCCATTATTCTGACATGGGTTTCCCTAAGAGCTGTGACATATCTGTGCCATTCCCCCCTCCTATCCTCCGGGATTTTCAGTGCTTGTGGATTTTCCAAGTCTATGATTGCCAATTAGAATTGTCCTCATCCCCAATGTGACACAGATAGTTTATCCATGAGTCCATGAGAATTTGTCTTAATTCCATAGATAGCAGGTACTCCAGCTCACTACCCAACCAGGAATCCATTCCAATCCGAACCTGCATGCCTGATTTAATGCGCCAAGAAAGACCATGTTTGATGACAACAATTGATTTTTTTATTGCATGTCATACAATGGATGAGCCTGACCTGCATCTAATGGGACATATGATCCAATCAAGAGTGGACATAGGTGCCATTTATTTCATATATGTTACCTCCTGCTAGAGGTTGTTTGAAAGTAGTAGTTGCCATCCCAATTTTGCAGCTAATGTAGTGGCGAAAAGATTTAAATCCTTAAGGCCCTATCCTCCCCACTGTTTGGGTTTATTAATTTTGTCCCAGCTTACCCAAGAAATTTTTTTCCCTCCTTCTTCACCCTCCAAAGGAAATGCCGACAGATTTTATATATTCTAGTTTTAATTACCTTGGCGATCGAAAAAAGTTCCAATCAGTACACCAGAATAGCCTCCAATACCGACTTGATGAGGAATAAACACCCAACTCTAGATATCCATCTCTATTGCCATATATTGATTCTTCTCTCCACTTTTGCAATAAGCCAGTTTCAATATGTGATTCGGTAATCAATGGGTTTGAGCCCGAACCCTAGATATTTGAGCCCCTCCTCTATATTCTGATGATCAAATTTGAAATGTTGGAGAGCATGTATAATCTCTTGAATAATGAATCTTGTCATCATGATAGTGGATTTGCTGATATTGGGAAGCATGCCTGTAGCTCTACAAAAAAATATCAAAATCCTCTTGAAACAATTGGAATCACGAATGGATCCATCTAGAAATATGAGTACATCATCAACAAATAACATATGAGTCAGATGAATATATTCAATAATTTTGACCCCCATTAAATTCCCATCTGCCCTAGCTAAGGCTATGAGCTTTGTTAGCCCCTCCATGATCAGAAGGAAGAGAAATGGGGATAAAGGAAATCCTTGTATGAGGTCTCTCCCTGCATGGAAAAAATCAAATGCTGCACCATTAATGAGAATGCTAAAAGATGCATTAGTGATGCAACACATGATCCAGTTTATGAAAGAGTGGGGGGAGCCAGTATGAGTGAGGATAAGCTCTAAATAGGTCCAACAAGTGTAGTCAAAAGCCTTGGCCAGGTTGATCTTAAGAATGGTGCTTTTGAGGCTTTTGAGTTTGATAGAAGGTAGTGCTTCTTGAGCCATCCCAATGGCCTCATGAATTTTCATTTTATGGAGAAAGGAAAATTATTCCTGGGATATGTGAGGGGATAAAATAGGCTTTATTGGTTTTACTATGATCTTGGAAATGATTTTGTAAAGGTATTTACATAAGGAGATGGGCCTGTAGTTGTTGAAGGACAGTGGATTGTCAATTTTGGGGATGAGAGAAATGAATGTGGAGTTGAATCCCTCATACATTCTGCCCGAGACTCTGCAATCCTCAATGGGCATAAGAAGGTCCTTACCAATATGATCAAATAAGGATAGATAAAGTTCAATGGGCCATCTATCCGGACTAGGGCTCTTGTGTTAAGAAACTAGCTCCAAAATATAAGAAAAGAGAGATCAAAACCTTAGAAATCAACCACTTCGAGTGGGAAACCTCCAATACATTACATAAATGAACAATTATTGGATGATACAAATGACAAAAACTCCTTCTATATATAGGGGTCCATGGGGTCACAATATAATCCTATCCGACCTAACAATAATAATGTAAGTAAACAATAATAACAATATGGGGGTTACAGGGGTACAAAAATAACAATAAGGGGGCTACACTAATAAAAATAAGGGACTAGACTAGTAATATGGGGTCCTAACATGCCCCTCTCCTTCAAAAAAGTTTTGTCCTCAACGTTTGAGTAGCTTTGGATGCTTCTGTATAAAATTCTCATTCTCAAGAGATGGAATACTTGTAGACCCTGATGAAATAGGGACAAGAGGGGCATCTCCAATGGGGACATTCTTCCTCTTTCTTTGCCCCTGTCTTGTTGCCCTTGATTGAGCCATGAATACTATAAAAAATAAACAAAAATGACCAAATATGTAAAACATATGCACATGCAAACACTAAAAACAAACTAAATGCAAAAGCATAGATAGATAGTGCACTTACTGGTTGCTCGAATCTCTTTGAAAACACTCCCTTTCTCCTTGCTAATCCTTGCTCTATTCTCAACTCACATACAAACAATGGTGAAAAAGAATGAGGGAAAACCCACTTTTATAATTTAGTGGACACATTTTCGCGGGTTTTGTGTTTGACAGAATCGGATTCGATCGTGTCTGTACAGGACACGATCGGGATTCGACGTGTCCTGTACGGACACGATCGAATCCGGGTTTTCGGATTCAAATCCGTACGTGTCGTGTCAGACACGACGGTTTTGGGAGACGTGGCCCCATATGGTCGAATCCGGTTTCTTAGCTTAACTCTCTTGGTGTGATTGCTTGAAGCATTCTTGTCGATCCATGATGCTCTTGCCTTTAGTTATATTCATCACATCACTTTCAACTTTATGTGCTTTTGCCATCATATTTTTCATTTCTTGTAAGCTACTTCTTAATAACATTTCTTTCAACATTTGTGCATATGCATGTTTAAACTTGTATTTTATTCATTGATTTGAAAGAGGTTCATGTGAAATTTTTTTGAAGGTTACAATTCTAAAGCAGGACTTTCTCTTCAAACTTGTTTTTGCTTCTCTGATTTTGAAGAGGTTTGTGTGAAGGTGTTTGGAAGGTATACTTCTATAGATGTGTTCTTGATTGAGAGGTTGTTAACACTTCATCATGGTTAGAATGTGGTCAATATTCTTCAAACTCCTGTTTGCTTCTATGATTTTGAAGAGGTTTGTGTGAAGATGTTTGGAAGGTTATAATTCTATAGATGTCCTCTTGTGTTATGAAACTAGCTCCAAAAATAGAAGAAAAGAGATATCAACCCCTTAGAAATCAGCCACTTCGAGGAGGCAACCTCCAATACATACATAAATGAACAATTTTTGGATGTTAAAAATGACCAAAACCTCCTTCTATATATAGGAGTCCATGGGCCCACAATGTAATATTAGCCTACCTAACAATAACAATGTAAGGGCACAATAATAATAATATTGGGGTTACAGGGGTACAATAGTAACAATACGGGGGCTACACTAATAACAATAAGGGACTAAACTAGTAATATAGGGACCTAACATGCCCCTCTCCTTCAAAAAAGTGTTGTCCTCAACGCTTGAGTAGCTTTGGGTGCTTCTGTATAAAATTTTCATCCTCCCATGTAGAATCTTCGTTCGATGGGTTCTTCCATGGATAGGGTCTTTTCTGGTGAAATCGATTTTATGGTATCGTTCTTGTTTGTGGTATTTCGAGTTCAATATGATTTTTCCTTCCTCGTCAAGTTGAGGAAATATTGTTTGTTGAACGTTTGTCACTATAACCTTCTTTAAGCACAGAACATGGAAAGCGGATGCACACATAGAAGAAACGGCTCCAGTTTGTATGCCATAATGTAATCTTTTGCAACACCTTGTAAGGACCATAGTATTTTGGCGATAATTTATTATCCTTCTTAGCTTGCTTGAGGGAAATTTGTTTGTATGGTTGTATCCGTAAAAATAATCAGTCTCCTACATCAAAACTTCTCTCGCTGCGATGTTGATCTGCTTGTTGTTTCATTCGATTTTGTGCCAAATTTAGGTTATCCTTTAGGAGTTGGAGAACTTGATGTTAATGCTCAATGTGATCTTTCACTGCTTGCACCTTATAACTTTCTCTTAAATATGATGTGATGGATGGTGGATGATATCCATAAAGTGCCATAAATGGGGTCATTTTTGATGCAGTATGGAAGGAAGTGTTATACCACCATTCAGCCAGAGGTAACCACTTGACCCATTGTGTTTGTTTAACAGATACAAAACAACGAAGACATCCTTCCAAACATTTGTTCACTATCTCAGTTTGACCATCAGATTGAGGATGATAAGATGAGCTATGAGCTAGTTGAGTACCCAAACAAGAAAATAATTTCATCCAAAAATTTCCAGTAAAAATGGGACCTCTGTCACCTACCATAATCTTTGGGTTTCCATGTAGCTTTTGAATTGTTTCCAAAAATGCAATAGCAACTGTACTTGCTTTAAATGGATGAGATAGTGCACAAAATTGTGCATACTTGGTAAGTCTATCAACTACCACCATGATGACACTCTTTCCTTTGGAATTAGGTAAACCTATGATAAAATCCATTGAAATCTCCTCCCAACGTTGACTTGGAATGGATAAAGGTTGTAGAAGACCCGGGGTCTTAATTGTCTCAACTTTATCTTGCTGGAAAACCAAAAATTCTACCATAAACTTTTGAATATCAGATTTAAGGCCATCCCAAAAAAAATCTTTCTTCACCCCGTGGTAAGTTTTTTAAAATCTTGACTTTCCTCCTAAAGGAGAAGTGTGCAATTCCAAAAGAACCTTTTGTTTTAGTTGGGAATTCTTACAAAGATATAAGCGATCTTTGTACCATAAGGAATAATTTTTCCACTAAATGTATCAGATGTACTAGGATCTTGCTTCAACTTTTGAATGAGTGTCCACACTTCTTCATCCTTCTTCCATTCATCCCTTGCTTCGATTATCCAATATGGTCGGATAATAAAATTTCACAAAGTAATGCTTCCACCTCTTCATCCTTTCTTGAGGGTGCATCTGCAACAATATTTAGCTTCCCTCTTTTGTAGATGATTTCAAATTCATAACCCAACATCTTTGTGACCCATTTTTGCTGCTTTTCTGAAGATAGTCTTTGTTACAAAAAGTGTTTAAGACTATCATGATCAGTTTTTACCTTGAAGTGCCTTCCAATTAGGTAAGGTCACCATTGCCAACAGTTCCTTCTCATAAATATCTTTCTGTAAATACTTTCCTTTTATTGGATGCCTTTCAAAAGAAATGGGTGTTCCTTCTTGCATTAAAACAACACAAATTCCATTTCCTGAGGCATCACATTCCACAATAAAGGTTTTTGTGAAGTCTGGCGTAGCTAAGACCGGTACTAGACACATTGCCTCTTTAAGATGTTCAAAGGCCTTAGTTGCTTCAGGAGTCCATGAAAATGCATCTTTCTTCAATAATGTTGTTAGAGGTGTTGCTATTCTCCCATAATTCTTTACAAAATTGCGATAATACATTGTTAACCCGAGAAATCCTTGCAACTGCTTTATGGTTGTGGGGAATTTCCATTCCTTAATGGCTTTAATTTTGTTAGGGTCTACCTTAACACCCTCGTGAGATACAATATGACCCAGATATTCCACCTCTTGTTCTCCAAAGAAACATTTGGATGTTTTTGCATATAATTGTTTCTCCTCCAATAGTTTGAGCACCATGTCAACATGTTGAACATGATCCTATCAAGACCTATTGTAGATTAGTATGTCATCAAAAAATACTAGCACAAATGTTCTAAGGATGGGTTTGAAAATGGAATTCATCAACCCTTGAAATGTAGAAGGTGCATTGGTAAGTCCAAAAGGCATGACCAAAAATTCATAATGACCCTCATGAGTTCGAAATGCTATTTTTGGAATATCTTTAATCTTCATTCTAATTTGATGATTTCCTGAACGAAGATCCAACTTGGTAAAATAAATTGCGCCATGTAATTCATCCAATAATTCATCAACTAGAGGAATTGGAAATTTATCTTTAATAGTGAGCTTATTGATCTCCCTATAATCCAGACACATGTGCCATGATCCATCCTTCTTGTGCACCAACACTACTGGAGCAGAGAAAGAAATTTGACTAGGTTGAATTATACCAGCCTCTAACATGTCTGCAATCATATGTTCAATTTCGCTCTTTTGGACATAAGGATATCTGTAAGGCCTGATGTTTGGAGGAACACTTCCTGGAATAAAATGAATAGCATGATCATGATCACGAATAGGTGGGAGTCCTTTAGGAGTTTCAAACACCTTGGAATGATTGTCCAAGAATTTTTGGAGATCTTGAGAAATAGATGATTTTGATGTTGGAACTTCTAGTGAGCATAATTGTGAAATTATGCCTCGTCGTTCTTTCTTCAAAACATTTTTCATGAAATTAGAGCTTATTATCTTTCTCGGCTTCCCTGCGATACCCCTTAATTCTATTTCCTTTCCTTCTGAATTTTTTTTTCAAGAAAATTTCTTGAAAATTAAAAGCTATCGTCCCCAAAGATTGTAACCATTTTACTCCTAGTACAACATCAACGCCTCCCATTGGAATGGAAAGCATTGTACTATTCAATACATTCCCCCATGGTTAGCTTGATATTATGGCATTTTCCAGAGCAATTTATAGTTCCTCCATTTGTAACCATCACTTGACATTCTGGTGTTAGGTATAGGAAACAATTCAATTCCTTGGCTACCTTACAATGAATAAATTATGTGTACGACCTGAATCAATCAACACTATCACCTTTTTCTTCTTGATATGCCCTTCTATCTTGAGAGTTTGAGGAGTGGTAATTCCTACCAATGCATTACATGATATGGTAAGACTCATTTCTTCTTATTCTAGGGTTGGTTCTTGGTGTATATCCTCCTATTTTTAAGTTTCTTGTTCATTTTATTCCTCCTCTTCACAATATATGTAAAATAATTTCTTCTCAGGACACTTATGACATTTAGTGTATTTGCTATCACAACTGTAGCAAAGCCCTTTTGCTCTTTTTTCTTCCAATTGTTGTGATGCCAACCTTGTAGGTTGTGGAAGTCTAGGAGTAGCAACACTTCCATATTTATAGATGTGAGTGGTATGCTTCCTTGTCGCCATAATTTTACATTCAATTTTTCTTGCCAACCTGAATGCCTTCTCCAATGAATCAGGTTCCCAAACACGAACTTCATGTTGGATGTTATCCTTTAAAGTCCCTATGAAGACATCAATCTCGTGTTCCTGTAGAATATCAGTTACCCTAATATTCAATTTTTGGAAGTCCTCAATGTGCTCCACCACTGAACCCTTTTGTTTGAGATTTATCAATTGGCTAAAGAAGGTGTTTATCTTTGTATCCTCAAAATGTGCTATCATTTCCTCTGTAAAAATTGACCAAGTGACAATTATTTTACGGGAGAAAAGCCATCGATACCATACAAATGTATTTTGTTCTAAATGTAAAGTTGCAATGCGTACCTTTTGTGTATTTTGCACATTATTGAGATCGAAATATTGCTCCATCTGTAGTATCCATGTTACGGGATCCTTGCCATCAAACTTCCTCATATCCATCTTTGGAATATGGTGGTTCTTCCATCTAAAATTAGAGTTTATGATATCACGATTAACATTTATTTTATTCTCATCATGAGTTTCCTCTACTATCTTTTCACCATTAGGAAACATTTCTTGTATCAATTTTTTCAAACCTTCCATGTCTCTTTTAGAGCATTCTTCATGTTTTCCATGCTGTTTTTCATTTTTTCTTCCATGTCATCCATATTAGCTTCCATGCTAGCTTCCATGCCATCCATCTTAGCTTCCACGCCTTTCTTCAGACCCTCCATATTATTCTTCAAACCATCCATCTTCGCTTCCACACCTTTCTTCAAAACTTCCATTTAACTTTTTGTTTCTCTTTGCGAGAGCGAAATTTGGTGCACTTGCTCTTGTAATTTTGATAGATCATGTTGCAATTATTCATCTTCATGAGTCATAGTAGAGTACTTTGAGGGCTTAATGGGTGTTGAATTATTTTTAGGAGACATTTTAGAACCCAATATTGATATATATGCTAAATAGGCCTTTGGAATCACTTAAAACTGAATTTTCAAACAAGACTTATGCAATTTGAAAAAAAAAGACACACCTTTTCCTTGATTTTGAGGAGCTTAATATTGAAACTGAATTATATCTGTGATTTAGAATCTTCAATATCTGAAATTTGGCCTTGTAGTATCCATTTGAATATTCTTTCAAATGCCAGAGGTCTGAATTGATTTGGATTCTTTAAGGCAAAGTTATGCCCAATCTCCCACAATGACCTAATTATGGATTAGTTCAGTAGAGAGAACTTGTACAGCGTGCGACGTGTCATTGTTTCCTCCTTCAGCTCTAAAATTGATACACAGGAAACTACAGTCCGTGTAATTGCGGCCACTTTTTACATAATTCTAATCCAATGCTTAGAGAGAGTTATGATGATTTTCCCATAGTCATCTCTTTGAGATGAAATTAGGGAGCCTGAAAAACACCCTAACTTCCATAGACCTTATCTTCGAAAATATTGCGAATCAAGATATGAAATTTTTCGATGACGTTCCTCAGGATTTCTGCTTCGCTCTATAAAAATTGTAGCCTCTGACCCTCGCTGAAAAAAAAATTATAGCGAAAATTCCACAATGACTTGTTTAGGTTAAATTCAGGAGCTTGCAAAAAGCCCTAAATTGCACAGATCATATCTCTGAAAATATTGCGAACCAAGATCTGAAATTTTTACACGACATTCCTAAGGATTTTAGCTTCTCTTTGTAAAAATTTCAGCTTTTGAACCTTCGTAGAAAAAAATTTATAGTGAAAATTCCACAATGACCTGTTTGGAGCAGAGAAACCTAGAATCCAAAGCTCTGATACCAAATGTTAAGAAACCAGCTCCAAAATAGAAGAAAAGAGAGATCATACAAATGACAAAATGAACAATTCATGGATGATACAAATGACAAAACCTCCTTCTATATATAGGGGTCCATGGGGTCATCATATAATCCTAACTGACCTAACAATAATAATGTAAGTAAACAATAATAACAATATGGGGGTTACAGGGGTACAACAATAAAAAAAAGGGGGCTACACCAATAAAAATAAGGGACTACACTAGTAATATGGGGACCTAACATCTTGTCTTTTTTGAACCATTTTAGTACTACTTCTATCTCTCGTAATGTCACCGCAACATTGAGATTATCAACATCATCATCCCCCACATACCATGGCATATTCCTGGAAATACTGAACACCTCTAATATATTAGCCACCCGTGGGTCTCTTTATATATATGGGAGAAGTGTCTAATACCCATGTTCGAGAGATGATGATGAGTTTTTTCCACCATACGAACCCGATCCTTCAATTCCCAAATGGTATTGATGCTATTCCTACCCTTTGAACATTGCTGAAAGAATTTGGTATTGTTATCACCAGCCTTGAGCTAGATAGCCCTACTTTTGAGTCTCCAGGTTTCCTCTTTTTGTCTTAATAGTTTGATATTTTCCATTTCTAGTTGGTTAGATGATCCTTTGTCGCAATGGATGTGAACCCCAGTCATTCTGATTCGGTCGATAGTGCAATATCCCTTTCACCCATTCACAATGCTTGTTCATCTCGAATCATTTTCCCCCTTGGCCATTTGATAGTCCTATCCGTGATCCTGGAAAAGTTGTTGGCGATGACTCTCACCGAAATTATGCTACCATCCTATTGGAAATGGTTCCAGGACTCCATAACTATCTTGTGGAATTCAGGTTCATCCAGCCAGGTGGAATTGAACTTGAAGGGGGAGTGAGGCCTGTTATTCTCCCCGTGGATTTCAAAATAAATGGGCGAATGGTCTGAGATGCCCCCTGTTCCCAGCCATTGTCTTGCCCTGTCCACCCTATCCGTTAACTTGGATTTGATCAGGAAGCGATCCAACCTACACGCTAGTGCTGCTTCCCCTATTCTTATTGTTAGTTCCCAAATCCACCTTATGCTGAAATAAGGCAGAAGAAGGACAACACCAAACCACGCTCAGCCTCGTAGCTAGCCCTACGAGGACAGGAGAGGGCTCTCTCCAGTTCAATCTCAATGAAAGTATTCAAAGGGGCTTGGGATGACTAAAAAAAAAACTGATCTTAGGCTAGATAAACAAACAATAGGGTTTTATTTTTATTTTTAGAATTTTTTGTTGGAAAAAGGGAAAATCACTTTTTGGGCTTGGGGATGAGGCCAAATCTTGCAGAGTTCAAGTTGGGGCAGGGTAGGCAACGACTTTGATGTCTTAGATCGAGTGAACGGATGGAAAGGACTGCTGAGGAGATGAAAAGGGCAAGAGCGTGCAAGGATCATCTTCAAACTGACGAAGAACATAAACAACTAAACAAAATCTTAAGGCAGAGCACCAGCAAATCAATGAATTCTACCTCAAATACTCATTTGTTTGATTCGTAAGCATAGAGAGAGAGAAATGGCATACATATAAAATTAATGAAACTTAAAATAACATTAGAATAACATCATCAAAACTCAGAAGCCACAAGGATCCCAACAAGTGCTGCAAAACTCTGGTCTTTCTTTTGCCAAAAACTGAAAATGTATGTACAATGAGGTGCCAAAATTTTCCCAAGTATCCAACCCTGAAAATGTCTCAGAAAAAATAATATATAGACAAGTCTAACCCCTTCCCATGCCTCTATGGGTCGAGCTCATGCTTCTAGGAGCAGTTTGAACCAATTCTAAACATGGAGCTAAAATCTAGGCAGCCAAACAACTTGCCTCTATATGCTAGGAAACTGATCCATTCACTTAATTTTTACTTTTTAGTGAATGAATCATCTAGAACAAGTAAATACATGCCAAAATTACATCATGGTTACCATATTACATCAAGCTAGATCAAAAATTACATCAAGAGGTGAAACTAGTCAAAATTGGCCGAATTCCTGAGCTAGAAGGTGAAAAATAGGCTGAATTCCTCTATGCGATGCGCTCAAAAGCTCTATGCGCTGCGCTACTTTGGACCTATTTTTGGAGAACTTCCCGAAGTCCAAATCAAGCTCATGATAGCTCGTTGGAAATCCCTAGATGTTTGCTATCCAACCCAAGTGGAATTTTTCAATTTGGAGCTCATTGGCCCCTCCAAAACTTCAATCTCCCAGAAGTACTTCCTGCTGGTGAAAAAGGTGGCAGAAAGGTGATTTTCATGGTGTTTTTGGCCCTTAAGACCACCCAGAATTTGATGAAATGCTTCAGCCATTCCTGAGCATGCATAAATTACCATGAGAAATCCAAAAATATCAAATTTTCCTCCAGAAGGTGTCCCAATCATAAGCGCGCGTCGGGCGGAAAAACCTGTTTTGTAACCAAAATTTTCAAAATGACAAAATATTCTCCAAATTTGCTGAAATTTGGAGTGAAGTTCTCCCATCATGTCTCATGCTCAGCCAGGGAAGCATCGGCCAAGATTCGGAGTGGATCCGGCCTCTTTCGACGTTTCAGTGCTCTTCTCAGCCTTGCTTTCAGGATCTTCATTTTTGCTCTGCAAACGTGTGTACGGGCCCAATAGTGACCTTTCATATGTTTGGGCATGTCTTTGTCCCTATTTTCCTTTTCTAAGAGCTTCTCCAGATGAATGTTGACATGCGTAAGGCAAGTCTCTCGCTCAAATGGTGTCATGTCACCTGGTCTCTTCCGGGCCAATTGTCGATCTTCACGGATTTGCCGCAACTCGATAAGTGTGTGCTGATCCTCCAGTTGTTTATTACGCTGCTCCAAGTAATCTATCACCCACTGATCTCTCTGAAATTTCTCAGTCAGTGTGTCAATCTTAGCCTTTTGTTCTTGGATGATCTCTTTCAGTTTCGAGCTAGGAGAGCTCGCATCAACATCGATCAAAACAAAATCAGTATCTTGGCCTCCCGAGGGGCCCTCATCGTGCATAGGCCTCTTTCCTTTGTCCTGAACCTGTACCTGTGCTAATGTCGAAGGCGAGACCCCTTCCACACCCTGTGGAGATAGTACTCGTGCTGCTGATGAAGTCAACGAGAAATGAACTCATCCCATGTGATGCTCTGTTGTGCGAGCTGATGTGCCACCATGATCTTGATGAGCGCGTAATGGTAAATGCTATTATGCTGCTGTGCTGGGGTCTTCTTCTGCACAAGGACCGTCATCCGCTCTATGTTACGATACATGAAATATGGAATGCTCATCAACTGCACTCTCGTGAAATGCATCAACAGTCGGATGTGATACACATACAAGCGTGAAAAGCGACCTTCACAGCTGAAATAACGAATGATGAGTTTCATCAATGGTGCATACTCTTCCTTCAAGAAATGGAATGGAAAAACCCTGCTCAACTGCCTCAAATATCCAGGTCTAACGTAAAGCTCATAATAAGCTCTATCCAAATGCTGTCTTTTATTCCATTCCTTACCAATGTTCGGTATCCCGGTCGCCTCAGAAATAGTCTCTGGTGTCAAAATGAAGTTTACTCCAGCAAGATCTACATGACCATTATGCAAATGTAGGACAAATAAGCGGGCTAACTCATGATGATGCTGAGTTCGGGCAATCATCTCACAATAATGGAAGCATGACTGACGCTGAAAACAATCCATTGCAAGCGGACAAGCCTACAATTGGGTCAAAGAAGTGGGCTCCTCCCTGACATGCCTGCCACTTTTGTGAGATCTCCTCGGTACATTTAGTTCTGCTGTAGAATCACTGTCCTGCTCGTATCCCTGCTCATATGGTGAATCTGTCTCTGACATGGTGCTGAAATATGTTTGTCAACTGTGTGTTTGGTTGGTCAGAAAATGAGCAATTGGTGTATCTGTTTTAATGCCAAATGTGTCACATATATATCAAGGTGCTATAAGAAAAACCACAGTGGGAAAAGGACTGTCAAATGAGTTCCAAATGTGAAGACAACCACTGTTTGAGGGACTTAGGAAATTGGGGATTTTAATGGGAATGAGTGATAGTGATAGGGGGGTAATTTAGGGACAAGAGTAAAAGAAATGGGAATATAAAAGTGAAATCAAGGACATAAGCCAGCCCTTGAATGTTATGGAAATTAATCTTTTGTCAATGGAGGAATGTAGTAACAAGTGATAGGGTTTGGGAATTCATTGACATGGGAACAAAGGATATAGGAATATGGGATAGTGATATCACAATGGGACTGTGATATGATAATATGGCAGTGACAGCATTGATGAAATAGGAGAGAGACTGTGGGACTGTGGTGTATAATGTGACAAGACTAGTAGTGACAACAATGATAATCAATGGCAGGAGCATACATATCAATGAAATGAGAGTTTAAGCACCAAAATTCACGTTTTGAACCACCTCCCTTTAAACCCTTGGGAGAAAATTTTGATGTGGATATAGGGTTAAATATTTCACCATTCAAACACCAATATCTTCACTTCTAAACCACAGCACCATAGTTTAAAATCATTAAACGAGCTTGGAAAAACTTACTTGAAGAAGATAGCACTGAACCAAATCGAATTTTCACCGAGCGGAATTGATTTTTGGCCTTAGGGCTCTATGCGCCGCGCGCAGACCCAGTGCGCCGCGCCTGTGGCAATTTACACTCTCGTTTTCGGACCAATGAGCCGCCCCTCTTTCCTATGCGCCACGCTCTGTTTCTAATACACAGTCACGACCCCTTCAAACACTATTTTCTCTTCCAACGTTCAACTCGATTTCTCCTTTGAAGTTTTAAATATCTTGTGATGCAAATGAACAAATAACCTTGAGAAATATCTTGAAAAGAGATGGTTTTAATTTTTTCTTCCTCCAAACCCATTTTGTAATGTTTTTATTTTGGCACTTTATCATTTAATGAAACATTGTCTTTTGGCTTTTTCACTGACTTTTTGAATTTGAAATGATGAAATTGTTTGATTTTTGCAGGGATGTTGGCATTGATGTTTGGCAAAGGAAAACCAGAGCCTGCTTTGAAATCTTCAAGATGGAAAAATACATGATTATTACAAAGATGAATGCGACAATTTCTTATTCAAAACAGAGTTTTGAACAAGAAATGTCCCCAAATATGTCTGATGATGAAAAAATTTGATTTGAAAACTTATTGAAATCCTCCTCATGACCTGTGGGCATTTATTAAAAATGTCAAAAGACCAAACCCTAGACTCAGAAACTAAAAGACTCTTTTTGACCAAAATAGCATTTATGACTGCAAATGACTTAGAATGAACTTTGATGATTTTGGAGAAATTTTGACTAACCCAGCAGGTATAAGCATGAGGGAAACAAGAAAACTAAACCCTTCCGTCAGTCAATGGCATGCCCCCTAACGAAATGCAGATGAATGAGAGGAATGAGACACCTAAACCATGAAATGCAAATAGAGAAATGATCTCTGACGGAGGGCTGTAAAGACCGACTCTAACACTTATATTGCACCAAGTGGGAATATTTTTAAAAATATCCAGGTCGATCAGGTCAACATTATCAATCAAT
This sequence comes from Pinus albicaulis, assembly GCA_034641835.2. Classification (NCBI taxonomy): domain Eukaryota; kingdom Viridiplantae; phylum Streptophyta; class Pinopsida; order Pinales; family Pinaceae; genus Pinus; species Pinus albicaulis. The sequence goes on from CM076576.1 coordinate 396,773,729, forward strand.
TTCTCAAAATAATCTGACAGGGGATCCGATATAGCATGGGGACCCCAAGATTCTACTTTCCAATGGAGAAGTTTAGGTCTCCACCCATTATGATATGATCCACCCTCATGATCGAAGAGCCCATCAACTTAACCCAAAATGAAGGCCTGTTATGGCGGGGGCTATATATGTTTAATATCTTGAAAGGGATTCCAATATCCAATGTTGTAATGTTTGCACCAAGTATCCCTTCCCTTCCCCATAAATTTTTAACTTGGATGGTGTGATTGTTGAAACCTATGGCACATCCCCTGGACCACCCTCTCACATCCAAGGTTTGAAAACACCAGTCCAGACGTAGTTGAGATAGCAGCTTGTGAACAATCTCCAAAATCCCCAATGTTTCTTGAATAAAAATGACATCCACTTTCTCTAACGCAAGCAGACGCCTAAGAGACATTTTATTATTAGGGATAGCTAACCCTCTGCAATTGAATGATAGACAGATCATGGATCACCCATGGCAGGGGTATCCTTTTCTCTAAAAACCCGATCAATTTAAATTTGTCTTGCAGATGCCACCTCAATCCTTGCTTCTAAGATGGCTTTGGAGAGCGAGGATGGTATACCCCTGGAGGATTTCAGAACATTAAGGGAGGGATCGTCTCCTAACCCAAATGATTCATTGGGTAGGGTTTTGGCTAAGGACCTAAGATTATATCAGTGGGAGGAGCTAAATCCCAGATGCTCAGACAAAGTCGAAGGGTTAGAGCCATGAACATGAATGGTAGGGACAAGTATGGAAGGATGATGGGGAGCAGATGCAACATGGCAGCTAATGGGGACTATATTTCATTTATTAATTTTCAGGCTAGATATAATATTTTATACAGCAAGAGACATAGAATTCATAACATTAAAATTTATTAGGAAAGAGGGAGAGATCGAAATACCCGGAATGGACCCGAAATCCTCCTTTAGTGGTCGAGTGACCAATGTTGGAGTCACTTGTGGAGTTGCTTGTGGAGAGGTCATGGGAGTCAGCTTCCGGGAGGTGTGCAATGGTATCGATTCAATGGAAGGCATGTCCTAAGCTATATCCATGCCAAATACCTCTGTGGTTTGAGTCCCCACATGCACCAAAGTCTTTGGATGTTCTGAATTGGCAGCAATGATAAGTGGAAATTCCTTGTATATATGCCCAATGTCATGGAATCTCCTGCATCTGAAGGGTACCCCTTCATAATCAAGAATTTTGCGTCTGGTAATGTCCATGTACTTCAAACAATAACTCTCTACCAGCCCCTCATAGGTGTTTAAATGCACCAGGATTCTCACCATCGAGATGTTTTCGGTCTCCATATAGGACCGGTCATGATCCAAGTAAATTCCCAGGTCTTCTTAAATGAACCTGAGTACTTCCTCCGTCTAGAATTGTAGCAGCCATCACTTGAGAAGGAACGATGTCATCTCTATATGCCAGTATTTCGAAAGTAGTCAGTTTTCCATGTCTAGGTGAGGGAAGATAAGGGCAAACCAACTCTTATTCATTGTGAGGAAAATAGGGAGTTATTCCAGTATATTCCCACAGATCTCAGAGGTCCATTTTTTAAGTATGGACGAGGTATAATTTATTCCTCGAATCCTTCCAACCAATATCGTTTGAGCAGTCTCCTCTGCTTGTTGCATGCAGACACCTTCATCAAAAAACATGACTTTGCCTTTTTCATGGCTCTTAGTGCACTTAGCCTTCTTTTCTCCCATTCTATGAGTTGGTATGTCTCGTGTGAGACCCTCTTCTTCTGGAAGGGTATTGTTAGAGTCTGACGCCTCCTGTTAGAGTGTGAGACCCTCCTGTTGTCTTCCGGCTGTGGAATCAACAATGGAAACCTTTCAAAATTGCTTGAAGCTTTGACAACAGGAGGGCATCCAAAAATGTCCTCCGGGTCAAGAAGTTCCTCAACAGGTCTAAGCCCAATGTGTTAAAATCCAAAATCTCCATCGTGGGCACCACAGAGACCCTCCGTGCTCTCAGTGGCCGCTATTAGCTCCTCCGGGATAGCCAGAGGCTGCTGGTTGTTCCATAATCTGAGAATCAATTGTGAGGGTATGGATAAAGTGGGTGAGGCTATTATATCAGGGCTGATGTCAGTAAACTGCTCCGTGATAATCAGATTAGTTACCCTAAGCCATTTTCGCTTGATTTTTGACTCACCCTCCTCCATTTCCATTAACCGAGGTTCCACTTGTTCTGTTGCGGTCGACGTCACATCCATGCGAAACCCAATTATTTGCTGAGGTGGGTAGTTGGACCAAATTGGCGCTGGTATCGAAGGAGTAGTCAATTTATTTTTCCTCCATAATGGTGTTTCCAGCAGAAGCGGTATTGTCCAGCTGAAACCCCAAAATCCTCTTGTCTTCTGTGAATGGTTCTGAGAAAATTTGTCAGGTTCTATAACTGTCAGTCATGCTCTACTGGGGTCTAGGAGTATATAGTTGAAATCATTATTATTCCCGTATGTCAGGTTGTCGGTACTCATGGATGTCGCGAGCCTTCCTGGCAGTCAATCCATCCTAATCCTACCTATGACAGTTAAACAATACTCTGGTTTTGTGCTGAGTTAACCTCATGCCAAAACTCCATCACCAATGCTTGGCCAATATTAAACCCAGAGTTCCCATCTCATGGTATTTCGTCGCAAGCTCCGCCATAGCTAGGGTATTGAACTTGAACTAAACCACCATCGCTAGGGTTTCCTTCGCCAATACTCATTTAATTCATTGGTATGGTCATTTTTAACTTGAGGGCTATTAATTACATTTATGGAGCTTAAATTTAATTGTTGTTACTGATTAAAGAAAATTTACCTTGAAAAGAAAAGCATGAGAGATTTATGGAGTGTTTTTGTGGTTTAGAAAAAATCAGATTTGTGGAGTGATTTATGGAATATTTTTAAGATTTAGAAAAACTATTCCATTTTCTTAATTATATTTATTGTAAGCCTATGGGAAAAATAGGAGAACTAAAGAAATAATACATGGGGAATGGATCCAAGAGGGAAGAAGAAAGGATTCCAAGGATGCATCAAAAGATAAGGAACTATGTTCTTTGAAAATTATTTTATTTGCATATGGGGCATGATGAAATAAGAATTGAATTTATTGCTTGGAAAGGTTCATATGATAAAGAATCAAGATTATTTCTTGAGAAAACCTCTATGGAATTTTGTGCATAGAGGACCAAGTGTTTTGTTCATTGAATTCTTAGAAGATTTCATGTGCTTTGAATGCATACAAGATTTTCATGGTTAAATAATTATGTGAATTGCATGATTTATTGGAAAATAGGGTCCAAATATTCCTTCTTATCTCCCAAACCAAGATAAATGTGTAAAAAGTGAAAGTTGTTTTAGTAAAAGAGCCCATTCTTACCAAAAGCCTCTTTCATATTTGAAAATTTTGTTTTCAACTTCTAAGTTGATGACAAAAAAAGAGAATTATTTAATATTTAAATATGGAAAAATGGGATGCAAAGATTCATTTGAATATTCCAAACAGTAACACCTATGTAAACAATAAGATAGGCTTTTTTTATGAACATGTTCCAAAAAAAAACTCTTTTAATTTTCAAAAAATAGTTTCCATATGTTTGGAAACCATGTCCAAAGTTGATGACCAAAACAAGAAATTATTTAATAAAGATTCATTCGAATCTTCTCAACTATGACACTTGTGAAAAAAATGAGAGAGGTTTTTTTATGATCTTGTTCTAAACAAAAATCTATTTTTGTTTTCAAAAAATTGTTTTGATGTATTTGAAAGACGCATCCAAAGTTGATGTCTAAAATATAAAAAACATAGTGAAACAGAGTGCTTCCATTTGATTTTTCTGCCAGATAAGAATCTTTGTTTATGTACATATAGAGATAACTATTTTGTTAATATTATTGAAAATAAATAAATTATTCTTATGCATAAACAAATAACTATTAAGTTTGTTTCAAGAAATAAATTATTGAAATGCATACAAAAATAGAACAATTATGTTGATAATTCTTGAAAAAGAATTAAGTTATTTCATTTAAGAGATTACCAAGGATGTTCTCATGATGTATACGCATTAAGGTTTTAAAGAGAAATATTGGACTCTTGAAGAGAATATATGTTGATGTGCACATGAATAATATCAAGTATACTTGATCTACAAGAATTGAATATGTGATTTTACAAGCATGGGGAGCTTGATTCGTGCAAAAAGAGATAAATAACATTTTTGAGAAAAAGTTCACATAAAACCTTTGCATAAAATAAAATTGGTTGTGTTTTTTGAGAAGGATTTGTTATTCATGTATTCCTTGAGGAAATATTACAAATCTTTCTGATTTGTGAAATGATAAGAAAATAGTTTGTATTGGATGCATAATAGCTAGTGAGTTAGCTATCTTTTAGAAAAAGAATTATTAGTTTGTTAAATTCAATGGAATACATACATACATACATACATACATACATACATACATATATATATATATATATATATATATAAGGAAGTATTTATTGTGTTATAACTCTTCAATGTAACAACTCCATTTATCACAAAATTTTTTTATTCTATTTATAACAATTATGGTTACCCTCACAACTCATGTCGGACACTTAGATTTTTACTACTTAATTGATTTCTATCACTCTACTTAATCGGTTTGTCTGATCCTTTATACAGTGATAAGATACATTCATCCCCACAAATTTTTTAAGGGATTGTTTTTATTTACAATCAAACTCTTCCATTGACTTGTATAAGAATCTCATACTTTACATTTGACCCTTATAGCTATATATTTGTTTTCTTTCTATCTCCATGGAATCTGAACATATATAGATTACCCCCTCTCTATATATATAAAGATATTTACATGCTGATCTATTTTGTCTCTACATATAACTTTCAACGCTAATATGAGTTTTACTATAGTGATATCTAATTTACAATATCAATATGCCTTCATAAGGCATTTTAGTAGATATAGATAACCATTACATTTTTATTCCCCCCTTAACCATCCTTAGTTTGTTTTTGCAATGTAAGTAATATATATCTCTTATATTTCATTTAATATCACTAAACCACTATGATATTAAATTCCTCATTTAAGACATGGTATTATTTCACCATTCAATTTTAACCCATTCTATGTAAAATCCGAAGACATATTACTAATTGAATGAATAACGTTTTCATTACACTCATCTCTATATGTGATTGCATATCCCTTCATATCCTATTTGATTAATCTCTAATTGAGTTTCTTCAACCACTACTAATTAATTATCAGGAAATTACAATTTCAATTATACTCCCAAGAATTTTCCTTAACTAATATTTATCATATTAGTTCCAATATTAAGATAGGTTAAAATGTCCAATTTATAATAGTCACATTTCCCTCAAAATATATATATATATATTCACGTTTTCTTATGCTTATAATATACATAAGGATCATGCCTTACTCTGGATACCTATACTTTGTATTTATTTTCGAATATATATATATATATATATATATCTATATATATATATATATATATATATATATGTTTGTCCTCCTAAAATACATTAATCCACCTATCAATCACATAATGGTATTGAGTAATTCCAATTCTGGGATCATATGCTATTCACCATTTTAATCGTATGTTCCTTCCCAATCACCTTACATTAAATTTCAATGTTATATACGACCCACCAATTAATTTAACCATTCGTATATAGTGTGAATAAGGTGATTTGACTTGTTCCCTTCAGGCTTTCCTTACATTTTGTTGTCGCTCCTAGAGACAACCTAGAGTTGTGATAGACCAGTGCCTAGGACATCTTAGCATAGCAAGGAGCATATAATATAATGTATGAAGTTGTCAACTTCAGCTCACATGCTATCTCCTGTAAATAGGGAAATAAACTAGAATGGGACCAAACTCTCAGAAACTTACACAAGAAAAGAGATGCTGCAGAGGCAAGATGCAGAACTCTAATACAAAAGCAACAGACAATTCAGAGACAATTTACTGCAAAGCGGGCCGATTCAGAAATACTTCACAGACATAAATTATCAGAAGGTGTATGTAGTGAAAGAAATAGAGAAGATATTAGTTAACCTTGAGCTGATACCCAGATATACAATACCACCATGCATGGGCTTACCAATCTAAGAATCCATGCATGATAATAGCATTTTAAAAGCACCCTCCCAAAGCAACTAATATAGCAGAAGTATGGTCAGCTGAATAATGGAACATAATATCATGCATGATCCATATTTAAAGCGCTTGACTGATCCGAGCATGGGCATCAACTAGGATGAATCCATACCAAAAATCAGTGAGCCACTCGCATTCCAAAACATGATACAAGAAGGATGGATGAAATAAAATGTTCTATTAATATAACACAATAAAGAAAGTTACAGACTGTGAAATACCAAAGACCAGAATCCTCTTTGACAGATGGAACTCCTCCTCACTGAGACCCTATGGGCTCTATGCATTCATACCAAAGTTTTACAAAATGTTTACAAAAAGGCCTTTCACTGCATAATTTTCTGATAAGATCTGGAACCCTTTCAATACGTTTCTTCATGGTTTTTATAGGAGAAACCAAAACCTAGTAAAAGAGGTAGGTGATGAACATTAAATTTGCATAATTAAGACAAAATGGTGGAGACATGCACACCCGTACTGCTGAATGACTATGCTGTGCTGTATGTACTCTGTGGCTTGCTCTTCTGAAATAAATGTTCTGGGAGAAAATCTCTTCAGGAACACGGTATAGAGATAGAAACCTTGCGGGCTGTCTGTCCTTCCTGGAGAGAAAATTTTGCTAAAATATACCTTGAGGGCATTTTTTTTCTGTGCATTGTACTCTCTGCCTTCCCATTCCTAATTTAAGCTTTAAAATATTCAACGCCGAACGCTGAATTCCTCAACCGTCCACTGATCTTCCTCTGCTGCTCCATTAATGTTTTCATGTATGAAGTCGGCGCCTTGAATGTCCCTGCAGGGTTTGACAAATTTGAACCCTGTTTCTTTAATTGAAGTCTTGTCAATTTGGCTTCCGAGGACTTTCTTCATAATTTTACTCTGAAAAATGGTCCTTTGACGTGTGCTCGGCTCTTGTAATGGATGCTGCAAATTATGATAATTCTCTGTCGCTGTAAACCTGCAAAACACACAAAGTTGTGAATAAAATAAATGCATGGGGGACGACAATGCAATGGAGGCGACTGTGGAGTGAAGCAACATGATAAAATGGCAGAGTCATGCAGGGTGGTGACGAAGAAAACACAGTGGAAATAATGGCGGAAGGGATGGCCAGAGTTTATAATGCGGAACATTAAAATATAACATATGAATGTAATATATAAATGGCGGAGGAAGAAATGCGATAAACACGTGGGATGATGACGTGGAAGAAGACCGGGTCAACAACGGGGATGATGAAACCTTGGCCATCCGATCTCAAGAGGAGATCGACGGTTGAAAGAGCGACAGAGGCGATGGACAGTGGGCCAGAGGCGAGATTTGCCTATGGTTAAACCTTGTGCAGCTTCGGAGCGCGATGGCCGTCGGATGCAGATCTCCAGATCGAACGGTTGGCATGAATATCACGTCGTGACTTTGACCGAACAATAGCGCGTGATGAACGGCGATTTTGGAGCCGTACGCAGGGACACGTGGTGAGCGCTATATGGAATTGTTGGCCCAAGGAGAATTATCGCCTACCGTCGAAAGGCGGTGCGATACATACCACTCGGTTTTGCAATGGGAGCAGGCGTGGGGACCACCAGGAGCAGATGCATCGCGAACCGTTGATTTGGCAGAATGATCGGACGATGCACAAACAATTTGAGCGATGAATAGAATGGGCCACGAGCACAGTGCTGATTCGTGAAGACCGTCCGATCTTGCAAAGATCGACAGCCAATATTTCGCCCAGGTATTTGATTGATAAGCGCCTAGTTCCTTTGCGCTTGGTTCCAGCACTGGGTTACGCGGGAGAAAAGAACAGAGGGGCTACGGCCGAAGGAGCTATGCCTCAAGTATTTTCAAATATGAATTTCCAGCCTTTGATAATGTGTTTTGGAGGCTGGAAATGGTAACGATAGGCGCGAGAATGGTGTTCCAAGGCCGAAAGGGGGGGAATTTGAGAGCTTTTATGCCAGATTGCCTGTGAAATTTTTATAGGAAGCGGATTATGATCAACACATTTCATCAATTTAAAATTCATATGTATTATTACAATCTTATATATGCAGTTTAATGAACTTTTGGGTTTATTGACTCGTGGTTGAATACATTAATTCACACCATCCTATCAACTAAATTTGAATGCAACATTATTGTTTTGATTTTATTCATCTTAATTACTCTCGTACAACTGTGATGGTCTTCACATGGGCCTCATACAAATGGAAAGTTGTAGGGTAGATTGAGCATGGGATCGACTCCTAGGCTTCCTTCCTCCCAACTCAACTTTTGAATTTAGGGTTTGTCCCATGCAACTTGGTCATAGTTTGTCATTTGAAATGTTTTGTTGCTCATATTCTAGCTCCACTGGGATTTACCATTTCTCTGGTTCATTCGGCATTAACTTCTCCAGATTCAAAGGCATTCATTCCAGTCGTTTAAATTTTAAGGGAGGATATTTATAGGTAATTTCTGTGTTTCCCGAGTTAAATTTTATTTTTCTCTTTATGCTTATAATTTATTTTGTTCATCCTTGTTTCCTTTGATTTTTGTCAAATATACTCAATGATTTTCTTAAATTTTGTAGGTGTACAACTCGCAACCCCTCTTACAAATTTCACCCTCGGAAACTGAATACTAGTTCTGGAATTATACGTTCCACCTTTAAGACTAGTATATTACCATACTGCTAATGTCTGTGTATTTTGTTATTTCCATAATGGTTATTTTCCTCAGAAGAATTTATTTCTAACTTTCATTATGCATATACTTTGTCGTGAAATTTCTTAACAGATTTTCCCTTTTCCCCAAATCCGTTTACCCTTTTTCTGATTATTCGTGAAGGTTTTTGTGTATGGGGTTCTCCCAATTCCTCTTAATTTTCTTTGAATTTAAATGGATTTGGGTTTTAGTTGCAGAGAAGTACTATTAATCCCCATCATTTACTATAAATCTGACGATTAGAAAAAAAACGAGTTTAACCTCTTCTCATTTTATTATAAAATTTACTCTCTGCATATTATGATATCCTATGGAATAGTTACATCTCTTTACAATGCAATAATAAGGAACATATTCTTATTAGTTGATATGGAAAGGTGTATAACTACCATAGTATTATGTTTAGATTAAATATGATTTCCTCTTTACTATTGAATTTTTCTTAAACTTGTCATAGGGTTTCTTCTAATTTTCTTTTACAATTTCTTACAGTAGTTTTATTTCAGATTTACGGAAGTAATTTCCCAATTACGTTCTTTGAATTGGGATTTTAATTATATAGTTTTTTCTTTGAATTTTTTTTTGGTTAATACACATTATATATAATTCTCTAGGTAGATTAGGTGCCATTGTAAAATCAATCTCTCCTCAAAGATTGTATTTTTACTCTTCACATTATGCGTTTTAAACTTGTTTAAAAATTCATTGTTACATTCCATAATTCTAATTTAAATTTCTAGTTATGGGCAACGATAGTAACTTCTTTAATTTCCACTTAAATCTTAAATTTTATATTACTCGTTATTACAATTTATTACAGTGTTATTGTAAATATGATTTTTACTTCCTTTGCTCTCTTTTTATATATTTATATAAATCATTCCTCAAGTTATTCATGTTCATGACAGAGAGGACTAATAACCCATGAATTTTAAATGGGTTTGCAGATAATTTTTAACGTCGTTTACTTTGTATATGTTAATATTCTACATTTATAGATTTATTATTTTATAATTTGTTCACTCATATGAATAACATTTCCCATTGATCTTCTCTCCACTAATTTATATTTTCATTTCAGGAACAACCTCTTGTTCCAGGTTTGCTTCCACCATATAATTGTCTAATATTATTCCCTGTTTTAATCCTCAACATAGATATTATACAAGTTTCTGTTTATAATTTCATTATTTCCTCCTCCATTGAAATTCAAATACTTTCAAATTAACAATTTTATTCCAATTCATGTATTTATTTTTTTGAAAGTAATATTGTAGTCTTTTCTTATAGAGGAATTCACTTCTGTGACTTTATTCTGGTTTATATTTAATTATGTATTCTAGAGAGGTATTTTAAATATAATTTATTATAATTAATTTGAGTCTAACACAAATTTAAATGTTTACTTCTAGGCAATTTTTATTCCCAGAGTCCCTCTTTCTTCACCTTACTATCAAAGGCTGTGACGACAACTATTTTCTGCCTACAGGTCTATCATGTCATATACATATTTCAACCATTTGAGTGTAATGATATTATTCAACGTATATCTACATTTTGTAATCAATATCAATAAAATTTTAAGTATAGTTAATATGACTTTGAGAGTGATAACTGATATTTTGATATAATATATTTTCCTATTCACTTTTACTAGGTGAATTTAATTCCTTTGAATATTTCTATGCGTGGTTTGTAATTTCTTTATAACATACAGATTGCATACATAGGTATGAATAATTCATAGTTTATTTTTAATATCCATATTGTATTTTGTATGTATAATTGGTTCTCTTCAGCATACATAGTACTTATCTATGCATAAGAGTTTCATGGTTATTATCCAAACACATGTAAATAGATGTATGTATATTTGGTAAATTAGGAATTTGTACAATTGAGTTTAAATTAAGTTTTGTATAGAATAGTACTTTCTTGTTTTAATAGAATAAATTAATTCAAGTGTATATATCTCTACTTTTTCTTTGGTTACAGAAATAACTATGTACTTCCACTGTTAATCTCTATTTTTTTCATAATACCTTTAGAAAATTAATGCATCTAGATGAGGTATTTTATATATGCTATGTAGTGATAAAAATATACCTAACAATCAATTTAAACCCCTCTAATTGGGTTTAGAGATTCTGTTTGTTGGTTATTTAATTGAACTAGTTTGTGTAACTATACAGAGAATTTAACTATACCTGCTATATTTATTTTTTATCTTCAATACATATAACACTTTATTCTCAACTATTAAAACACATTTTCATAACTAAAATACTTTAAATTTTACTCAATCATCATCATAATAACAAAATCATAAGATAATAACTAAAACACACTAAATCTTACTCAATCATCATCATAATAACAAATGACTTATTTAAGCATGTTTTCCCTTCAACATGTTTCCATAACTGCGTACAGTCAAATCAAGATGTTGTTTTCCTTTAGTATAGATTTTAGTTTTGTTTTTCAACAAAAGCTCTTTAAAACTAGCTTTTTCCTCTTTTTGGTTTTCTTTCAACTCTTCTTAGTAAATTTCCACTTTACTGAGGTATCTATTAGATTCTTATCTCTAATATAATATATTTATTTCATTTTATTTTCTCCAAGGATTTTTGGAGATTTTGGGAAAGTCTGTGGATTTAATTCCATCCTCATGGGCTTGAAATCCTGGTCTCCAGTTTACTCTAGTCTTTCCACATTTATATATTGATTTCCAAAATTAACATATTTACATATTTTATTTCTGAGGCCCCCCTGACCTTTATGTGCATTATCTATTTATAGAATGCCAAAAATAGAGATATTACATTAAAAAAAATAGAAGAGAAAAACATATGCTTGCATGCATTAATGAATTAGATTATGGGAGAGAAAAACTAGTAATCACATGCTTTATTATTTGTATGCAATGAAGCATTTATTGTGTTATAACTCTTCAAAAAGAATAGAAGATAGAAACATATTCTTGTATGCATTATTGAATTAGATTATTGGAGAGAAAAACTAGTAATCACATGCTTTATTATGTTAATATTTTTTAGAGAAACGTATACACTTGCATGCATGGAAAAGTATAGTTTTGGTATTAGATTTTTAGAGAAAAGGAAGGTGCAATCACTTTCATGCATGGAAAAATATAGTTTTGGTATTAGATTTTTAGAGAAAAGGAAGGTGCAATCACATAATATTGATTGTGTTAGCCTTTTTTTGGGAAAAATAATATGCATTTTCACACCTAAATGGATTAACTATGGTATTATTTTTCTTTTGGGAGAAGATTATGTATAGTTATTTGGGTAGATATTTTGGTAAGATGAAAATGTTTTTTTGCATGAAAGAATAAATATTATGCGTTTGATCCCTTGGAAAAGAAATGTGCTTATTTTTCCACGCAAGATTTAGTTAGTTTCCTTTGGAAATAAATATATGTTTTACATGCAAGAAGAACACGCTATGTTATTTTATGTTGGAGAGGATAAGTAGTTACATGCACAGAATTATAACTAGTATGTTAACTTTGTTTGAAATAGAGTTGGCATTTTTATACATAATAGCCATTGTGAATATCTCTCACATGGAAAATATGTTTTTTAAAAATAACATGCATTCACATGCATAAGTATAGGATCTATTGCGTTAATCCCTTTCGAAAAGAAAACATATGAGTAGGCACAAAGGAAATTTCTTGTTGGGATAGTTATCTTTAAAGCTTGTTATGCATTTGCATGCACAATAATATTATCTAGTGTGTTAATTTTCCTTTGGAAAGAATATGAAAGTGCATGCAAGATTTTGTTAGCGTTGTTGGAAAGATGGCGCTTGATAGTGATTTATTTGTTGCTGATGCATGTGAAATGGTTAAAGAAGACAATTCATGACATCATGTTTATGTTCTATACATGCATACAAATAGTTGTTGAAGTGACACAAATAATTATTTATTATTGGTATATTAATATTTTATCTAATCATGATATCAAGTGTACTGATGGCAAAAATGGCAGGAAATGATAGTGACTTGAGCAAAGAATTGTTCATGTTTAACATTGTGGCAGATAAATATTTTTTAGTCCATGCTGGTTTAGGAGTTCCAACTGCTAATGGAAACAATCCAACCATAAAAACAAAGATTGAAGATTCATGGGTAAATGATATCATGATGATTGTAATAACTTATAGTTAGTTATGTTGCATTTAAGATTATTTTTTTTATGTAATATTTTATGACAATGGTCAAGGGATGGACTCCCTTGTAACCATTGAGTGAGGGGTGAACACCCTCACCAGCGTTTAATAATAAGATTAAACGTTTGCTGGTTTTCACCCTACGTGGTTTCCAAGGTGTATCGGTGTCTAATGATGTGATTGTTCATTGTGTAATTTTCATGATGCTAATTTATTTCATGATATGATGTTTATATTATCAAGTAGGCGATTTACTAATTGATTTAAAATGATCATGGAATTGATGCATAGTTATAGAAAGAAATTTAAGTTAATATGCTACAACAAGGATAGTTAATGGTTGTGTAACTCACTATGTTTTTACTAAATATTTCTCTAGGTGATGGTGATGGTTATTATAATGGTCAATGAGGGAGTATAGAAAGTAATTTAGAAAGTTACACATTGTTAAATGTTGAAAAAAAACTCCATCACACTTTCCTGTGAGGTTACCGGGGTATGTTACAAATGGTATTAGAGAAAAAATTTGCATCGCTGACATATTTTGGGGAATCATTAAGCACAAAATAAGTAGATGTATGATGCTAGTGGGCATCATCTCAGGTATGGCTCTAAATGAACTTGCATAAGACTACAATTGACATGAAATTCATGATGCATGATTAATGACCACATTAAAGAGTAGAAAGTGATATTTTTCTTTAAAAGTTGTGTTCATGAAACTTGAATATGGATGTGAATAAAAGACAATAAAACCTCTATTTCACCTGTGAACAATGTTAAGCATTGTTATAGTGTGAATTAATTACCAACCTTTGCATACATATTATTACAACAATGATTATGGTGCATAAGAAAAAAAATGGAAAAACATGACTTATAAAGAATGAATGCATGTATGGGTTGTGTGATAAGCAAATAATTTAGTAGTTGGGGTTGACCCTAAAGAGGACAATGGAATGCTGTAAAAATAAAATTGAAAGAACCTCTTTAGGTGTTAAAAATAAGCAATGAATCAAGTGGAACTCATATAGTGAACTTTCAGTCAATGAACAACTCATAGTAGCATAATTGTGGGTTGTTTGTCTTCATGTAGAGTTGTAGGTGAAGGTTTGCATTCCATGTGTTCGAAAAAAGTGGTAAATGAGATCCAAAGTTTTGTTTTCTTAAATAATTGTATCCATGGGAGTTTTGGATGTGATTCATATTAAAATCAAGGGGTATTTGTATCTTAAGGTAATGTAACCACTATGTTGATTGCAAGATTTCATTTATTTATTTATTTTTTCAGAGTTGGATCCATAATCTAATCGACTTTTCCGATTTGACGCTCCTGTAGGGATTGTTGGTTGTGTTGTTTTGCAGAAATTTTACTATTGATGATATTAATATGATTAATGCTATTTTGTAAATTATAGTTTTACTATCTCTTTGATAGTTTAAACATATTTACGAAAATTTATTTCATGTTTGCTAAATAGTTGTTAAAATTCCTCAATGGTGGTAGATTGCATGCTTGCAAACTGTTTGTTAGAATGTTTCATTGGTTGTAGATTGCATGCTTGAAAACTGCTGTTAAAATTCCTCAATGGATGTAGATTGCATGTTTGCAAACTATAGGTTGGAATGCCTCATTGGATTGTAGATTACATTCTTGCAAACTATTTGATAAAATTCCACAGTGGTAGATTGCACGATTGCAAATTATTTTCCCAAAATTCCCGAGTGGTTGTCGCTTACATGGTCCTCGCTCACATTTTGTGTCATAATGTTCAATGGGACTGTTATTTCTCTATAATATTGATGGTTGGTATGGGGGGACCTTAAAGAAATTATAATGCTATGGTATGCAAGATATGTTAATATATTTTTTATAAGTTGCATGATTGTTGTTATGTGGAAATTTGGAATATATACCACCTGATTTGATATGGGTGGCTGACTTGTTTTGCTATGCAAAAACCTCTCACTCAATTAAAAAAAATTAAGGATCTTGCTTATACTTGCATGTGCATAATTGAATTCTTGATTCAGGTGTATGTGTTTTAACTAGTTTAAGGCTTTATGTGTGAGCAATTAAACATTTGTTTAAGCTTATTAAAAGCATGTAAAACAACCATAAATTGAAAAAAATTAACCAACAACACATAACAACAAACATAATAAAGTATTTCACCCTCAACACTTGGGCTACGTCTCCTTGAGCCTCTGTCAATGGAATTGGCTTTTTGGGATTAAGATGGTACATTTCTTATAAAAGCTGATGCTCAAATCCAATGGTTTTTTGGACTATACCAATGGGTTTAGAATGCCAAAATACCCCTATATTAACTGCTCAATCTCAGGAAATTGACCTAGGCTCCCTTGGGCTTGACCTCTTCTGTCAGTGTCCTTGAGCTTCCCTGAGTTTCTCTGTGGCACAAACTCTCCTAGAAGTCCTCTTATGCTCCTGAAACCTATTCTAATGTATCCAACACATATAAATCATCCAAAAATAGGCTATTCATTCGCTCAGAATGAACTATGGCTGCTTTGGCTATGCCTTCAACACCTGGTGGCACCCTGTGGCTCTGGGCTCGTTGAAAAATTCCCTGTAGCATCTTGGTATTTAGAAGTATCCAAATGATTTTGAAAACCCCATCATTGGATTCAAAAAGTTCAAGATAGTCAGAAATGACTATTGGTTTCCTAAGAATGGCCTTTGGTTGCCCTGGCTAGGCCTCATTCTCATGTTGGCTCTTAGTGGCCCTTGGAACTTATCTGAAGAAAAATCATGCTCATAAGTCCTCAGATGGCTTTGAAAACCTCACAATGGCTATAAAATTACCCCAATACCCCTATTTTTGTTATGGATGAGTCGAATTTGGAGTTTCTGGGCAAAAGTTATGCCTCATTCAAGTTTTTTCCTAGAAAAATGCCTCCAAATCTAGCTAACTACCAGTTAGCACTACTAAAATTAGAAATCCGCCTAAATTATGGGTGCCTCCATAAATTCTGTGATTTTAATCTCAACTTAACTAGAGTTTAATTAGTGCTAAGCCTTCGATTAGGCGCCTTAAGCACTCTTAGCAGTTAAGCTTCGGCGCTGGTCCTATTGTGCAGGTCACATGGCGGGAATGGCTGGCCCGCTCCGCGCTACGTTAGTTCCACAAAATAAACTTTAAATGAAGTTTAGCTGCATTGATTTTCAAAGTTGTGCCTTTTGGCGCATTGGTAAGTGATTAAGTTGGTGGGGCGAAGGTCCGGGGTTCAAACCCCGACCCCACTCCCAAAACCTCCAACTTTTGCACATAATCTTTTATTAACGTTGAACCTTCGGTGGACTTGACATTTATTTAAACCATTCGAGCCAATGCTAAACCACTCGAATGGTTGAATTTTGTTTATACGTGGACTTGGTCATAAATTTAATACATGGCATATGTTTAACGTTTAACATATGTGGAATGAAATTTGCTAATTTGGTTTATGGTTAATTTAAATAGATTTAATATGTTATATATAAAATATATATTATATATTATAATATATATAATATGTTTCAACATATAATATAATATATATCTATATCTATATCTCTATCTCTTCATATATATACATATTATTAAATCATAAATAAATAATTAAATTAAAAAACACAATTCCACCTTAGAAAACATTAGGATTTTCACCTACATATAAGATCAAATTGGCGAATCTAAAGGTGCCACTTGGCACGATGTCATTGACTGTTTCTGGAAGAATTTATCTGAGATGACTGGGCTGCCACATCATCCCTGTACCTGCTCTGCCCATTTTTTAGTTGTTTTGGAAAGCGAACAACTGGCCATAACTTAGTCATACGGACTAGGAATTTGATGAAATGAGTTGCATTGGAATCCTGGAGACAAAATCTGGCTCGCATCTTGGTTTGAAACATTTTTTAGCAATTTGATTTTTTAGCTAATTTTAGGCCCTAATCCAAATTTTGATCACTCCTTCCCACTGACGGGCTTTTGGACCCACAAAAGCTAATAATTATATTTTTTACTTCAACACTCTTCTTCTTTCAAGTTATATCAACTGATTTTACTTGACAAGTCTTCTTTGACAATCACATTGACATGCCTTGCATCGCCATTGGCTATGTCTCTCAACCACTGCTCTATGGCTATTGCTGACCCACTTCAACATTGCTGGTTGCTGTAAACTGATGCATACCCTGCTGTACCACTTTTCTCTCTATGTGCTTGGAAAACTGTTAGCCTTCCCACTGAGAATGAAGTCCCTCTTGAAATTATGGCATACAAGCTCTGTCTTGGAAATCCATTTTCCAAATTAAGCTCGCAAGATGAGTGAACTCTTGTCATAAAAAAAAACACCAACTTGTTTTGCAATGGCTGCAAAACACCTTAAATCTTGTCCACTTCTTCATTGAATGGACCAAAACTTCCTGCAACATATTTTCACAAGAACACATGATCAATCTTGAAACTAAAATCTCCTGCAAGAATTGAAATGAAGACCACCTCTTTTTTCTTCTTCAAAGCACTGATCGTCACCTTCCTGTAACATCACATACATGGCGATCCTCTTGCACATTGGTGTATCCATTTATCGACTCACAATCGACAAACACCCTCGACTAAAACATAATTCGTGCAACATGTGACATAAACAATAAGTCGACATGAAATGTGCAATACAGTCAACACAAGACGATATGAAAAGTGTGCAACACAATCGACACAAGTCGACAAACATGTGTGTGACACAAGTGACACAAGACGATATGAAAAGTGTGCAACACAATCTACACAAGTCGACAAACAACATGATACATATTGACAACATTCGTGCATGTATCTATGTACAATGAACCTATTTACAAGTTCACCATTTACACATACAAACACATGCATATGTACACTTTCAACTCTTCCTTTCAAGTACCAACAAGTACATAATCCAAAAACATGTGGGTGACTATAAGAGCTAAACTGAATGATATTGCTGCAACATAAGTGAGTAACATACCCATCTTTTACACCTCCATGGCGAAATTGTGCAACAAAAATAAATGCCTTCAACTGAAGAACATTCACATGAAATCTTGCATGCTACAAGTTGTGATCCTCTACTGCAACTTGTCATACTTTCAACAGAAATTCATGCATACATATACCTGGAATTTTCATTTATGTACAAAGGGATGTATGTCTTATTGAGTTAAGAAATCAAACCACTTCTTACCAATCCACTTCCATGGCGATTTTTCCTGTTGAACATCTTCTTCTTGTGAATCATCTGGACTCACATCAATGATGGAATCGCTGGTCCCATTCTTGTATTTTTATCCTCTTGCTTCAAATTCTTTGGATGAGTGGTTGGATGCAGGGTCCAACATTAAGCAATGAGATGTCCCTTTTTCTGGCAATGTGTGCAAATCTTTTGCATCTTCTGTGCAAGTCACCTTTGCTTCGACTGTTTCCTGTATGCTTTCATTCTCTTCTAGCATTTTGAAACTTCATGGTTACACAAACCACAATATGAACAACAACTCTTTCTCCCATTCATGCATGTAGAATTTTCATGTTTAACTAAACAACATGATTATGGGAAGAATTATACCTTGAATGCTACATTGAATTTCCATCTTTTTCACCTTCTTGAGAAGATGAACTTGAAGAGGTTCCAACTCTCTTTTGAAGACCAACAACATTGTTCATGTCCTTAGAGTTGTCACAATTCTCTTGTTCGCCATAAGCTGCATGTCTAAAAGCATCTTGCTGCAACATGGGTTTCAAACAATTGCATTCATCTTGATTACAAACTTTGCATGTTTGAGGATTTGAACTTGCAACAAAAGTTCTTCTTGGAACTGTCTCAAGTGCCTTCATGGTTGTAGAGCTTTTGCCATAAGGTTCTCCATAGCCTAGACCAAAATTCTTAGGCCTTTCCTCAACCATAATAGTCTCAACCATGCCTTGTGCATGTTTGCCTAGACCCTTGCTGTCATAGCCCATTTTTAACATCAATTTGGACACTCTACCTCTAGTATGTTTTTCAAATGAACCTACACATCTATCTGAAGAGGAATTTGAAGAAAAATTTGAATGATTACCTCTACTTCAAGCATGTGTTTGGTTAAGGCCTCTTAGGCATGATGGAGCTTCATCTCTATCTCATGCATTCTTTGAGGAAGTCCTTCTTTCTCTTGCTTCATATCAACCAATTTCTCATGAATTCTAGTGATTTCCCTTACATCTTCATACAAAATTTTCACCGTATCCTTCAGGATGTAGAAGTCTCGCTTCATCTCTTTATTTGAAAGAGCATTGCAAAGGAGGAGGATTTATAAACGTCACTTGATGAAGTTGTCATCACTATGTAAATGAATTAAAGAACTTCAACAACAATTTACAAAGCTTCAAAAAAAATTGACAAAGATTCTTAACAATTTGGCTGTAGATTCAAGCTCTTCTCTGTAGCTTGTATCTCTTCTTCAAGCAGTCTCTTTTGCAAACAATCCCTCTTATGCTTGAAGGGTTTCCTTGAGTTCCTTTGGGTAAGGACAATGCTTTCAGCCTTCTTCCTTCTTGTCCTATTCTGGACTTAGCTATCAGTGGATCCCCTTCACCTCTAGAAAACTCAAACTTGTAAGCATCATTCAATTTGCAAACAGTTAAATTCTTTTCACTGTTAAACACCCTTCAAGTCAAACAAGCAAGCAAGCAACCTTGTGCTCTATCAAGCAAGAAACCTAGTGCTCTAATACCAACCTGATATGATATGGGTGGCTGACTTGTTTTGCTATGCAAGCACCTCCCACTCAATTAAAACAAATTAGGGATCTTGGTTATACTTGCATGTGCAGAATTGAATTCCTGATTCAGGTGTATGTGTTTTAACGGGTTTAAGGCTTTATGTGTGAGAAATTAGACATTTGTTTAAGATGATTAAAAGCATGTACCACAACCATAAATTTCAGAAAATTAACCAACAACACATAACAACAAACATAATAAATGAGTTCACCCTCAACACTTGGGCTATGTCTCCTTGAGCCTCCGTTAATGGACTTGGCTCTTTGGGATTAAGATGGCCAATTTATTTTACAAGATGATGATCAACTCCAATCATTTTTTTTATTGTACCAATGGTTTTATAATACCAAAATACCCTTGTATTGGCTACTCAATCTCTGGAAATGGACCTAGGCTCCCTTGGGCTTGAACTCTTCTGTCGGTGTCCTCGAGCTTCCCTGAGATGCTATGTGGCACAAACTCTCCTAGAAGTCCTCTTCTGATCCTGAAAACTATTCTATTGTCTCCATAAAATATCAATCATCCAAAATAGGATGTTATTTTGCTCAGAATGAACTTTGGCTACTATGGCTATGCCTCCAACTCCTGGTGGCACCTTATGGCTTTGGGCTCACTGAAAACTTCCCTGTAGCATATCAGCCTTCAAAAGTCTCCAAATGATTCTGAAAACCCAATAATTAGATTCAGAAGGTTCAAGATAGTAAAAAATGACTATTGGTTTCCTTAGAATGGCCTTTGGATGCCCTTGGTAGGCCTCATTCTCTTGCTGGCTCTTGGTGGCCCTAGTGGCCCTTGGAACTTCTCTGAAGAAAAATCATGCTCATAAGTCCTCAAATAACTCTAAAAACCTCACCAATGGCTCTATAATACCCCCAATACCCCTATTTTGGTTCTTACTGAGTCGAATTTAGAGTTTCTGGGCAAAAATTATGTCTCATTCAAGTTTTTTCCTAGAAAACTGCCTCCAAATTTGGCTAACTGCCATTTAGCGCTGCTAAATTAGAAATCCACCTAAATTAGGGGTGCCTCCATAAATTACGCCATTTTAATCTCAACTTAATTGGAGTTTAATTAGTGCTAAGATTTGGATTAGACGCCTTAAGCACACTTAGCAATTAAGTTCCTGCGCTGGTCCTATTGTGTAGGTCACATGGTGGAAAGGGCTGGCCCGCTCCGCGCTCTATCAGTCCCACAACATAGAATTTAAATAAAATTTGGCTGCATTTCTTTTCAAAGTTGCCCCTTTTGGCGCATTTGTAAGTGATCAAGTTGGTGGGGCGGAGACTTGGGGTTCAAACTCCGACCCCGCTCCCAAAACCTCCAATTTTTGCACATAAGCTTTTATTAACGTTGAACCATTTCTTTAAACCATTCCAACGATTAACTTTTGTTTATACGTGGACTTGGCCATAAATTTAATACATGGCATATGTTTAACGTTTAACATATGTGGAATGAACTTTGGTAATTTGGTTTATGGTTAATTTAAATAGATTTAATATGTTATATTCAACATATATATATATTATTAAATCATAAATAAATAATTAAATTAAAAAAATACAATTCCACTTTAGAAAATATTAATACTTTCACCCACATATAAGAAAAAATTGGCGAATTTGAAGGTGCTACTTGGCGTGATGTCAGTGGTTGTTGCTGGAGGAATTTCTCTGAGCTAAATGGGCTGCCACATCATCCTTGTACTTGCTTTGCCCATTTTTTCGTTGTTTTGGAAAGCAAACAACAGGGCATAACTCAGTGATACGAACTTGGAATTTGATGAAACGAGTTGTGTTGGAATCCTGGAGATGAGATCGACACTCTCGTCTTGATTTGAAGCATTTTTTAGCACTTTTAATTTTTAGCTAATTTTTGGCCCTAATCCAGATTCTGATCACCACCTATATTACATGTGATTAATTGTTGTCAATGTAATTTGATAAATTTTGGGACCCATGTCGAGGGTCAAGTATAGATGCATGGTGTACATAAATATTCCTTTGCTTTAATGATAATATGCAAACGGACAATTATGTAAAATACAATGGAATTTAGACATTGAATATTTTTAGACATTGAATTATTATTGGATTCAATGGCTATGGAAGCCATGACGGGAATAATGTGATGATATTTTATTTTATTATTGAGTTAATGAATACATTGGTTGGGATATTCAGAAAATAACTCTAGAGTTTTAGAAGACTTCTTGTGAGCTTATGAAAAGTTATTGGTGGTTAAGTCCAAGATGAACCTTCCCTAAAATTCTCCTAAAAATCCCTAGGAGAAAACAATAAAGAGGAAAATATTAACATAATGGGAGAGAAAGATGATTTTAATCTCTTAGTTGGAGATAAATACTAAGTGGGGTGAAATAAAGCACACCGGAAGAGAAATGTGTGCTTTAAAGAAAAAGAAAAGTATATTTTTCGAAAAATCTAAAAGAAAAAGGCTTAGGCAAAAGGTTGGAAAACCTTAATGCATGACGTTTCTAAAAATCAACTGGGAAGAAATTTATAAAATAAACCACTAAGGAATCAATGAGGTTTTTGATTCAAGTGGCAAGTAGATCTTAGCTCGGTGAGGAAATATTGGAGATAGTTCACAATTGGCTAAATGAAATTATGTCTATGTTTTGTTATTGATTTCAAAATTATCTAAAGATGTTGGATGTTAAAATAGACTGTAAATTGAATGCCTCATAGTTGTTGCATGTGTTATACTTATGTATGCATGATATATTAATTTATGTAAGTGACAATTTCAATGAAATAGGTTGTGTTTGTAGCTTTTTTATGAGCAAATGAACATGTCAGAAATGACTTATCTATATGCATGCCTAGAGGAAATAAATTGAAATATAAATGCAACTGAAATAATCTGTATTAGATAAAATAATGACTTATTGAACTCTAAATTCCTGGTAGACTAGAGGAAAATGGTTGTAGATAAATTCCGTGAGTTTGAATTTGATTGAAGTAACTATGAGAGAGAAAGACAATAATTTGCACACAACACTAGTGGGAAATAAAGACTAGTGTAACTCCTAAATAAAATACAACATGCACTTGATAGAGTTTTCTTATCATTTTGATGATTAGAGAGCTAGTGCTCTTGAGTTTTTATGGAAGTATTACGATTAAAGTATTATTTGACATTGCCTAATTAATTGGTAATGAAAAGTAAAGGTTAATGTTCCAACAAGAAAAGAACATCGAGGTCGATGTTCTCTTTAAGGGGGGAAGTATGTAATATCCGTGGTGTAAGCCACCATAAAAAGTCTTGTAAAATGAGGGTTGTTGATTAATTAAATATTATTAATTCTTATATCGATATTATATCAAGAATATTATTGTAATTATTAATTATAAAAATATAACCAGAATTAATTCTTAATTCTTTTATTTAGAAGAATTTATATTCTTTTATATAAATAAAGTATATTTCCAAGTTGGTAGCTTTTATGAATTTTAGAAATAATGAGTAATATTTTGGAAAAACTATGGATAAGTGATATTTTTCTCATAAGGAAAAAACAAATCTACCTTGAATATAAAAGCATGAGAGTTTTATGGAGTGGTTTTGTGATTTAGAAAAAATCAGATTTGTGGAGTGATTTATGGGTGATTTATGGAATGCTTTTAAGATTTAGAAAAAATATTCCATTTTCTTAATTCTATTTATTGTAAGCGTTTGGGAAAAAAAAGACATAATACATGGAGAATGGAGCCAAGAGAAAGGAATAAGGGATTCCAAGGGTGCATCAAAAGATAAGTAAATATGTTTTTTGAAAATTATTTTATTTGTATATGGGGCATGATGAAATAAGAATTGAATTCATTTGCTTGGAAATGTTCATATGATAAAAAATCAAGATTTTTTCTTGAGAAAACCTCTATGGAATTTCCTTCATAGAGGACTACGTGTTTTTTTCATTGAGTTCTTAGAAGATTTCATATGCTTTGAATTCATAAAAGATTTTCATGGCTACATACTTTTGTGAATTGCACTAGTTATTGGAAAATATGGTCCAAATATGCTTTCGTATCTCCCAAACCGGGATAGATGTGAAAAAGTGAAAGACGTTTTAATAAAATATCACATTCTTACCAAAATCTTCTTTCATATTTGAAATTTTTTTTTTCAACTTCTCGAAACCGTGTTCAAAGTTGATGACAAAAAAAGAGAATTATTTAATATTTAAATCTGGAAAAATGGGATGCAAAGATTCATTTGAATCTTCCAAACTGTAACACTTACGTAAACAATAAGATAGGATTTTTTTAATGAACCTGTTCCAAACAAAACCCTCTTTTTCTTTTCAAAAACTCATTTCCATATGCTTGGAAAATATGTCCAAAGTTGATGACCAAAACAAGAAATTATTTAGTATTTAAATCTAAAAAAATGGGCTAGAAAGATTCATTTGAATCTTCTAAAATGTGACACCTGTGAAAAAAATGAGAGAGGTTTTTTTTAATGATCCTGGTATAAACAAAAACCTATTTTGGTTTTCAAAAATTCGTTTTCAGATGTTTGGAAGATGCGTCCAAATTTGATGTCTAAAACAGGGAAAACAAAATAAAACAGAGTGATTCCATTTGATTTTTATGCCAAATAAGAATGATTGTTTATGTACATATAGAGATAACTATTGTCTTAATATTCTTGAAAACAATTAAATTATTCTCATGCATAAACATAGAACTATTAAGTTTGATATTTCTTGAAAAGAAATAAGTTATTGACATGCACACAAAAATAGAACAATTATGTTGATAGAATTGAGTTATTTCATTTAAGAGATTACCAAAGATGTTCTCATGATGCATATGCATTAAAATTTTAAAGAGAAATTTTATACCCTTGAAGAGAATATGTGCTAATGTGCACATGAATAATATCTAGTATATTTGATCTACTAGAATTGGATATGTGATTTTACAAGCATGGGGAGCTAGATTCGTGAAAAAAAGAGATAAATAACTTTTTTGAGGAGGAGTTCACATAAAATATTTGCATAAAAGACAATTGGTTGTGTTATTTGAGAATGATTTGTTATTCATGTTATTTCTTGAGGAAATATTACAAATCAGTCTCTTGTGTGCAATGATAAGAAAAAAATTTGTATTGCATACATAATAGCTAGTGAGTTAGCTATCTTTTGGAAAACTAATAATTATTTTATTAAATTCCTTGGAATATATATATATATATATATAGGGCGGAAACGTGAAGCTGGGTTACACTTTTGTGAGAATAGGGGGCCGAAAACTTTTTTTCGGCAATAGTTCGGCCGAACATTTTCCAAAGTTCGGCCGAACTCTGTAATAGTTCGGCCGAACTTTCTTAGAAAGTTTGGCTGAACTCGTGATTCCGTTTAGATTGACAGACCACTAACGACGCGGGCAAACAGAATTTTTGCCGGAGATGGGAAAACCGGCAACAAAAGTTCGGTCGAACTGTGAGTTCGGCCGAACTTTTACTTTTAAAATAGTTCGGCCGAACTATTGTCTATAAATAAATCGCCCGCGAAGTTAGTTTGTTTACCTGTTTCATTATTCTCGGGAATTTGTGTCATTGTCGCTGCTGCTCCCGTCCGCGCTGCTGCTCCCGTCATACGGGTATGCTCAACCTTAGTTCTGTGGTTTTTAACCGATACTTTAGTTCTATTGCTCCTTTCATTGGATATGTTTGACCTTAGTTCTGTGGATGTAATAATTTGTCAGTAACGATCATTTGCCATGTGCTCATCATTGTATTATAAATTATGAGGGTTACAGAAGAAAACCATTTTTTTTTTTTTCACAAGAGAAAAAACACTGTTTTAGTTATATTATAGGGAAAAAAACAGTCTATGAGTCAAATACATATTCTTGTCAATGGAAAAACATACCTAGTTTATCCATCCAGATAAATAGGTGCCCCATCCTAGACTAAAAGATAAAATAGCCCCATATCAACGATACGGAAAAATGTAATAATTACAATATGAACCTCATGTGTATGCATATGAGGAATCCAAATATGTCAAAAAGAAAAACAGATTTAGTATGCTTATACAGTGTTAAGGGAAATAAACGATCAAAACAACAGGCGCCCATATTGATCCATTCCAAACAAAGATAAAAACTAATTAAGTCCATTGACCAGCAACGTTTGTGAAGTATGCATAGGGAAGCCCACTGGTCATGTGAGAAACAAAAAGTTCCAGTTGGAGCATTGATAGGCTTGTTGTGCGAATAACAGCATAATATAAAGGCGAGCCCCGAATTGAAACAACATTCATTTGAGAAATTATATGATATACAGGCTCGCTTGAATCCTATAACCATCAGCCACGTCCAAAATAGAGTATTGTGGATGTCATTCATATTGAGTACTGTCAAGTCCGTTGAGAGAAATTGCAGCAATAATATTATCAATCCTTGTGATTATATAAGAACATCAGGCTCGCTTGCAGGATAAGACAGGCTTGCTTGAATACCAAAAGAAAACACAGACATTATCTGGTCAGTATATAGAAAAATAGTACCTGGAGAGGGATATGAGGGTATGCAGCATGTCACATTAACAGGAAACCATCGAGGAGGAGCCTATAAATTGTATCTGAAAGAATCCATCTCCCGGTTGTTTCTGTAGTGTCTGACTGTTATGAAACCAAATGATTGATCCATCCCCTTCTTAGAAAGTTCATCAGCTCTCCCATTTTTTAATGTTCGTGATTTACTTGTATGAGTATTCAATTACTTTTAACTCGAAGTTTTAAAAATGTTCAACTGCTTAATGGATTCTGCGTCATGCCTTTATACGTGCACAAAGAGTTTTAACAAAAGGGCCGACATGAAAACTGTAGAATCATTTCACCTTTTGGTGGTTTTATGACTATCTTAGAAAATAGAAATGACATAATGAACCCAAATTTCATGATAGGTTGTATTATAAGAAGTTTACATAAACCAACCAGTGATTCACATGACTATCTTTTTTTCAGCCAGAAAAAAAATGCTGATGTATTAATCAGTTCATTTTCAGAAAACATATTCTCAGCTGTGCAGCGAGAGAGATGATACATATCAACCAGCAGTGTACAGTGCCTATCTAAGATAGATAGGCACTGAGGAAAATGGGAAAACATATTACATGGGGGGCTTAAAACACTTCCCATCATGATCATAATCCATACATCCCTGTAGAAAGACGAAAAAACTATAGAGACATGGAAAAAAGTTATACACCAGCCTGTTAGTCATAAGATAATACATTATAAGAGTTCAGGAAAATATATAAACAAAACAAAGGATAAGGAAATAGCCTGTTGATACGACAGCAACCCTTGGAGAGCCATTGTAAATTGTGGGAGCACAGACAGTGTTGTAGCAGGCTTGCCTGAATTGCCAAAAAATGGAGGATTCACATGACTATCATAGAAAATAGAAATAAAATAATGAATTCAAATTTCTTGACAGCTTATATTATAAGCAGTTTACATAAGCCAACGAGTGATTCACATGACAATCATAGAAAATAGAAATGACATAATGAACACGAAGTTCATGACAGGTTATATTATAAGCAGTTTACATAAACGCACCAGTGATTCACAAGTATCTATTCTCTTTATTTAATATATTAACTGTACCCTCTAAAAACATAATAATAATAGTAATACTACACACCATTGAGTTAAAAATGAAAAATAGATACTAAGTACAAACATACTAAATGGTATCATTACAACCTTTTTATGGTCATTAAATTCTATAATCACAACCAATCTGAAATTGTTTAGTTCTGTGGTTTTTAATCGATATTTTAGTTCTATTTTGTTCGACCTTAATTCTGTGGTTTTTAACCGATACTTTAGTTCTGTTATAAATATGTCTTTCTATATTCCAAACTTTATACCTTAGCTGAAATCACATATCTGCATCTTCTTTCAGGCATTTTGTAATCTTCCTTAGACTATCCGCAATCTGCATACTTAATTTAGAAAAGCTAATCTCAACAGAAAACAGGAAACTGATGTAGAAAAGATGCAAAACCGAAATTGCATAGGCCCAAAGTAATGTCATATAGTGTATGAAGTTTTAAATTGTTTTTATTATTTTTATTATGTGTTGGATGTGATTTTGATTGAAAATGTTTCTTTTTTATTTAGTAATTAAAAAAAATATTAGAAAAATTATTGCTTTAAGCCTTAGAATTTACAATCAAAATTAGAAAATGTATTTTTATCTAAACTATTTATGAAAAGTTTAATATTGTTTGATCTTCTCTACCATGTCCTGTTTACATATATCTAGAATAATATTATTTGTACAGTTTCTGGTTTTTTGTAACATTTTACTACCATAATCAAAATCTATAGAAATAATAATCTAACATTATAATATCTTGAAATGGAGCTAGACAACTCAAATATAGTATTGCACATCCCTAGCTAAGTTAGATGAGGAGGCTATGTATTACATATGGTCTTGAATGAGCATTTGGACTCTTTAGATATATATCTAAAGAGTCCAAAAGCTCATTCAAGACCATATGTAATATCTAAAGAGTCCAAAAGCTCATTCAAGACCATATGTAATACATAGCCTCCTCATCTAATATATAAAACTTTAATCCATGTGCTTAACCTTAACATTGACACAAATGGAATACAATTTTACTCACTACTTTATGATAGAAAAATATGCAGATGAATATTGCCCACATATCCGAAGTCAAAAGGGATAGATTAAAAAGGGATGCTTCGGTCATCTACAAAAGATAAATTAAAGAAGCATGACATATTAGTAATGCAAATTAGATATGCGTACTAATTATGTTCATATAACACAACAAATAGTTGATTCAATACAAATGTCACATAGAAGTCATATTTATCTCATGGGCCTTCAACTTAAATTATATATCTAGCATTACAGTAAGCTATAGGAGATAAATCAAAGAAGCATTTGAATGTAAATTAAACATGTGTAATAATTATGTCCTTTAGTTCAATAAATAGATAATAATTTGCAAATGCCATATCTAAGCTATATTTCATCTAAGTAGCTTTCAATTTAAACTTATATCTAATGTTAAATTATATAAAATAATAATAGTAATCCAAACTTCAAAATAATATTTAGAACTTTAGTATAAAATGTGACATATAATTTTCTTGTGTGGAAAAACATAGTTACCGAGAGTTCAAAACTCATGCATTTGAATAGAAAGTGGGTATACGAATGAGCAAGTAGATTTTTTCTAGAAATGAGGAAGTGAAGGTTGATAGAGAGCCACACAAAATTGCAAATTCATACCTTAACAAAATTGTTAGATCCTTTTAAAGAAAAAGTGTCATATAATCAACTTTCATCGAAATATATGATAAACTCAAACCAATTTTATGAAAAATAGTATACCATTTTTTACATTTCACATGATATAAATAGATAAATATTACTTAAGTATTGTTATAAATATTTAACTACCCATAGAGAGATGGCCAAGTGATTGAGATAGGGCATCATCACAATAAAAAACCAAGTACAAATTGTAGTAATCCTAGAATCATGCTTTACATAAGGTAAAATTGGGGAGCTCATGACTTGTACTATAGATTAAAAAAACATTTACCCTTACCAAAAAAGATATGATAAAAATTGACAAACTACATAAGTTTAAGCTTAAGGGGATATAATCCTTCTTGCCTTCCATATAGATAATGAAAATGATTGTTTCAAGTCTCATGTTGCTTGTCATGTTACTTTATAAACTTTGATTGGAAAGAAAAATAGGAGGGCAGAAATGTAAGAAATATAAAACATAATGAAACACAATGTAAGAAATAGAGAACATAATGAAACACACACATACATATCTCTATACAATCAACACAATTATTTTCCTAGGAAATCCTTATGGGAGACAAGCAACCCTAAAAAGTAATGATGCTCTAGACTCCTTTTTCCCTAGGAAATCCTTATGGGAGAAAAACAACACTAAAATGTAAACATGCTCTACTCTCTCTTTTATGGTATGGAAAATATGTTTAAGGTAATATCTCTAGAGTTAGCTAAGACTTTTGGCGTGTAAGGTTGCTATAAAAACTTAACTTCATACATTTTTCTCTCTAACTTCACACTCCTAGTTGTATTTTCAACTATGGAACAAAATACAATAACACAAAATGGAACTCTTATTCCTCCTAGTGGCCAAGTGTTTAACGTAGCGTGATAGCCAACTAGGTGTAAGATTTGACTCCATCAACCATTAACAAGGTTTGTGATTTTAGACCTTTTAGAGTCTTGTTAAAATTCCACATGTAGCTAGCTTGCTATGCATGAGTAATGGGGCTAAAATGTCATTCTCTCGTACCATGGTGGTCAACATGATATAGGTCAACTTACTAAAGGCATAAATTTTGAATGAACTTCATTTGATGTTTTTCTTGCACCATTGGATATATGTTCTAAGTGTAGAATAATGGTCAATATTTCGGCACAAGGAATAATCGTTTGACCCCCAAAAATGTCATTTAATACCTCAAAATGACTCCAAAAGGTTTTAGATCCCAATTCTCCACCCACCATTAAAATGACCCTACAAGTTGATTTTTTCAGTTTTTTCACTCTATAAGCATCAAAATATATGACAAATAATATAATTATCCAATCTAGATCATTATTTAATAATTTGTTAAAATTATGAGTAAGATATACATCATGGAATTTAAATAAATATCATTAATTCATTGAACACCCTTGTACATTCCTTGTTGATACTTTGAAATTAATATGTTTTGAAAATTAATTTGTTTATGGATTCTATTTTCCACATTCTCTCAACCATATCAAAAACCTTCTTATAATATTTGAAACCTAAGGTCTTTCCCATACCAAAGTATGTTCTTTTAAAACATGTTTTCTTAGTGATATGGGTGATTTAGAAATGATTGGGAGAGTGAAATTCCTCATTTAATACACAATATGTTTGGTTCATGCCACTAAGCCAAGAATTTTAAATTCAACTGACTTAATATAACCAACTAAATCCTGCAAAAAAATAATAAAACAATTTATGCTAGGGTTGTGGATTTATGCATTGAAACAACACACCATGATATTTCAAATTTAAAAATAATGGTTTGAGTCCTAGGTAGCTTAGAATCCTATCTAGAGGTTTGTTTTCAAAATAAGGATGCACTCCCATTTGATTCTCATGATTAGGTTGTAATCGTGAGGCTCTCACTCAAGAGTGGACCTTCCCAAAATCTTGTGATGTCTTGTCACAAACAAAACCATCAAATTGAAAAACACATCATGCTTGTGACGTCTTGTCACAAACAAAACCATCAAATTGAAAAACACATCATGCAAGAAACATAGCTAGCTGACATATCATTTTTAGCTAGCTGACATATCATTTTTCTCCTTCAAAGAAAAAAAATTCACATCATGTGAATATCTCCATGTACTCTTACATATTGGTGTACAAAACCATAAACCAAACACAAGTCGACAAAACATGCCTCTTCAAACAACTGACTCTCAAGTCAAATAAACAAGCTTGAGGTAATGAACATGAAATAAAATTCCTTCTTGGAATAGCTTCATGTGCCTCCTTGGCTTTGGAGCATTCTCCATCATGTTTTCCATAACCAAGACCCAAATAATTAGGCCCTTCCTCAACAACATTTTGCTCAACTATGCCTTTTACTCAACTATGCCTTGTACATGTTTGCCTTTAACCTTTTACTTTAATAGCACATATTCATCAAAAATTTGGACCTTATTCCTCTAGTGTGTCTCTCAAAAACACGTACACATTCATTTTGAGAGGAAATTGAAGACAAAAACCAATAGCTAATTCTTCTAACTAACCTTGAATAAAATGAGCTAAATTGTGCTTTGATACCAACTTGATTTGAATATGGAAAAACTAGTTTTGTTGGGCTATCTCCCTCATTAGTTAAATAAAAATGTGTTTAGGATCGTCTAAAGTTAGCCAATTGGGAAGGGGTTTATGTGTCAAGCTTTAAGTGTATTTTTTGAGAAATTTATGAGTTAATTAGCTTTTAAAAACTCATGTGTACAACAAATAAAATGTAAAATTTTTATTTAGGAAATTTTTTTCCCTCAATCCAGATTCCGATCATTGGACATGTAAGAGGAAGAAAGAGGGAATTCATTTTTCAAATTCTAGACCTTGTCTAAACCAAAATAAACTAGAGGTTTGGTTTTCAAATACATTCACTTATTTGGAAAATTTCTAGCTACCAAAAGTCCATATGCCAATCTACCTCCCAAGAAATCCATTTATTACACCACTCGTTAGTTTTTAGTCTTCCTATATTCTCTATCAACCTTTTCTAGTGATTCTTGAAAGGTGGATACTTAAATCCTTCCTAAAAATTTGAGCTCTAAAACAAGAAGACATACAAGGTCATTTTAAGTCATTCTTCTATCCAATTATAAAAACCAAGTGAATATTTCTACATATTGATTTTTGTCCCATAAACTGTACAATATATGTGGAGTTGCCTCGCCCTAAGCGAGATGTTTAACAAACATAATAATAGAGAAACAATTAGTGACGTCACCAAAAGATGTAGCCTCTTCAAGGTATCATATCCTCTCATCAAGGTCAAGAATCTATTCACCAAAAATGTCCTATGGAAATGATGGTTTAAGAAACAAAACCAGACAAAAACCTTCAAAGAGAACAACAAAATCTAAAACCTCTTCAAGGTCTTCAATCTACTCGTAAAGTTAAATTGTGTCTTGATCAAGTCCAACAACAAAGAAACATTCAATGACAACACCAAAATCTACAACTTCTTCAACATCTTCTAAACCATCTTCAAAGTCAATATTGTGTGCATCAAATTCCTCAGCAAGGTCATCAATGGAGTCATCAAAACTACTATATCAAACTTCAATGCCAAAAATAAGTCAAAAGAATTCAATTTATCCTCCAAAACCTTCTTCTTTGAGCAAAGCTAGCATGATGTCGTCGAGAAATTCAGTAATTCCACGAGGAAATTCTATCAAAGTTAAAACAAATCCTTTCCATCCATATTTAATGCCTACTTTTTCAGGTGGAACACCTCCAAATTTAAGGACCACAATGCCATAAAATATGTAACTTTACCTAATAGGTGTAGACTTAGAACCCCCAACTTTGCGTGACATGTACAATTGAAGATCTTATATGGTAAGCAGTGTGAGAAGAGAGTCATGGTCACTGAGTTGAGCAAGAGAAATAGTTTGGTATGACAACCTTACTTGTGATAGGTCTAGCTAGTAGACTACCAAATTACATGGTAATGGCATTCAAAATGTAAAAATTCCCATTTCACTTGGAAATAATATGGTAGAGAAAGGTATAGATGAAAGAAGATATCCATATATGGTAAAGAAATCAAAAAGTTCTATCAATTCCACCTTGCAACTCTAAGAGACATTGAATTAAATTTCATCTCAAGACAAGGCTTTGAGAGGACACTCTCAAAGCCAACCTTCGTTATGGCTTTGAAACACATGGTAAGTATCAAGACTTAGCAACCTTATTTGCATAATTTTTTCTAGCGTGGACCTTAATGTCATAGCCTTCTTTTGCCTAAAATGAATGCAAATTTCCTTGCAATTTGGCTTGCGACATTCATAATTCATGCTCATGGAACATGATTGCGTTGCAATTGTGATAACATCTGCTATATGCAGAAGCTAATAAAGAATGATCGAAAATGACATTTTTGATCTGTTTTTTTGAAGATTTAAGGAAAATTACACCAAGTAGCTTCCAACCTCATATGACCATCATGTCAAACTCATCTCAGGATATTGTCCAAGTAAGAGCCACTTAAGCAAGCAATCTAGTATACATGACTCCAATTTCAATTAGCAGCAATGGCAATTCTAAGTATGGTGCAAAAATTGCTCCAGATCCTTAATGGGGCATGTTTGATGACAATAATTTGGGGAGTGAGAGAGGGAGATGGTAGGAGAAAAAATTCAAGGAATCCATGGGAAATTGAAAAATATATAACTAATAAGGTGGAAGACATTTGTAACCTAAGAGAGAAACCTGTTAGGAAATGGGTGAAGTTGGTATTACACACCCAATTGGATAACCTCGAGGAGAAAACATTTCTCCCACTTTATTTGTTGGCATAATCTAGTAAGTGTTATTCATTAGCATGTATTTTGTAAAGGCCTTGACCTAGTTCCCATTCAACTCCATCCACCAAGTTGTAGAGGATTCCAAGCCTAATTTCATGAAAAGTAAGTTGGGGATGATCACATTGACTTGCTTGATGACGTGTCTATGAAGATTAACTACCTTGAACTATTTTTTTGCGTAGGGAAAGAGACACATTCCCATGTTTGAGCATGAAAACGTTCTTTGATATTGTTAATGCTTCTAGTGTTTACTTCTATCAGTTCTATAGGCAGAGTCTGTAAAGGGCCAAGTAGCCTCTGGATCTCATCTTTTATGAAAGGTGACATATCTAGTAAATGCCCCTATAGTCAATCTCTGGAATGGATCTAAATAGAAGTTCTTCATTTTAATATCCATAAAACACAACAACTTTAAGGTAAACTAAGTACATGTGTCATTTCTCCCACAAACTAAAGTGTATAAGTGGTAAATTTTATACCAAGAGTGCTCCCACCATGTAAAGTGCAATTTGATGAACTTATCATTTTTATAATTTCTTTTTCGATTAAATTTAGTTTCACACATAATCAATTATTGCTTTGAAAGTTGTGTTCTACATAATTTGTGTACACTAAATTACAAATTGATTTTTTGAAATCTATTTTGTGTAAATGTCGACCAATAGATATATATCATGGAGGATGAATGACGAATATCAACCGAATCCCATATGGAGGTTCAGGGATCGGGGGATGTTCACGGTATTTAAATATATAATCTTAAATATCCATACATGTGTGTACATATGGAATTGATTTTTTATTAATTTTGTGAGTTAAACTAGTTTTTAATAAGTTTCATATTTTAATTTTTAGGAGGTAAGAGGAGAAGGGTTTCTACTCCATCCATGGAGCATGGCCATGGTTCAACTGGTCGAGGTATGAGTGGTAGCAGGTTGCGTGAAGGGGGTGATATTTATTCCCCCGAAGGCCAATCAACGGTTGTTGGTTCTCAACAGGGTCATTTTGGGTCTAGTTCTCAGCAGCGTCATTCTGGGTCTGGTTCTCAGCAGGGTCATGTTGATAAAGATGTTAACCAACAACATCAAGGTTGCCATCAATTTCAATATTTTTTCATTAAATTTGTACAACTTTTTTTACACATGTTTTTTTCTAATATACGAAATTTTATATATATTGATGCAGAGGCCGAAAATGTTTGAACTAGTGGTCAAAATAGACGCAGGGTAGCTCGCTACATTCAAGAAGAAGGTTGTCAACCCAGCACAACTTATTCGGCCGAGATTACTGATATACCATGGGAAACCAACATGGCGGAATGCACCTTACAAAGGTGTGAAAGACTTCATGCAAAACTGCAAAGAGATCTCGTGGCTTTGTCTCTACCTATTGAGAGTCAACAAAGCCTTGAAATAGTTACACATTCATTGGGTGAAATGATAAATGTGTACAAAAATCTTAGGCCAACGACTAATTCATTTGTATAAATGATGAGAAAGAGAAACGAAACAGTGATGGGTCCCGATAAATGGGAGGAAGTAAAACAAAAAGTTACAAAAGAAGTGGCCAAGTCAATGTTTAATTACAAGAAAGGGCCAAAAAGAAAAATGTTGAAGGTGAAGTATTTCAAGCACCCAAACATAGCTCGTTATTTGTATGATAGGCACCTTGCGGCCTATAGAAGGCTTCCATGGAAAGATGAGGTTCCTGTTTATTTTGCACAAATGTTTTATGCAGAATTTTTTTTGGGTATGAAACCCAATTACAATGATCTTCTTTCAGAATTTTTTGGCCCGGGGAAAGGTAGATTATATGACCATAAGGGTGCTAAGCGAGATGTGGAGTTGCCTTGCCCTGAGCTGCCATTGGTGAGTCAACTGTTTCGAGTCGAAACTTTGCGATCAGAGATGGATGCGACTTCTCAAATAAGTCGAGAAGTAAGGGATGTTATGATCGAGAATGTTCATAGAGGATTGGGTGGAGTCGATCTTTCTTTAAATCGACAAAGAGCACGTGAAAATGAACGTGCCGATTTTGTTTATTGTACAGATGAGGAGATTGACAACATGAATGTTGAAGATCTCCGAACATATGCAAAAAAAATTTGCAATGGTTTGCAAGACTTAATTTTTCATGAGGAAGAGAGCATCGGAACGGTATGTGTTAGTGATCTTAGGGTTTGAAAATATTTTTACATATACATGTGTACAATTTGTAATAAATACATGTATACATTTATTTGTATGTGTACATTAATCTAACAAAAATGTATGATTATATGTTAAAACACCATTTGCAGTTCTCAGGCATGATGCGTGACGAAAATGTTAATATCACGTTCAGGACCTCTGGTTCAAACAATGCAGATGGGTCTGACCATCAAGATATGTTGGAAAATGTTAGTGTTTTTTAAGTGACTCTAAAATAAATAATTGTTGCCACACATGTACATGTATGTATATATATAATTTGATAAAATGTTTTAACAGGTACCGATTCCATCTGATGTTTTTGGGATGGCGATACCTTCTTCTTCCTTGGGAGATGTACCTTCTACTTCCTTGGGAGATGAGCCACAAGTATGGACAATTTTTCACAAGTTTAAAATTTATGTTTAAAAGTTATATATATATATATATATTCTACCTCAAAAAGTTTCATTAAAAATTGAGATATATATATATATATATATATATATATATATATATATATATATATATATAAAGAGAGAGAGAGAGAGAGAGAGAGAGAGAGAGATCTATATTTTGAGTTATTTAAAAATTTTTGAATTTAGGTTCCTATAGAAGATTTCTTTAATCTGCGGACTCTAGCGACGGAGATAGGAACATCCACAACATTTGAACAAGTTGTCTTTAGTTCCTTTTTTTAATATTATTGAAAATAAGTTTATATATGTACACGTGCATTTTCATTTGAAAGTTTTTAATATATATATATTTAACTGTACATGTATATTGTACAGTTTACCGTTGCAGATGTTCCTATGGGAGAACTTGTTCATCAAATGGAGAGGGAACTTTATGAGGTATTGCATGATTTTTTTGTTATATTTTGTTTTTTACATGATGTTTTAGATATATATATTTTCATTCATTTTTTAAACATCAAATTTTAATGTTCAAGTACATGTGCATTGTGTATGTAGGTTTCCCATTCACATGATAGGGCGCGGACTGAGACCCTAGTAGGGAAGACGCTAGATTCGTCTCCATTTGATGGAAATGATTTACAGTAGCTTTGATTTCAAAATTTATATGGTATTAAAATTTGTTAAACTTGATACAGTTTGATACTTTTGAGATTTACAATTTTTGGACATATTTTATTACATTGTTAATATAATTTGTTTTATTTAATTTTTGGATGGTTTTAGTACTTTTGGCATGTGAATGTGAAGTAATGTTGTCATCTATAAATTAATGTTGTCATCTGAACTAAATTTGGCATGTTATGTAATGACATGTGTTATAATTTGTTTTGTTTTTAAAATTTAAGTTTTGGATGCTTGGAGTACATTTGGCATGTGAAGTAATGTTGTAATCTATATTTTTTTGTTAAATTAAAAGTTAAAAGTTTTGGATGGTTTCAATCTACATTTGGCATGTGATATTTAATGTTAAATGTTTTTGTTGCATAGTTGAATTATAATTGGCATGGCATGTGAAGTTTTTAAAACTCAAGTTTTGGATGGTTTCAATCTACATTTTGCATGTGATATTTAATGAACTTTAAATGTTTAATGTTTTAATGTTGCACAATATATAATCAAAAGGTTTTTAAAACTTAAAGTTTTGGATGGTTTCAATCTACATTTGGCACATGTGCTATATAATGTTAAATGTTTTTATTGGATCTAGTTGAACTATAATTGACATGGCATGTGAAGTAACGATCTATATATAATTTAAAGTTTTTTAAACTCAAGTTTTTGAATGGTTTCAATCTACATTTCGCATGTGATGTTTAATGTTTTAATGTTGCATGATATATTATCAAAAGTTTTTAAAATTTTAAAGTTTTGGATGGTTTCAATCTACATTTGGCACATGTGTTATATAATGTTAAATGTTTCTATTGGATAGTTGTTCACTATAATTGGCATGGCATGTCAAGTAATGTTGCACAAATCCCTTTTAGATGGTTGAAGTACATTTGGAATTTTAAGATTGCTTTTGATCTCTCCATGTAGTTTTGTTTGAATGAAAAAATTTCCAATAGGAAGAACATAGCTTTTCAATGCAACTAACCATGTATCAATTGAGCTCTAATTGAAAAAAGAGTTTAAAGAAGTAGATATATGTAAAAATTATCCCTTTAATTTTGATTGGAAATATAAGTCTAGTACATATATATGTTTGTTGAATTTGGGTCAATGTCGTTAATGCACTCAAATAGGTAGCCTTATCGATTTATTTACATTGTTGAAACTTAAATTACCAAAAACTCTGGAAAACTATTTTTTCATCAATGCACATAGAAAAACTAGTTCTAGTTAATTGCATTCTAGAACATATATATATATATATATATATATATATATATATATATATATATATATATATATATAACATTTTTCATCAATGCACATGTATAGAAAAACTACTTTCAGTTGATACTAGAGCACGTGCTTGTACCCAAACAATTTGTACATGTGCAAACACTTGCACAAATAACATAAGCAACTCAATTTTTAGTTGAGTACTGGAAGTTCTAAAACATATTTAATCCAAAGATAATAAATTGTTGGAAAATTCACTCAAAAAAATTATAATGGAATTCCATCCTCAATAATCCGTTCATGATCGGATTTTGACATTTTCCATCTCTTAATTTTCGATTTTTTCTTTGATTGAACTTCTATCAACTTTATGCGTGTTGCACACACCAAGTGACTATATTGACAACTTATGGAATCAGGTTCATAGTCTTCAAAGTAAACAAATTCTCCACTTTGATGAGTTTGTCTGAAAAAATAACCTTTTAGTATAATAGACCCTCTGTCATATTGAAATCCGTGATCATTATAGTTTTGTAATAATTTCATTTTTCGTTCAGTGCAACGCATCAAATAATACTTCACATTTTCATCGTTGTCAATAGGTGCAATTACAACAAAACATCTCCTGCACTATAAAATAAATTTAACAAAATTATGCATATTTAAATTTATTTCTAGATCTTTAAATCATTAGAAAGTAATTCAAATGTTACATTCTCTAACAAGATCAGAAACTCAATCACCATCGGATGATATTGTAGTTTCCTTTGATTGCATTTCTTCAAACATTGCAACAGACATTTTGCCCTTTGTATTTATCTCTGTATGTTTCCAATCGTTCACATACATTTTGTTTTCACAAACGTCATTGGATTTTGTGTTGTCTATGCAAACATCACAAAAACAAGAATATTTTCTTTTATCCAATGCAAACACATTTTTGGATGACTTTGTTTGAATTAAATGCAATTTTCGAGTCCCTTTTATTGTTTCAACGTCATTTCCAATTGATCTATCTACGTCTTCGATTTCAATATGCCAGAAAAACCTTTATTTGGAAAATTAGAAAAAGAATTTGTAAATATAATATCAAAATACAATCAAAGATAATCATTGCATGATAAATGTACAATGTTTAAAATTAGATTTCCAATATAAATTAAATTGAATGTACCTTAGCACTTCTTTTGATGGGTTTCTCTCATGGCTTAGAGCAGCGATGCACCATTGAACAAATTCTTCAGCGTTCACAAGTTGGCTTGCAGAGTGGTTCATTTGATATCTTCGAAGTGCTCGTTTTATGCATGCTCCTGCACCATCATGTTCTCCTTTTCCATGGCCAGTCTCAAAGAAATTCCAACAATGTTTAATGCCGGTTTTCTTATGAAGACAACACAACCAAGAGAATGATTGTGAAGATTTGAATTGACCTGCGCATCCGTCTGACCATATCCAATGTTCATTGAATGTTATTCCACGATTTTTCAATGAATCATAAATTTTTCCAAAACAATGTTGTACAAAACATGTATCATGTGTACGATCGTCACTGATATAAAAGTGATATTCTTTAATGATATGTCAATTTTCACTTGTGCTTTCTATATGATCTACATTTTGTTCAGCATGTCTATATAGAATATGGACGAGCATGGAGACTTGGTCAGAATGATAGTATTCATTATGAATTTCTTTTTGTGGAACAAATGTGTATTTTTCTGCAAAATCAATCACTGACAAAATGGTCTATGGTGGAAAAACTTCATGAGATTTTTTGAATTGCAAGTCTTGCCATCGAACTCTATGGGAATGCTTGGTGTATTTGTAAATTTCTGCCTCAAACTTTCTCATAAAGTCTATCAGAAAAATTTCGTCTTCTAGTAATTTGATTCTTTTAACACTATTTGCACCTTGAATCGACGTATCGATATATTCATATCTCTTCCATTTCACTTTCATGTTGGACAATGGTTGATCATTTATATCAATACGATATTTGTTTTGAAATTTAGTCAAATTTCCATAATCATCGCATTTTTTACCACCAACACATTTCTTTTTGTAAAACATGTGAATTGTTCTTCCAATATTCATATATTATTTTTTTAACATTTTCTCCAATTTTATCTTTGTATGGTTGCCTACAAATAGCTCTCCAACAAGCGAGTTCATCATTTACATCTATTTGCAGCCGAAATTTCCGATGTTTGTGCAAAGTTTTTCGCGAGGTTCCCAGTGCTCATACCATAGATGTTACCAAACGATTCTCTTGAGTACTTGATGAAACCATTACCATCTGTATTTCTCTACGTACAATTGAAACATCTTTCTCTCTAGATCTCTTAATTGACTTTATAGCACTACTCATATTTTTTATCACATCTTCCTTCATTTTTTTTTATCTTTGGTTGATTTTCAAATACCCAATAGTGTCGTAGCTTCTTTTAATTTCCTTAATGATAGGAGACCTTTCAACATTTGAGCCTGAACTGTCACCCGCTCATTTAAGAAATAATTTTCAAAAATGCAGTTAACACGATATCGTATAACATGGTCAGGTTTTTTATCTCCATATGTGTGAGTGTCAACATTTTCTAACATCTCATTATCGATAGTGATTTCATCTGTACATATTCGAAAAAATAGTACATATTCAATAAATAATTAAATTAATAAATATATCTATAATTTCAAATATTTTTCAAATTATTTCATCAAATAAAAATTAATCTTCACATTTTACATTAGGAAAATTTTAAATATATCAATACATCATAATATTTACATTTACATACCTGCTTCAATTTCTGCTGGAGGTTGATTTTCTTCTTCAATATTTTGAGAAATATCTCTGTCTGTTTACATTAAACAAAATATTTTTCAAATTAGTTCATCAAATAAAAATTAAGCTTCACATTTTACATTAGGAAAATTTTAAATATATCAATAGATCATAATATTTACATTTA
Organism: Pinus albicaulis; assembly: GCA_034641835.2. Taxonomy (NCBI): domain Eukaryota; kingdom Viridiplantae; phylum Streptophyta; class Pinopsida; order Pinales; family Pinaceae; genus Pinus; species Pinus albicaulis. The sequence continues at coordinate 396,815,346 of CM076576.1, forward strand.
CTTACTTGCTTCAATTTCTGCTTGAGGTTGATTTTCTTCTTCAATATTTTGAGGAATATCTATGTCTGTTTACATTAAACAAAATATTTTTCAAATTAGTTCATCAAATAAAAATTAAGCTTCACATTTTACATTAAGAACATTTTAAATATATCAATAGATCACAATATTTACATTTACATACCTACTTCAATATCTGCTTGAGGTTGATTTTCCTCTTCAATATTTGAGAGGGCTTCTAACTTTCTTTTGCGAGATTGTCTCGTCTCTTCTCTACGTTCCTCATGGTCTCTTTTTCGATCATATTTTCTCGCACAAGTTCTTTGATTTCCCATGATAATAGGGTATGAACTTCAAAAAATTTCCTTCAAAAAATTAGACAATAACTCGATTACAAAAAATATCACAAAAGATTTAATTTAAAAAAATTTAGTTTAAATTTTTTGCAAAAAATACATACTCCAATTCAAAACACTTACTTTAAAAAATTTGAGAGAAAAATATCTTATAAAAATGAAAAGAAGCTCAAAATATTTACTTCAACTCAAAACACATACATACCTCCAAGAAATGTCTTTTGAATGTACGTCCAAGAAATTTTTATAAGTTCAAAACAATTTTTTGCAAAATCAGGCCGCCTCCAAGAAATGTCTTCCAAAAAAATTCTTTAAACCCAAAACAATTCTTTGAAAAATCAGTTTGCTTCCAAGAAATGCTCTTAAATCCAAACTTTGAAGAAAAGTTTTTAAACCCAAACCAAGATCTTTGTAAAATGAGATGAAATGTGCGAAAATTGTGAATAAATTGCCGCGAAATGTGTTTTATAATAAAAAAATATTTACTGTTTTATAACTCTTCAAAAAAAGAAGAGAAAAACATATGCTTGTATGCATTATTGAATTAGATTATGGGAGAGAAAAACTAGTAATCGCATGCCTTATTTTTTGTATGGAAGGAAGCATTTATTGTGTTATAACTCTTCAAAAAGAATAGAAGAGAAAAACATATGCTTGTATGCGTTATTGAATTTGATTATTGGAGAGGAAAACTAGTAATGACATGCTTTATTATGTTAAGATTTTTGAGAGAAACATGTACACTTCCATGCATGGAAAAATATAGTTTTGGTATTAGATTTCTAGAGAAAAGGAAGGTGCAATCACATAATATTGATTATGTTAGTCTTCTTTTGGGAAAAATAATATGCATAACCTAAAGGGATTAACTATGGTATTCTTTTTCTTTTGGGAAAATATTATGTATAGTTATTGGGCTAGATATTTTGGTAAGATGAAAATGTTTTTTTGCATGAAAGAATAAATATTATGTGTCTGATCCCTTGGAAAAGAAAGGTGTTTATTTTTCCATGCAATATTTAGTTAGTTTTCTTTGGAAATAAATATATTTTTTACATGCAAGAAGAACAATCTATCTTATTTTATGTTGGAGAGGACAAGTAGTTACATACATGAATATTGGTATGTTAACTTTGTTTTAAATAGAGTTGGCATTTTTATACATAATAGTCGTTGTGAATAGCTCTCGTGTGGAAAATAGGTTTAAAAAAAAACATGCATTCGCATGCATAAGTATAAAATCTATTGCGTCAATCCCTTTGGAAAAGAAAACATAAGAGTAGGCACAAAGGAAATTTCTTGTTGGGATAGTTATCTTGAAAGTTTTTTATGCATTTTCATGCACAATAATATTATCTTGTATGTTAATTTTCCTTTGGAAAGAATATGAAAGTGCATGCAAGATTTTTTCAGCGTTGTTGGAAAGATGGCCCTTGATAGTGATTTATTTGTTACTAATGCATGTGAAATGTTGTTAAAGAAGACAATTCATACCAGTCAGTTTATGTTTTATACATGTATACAAATAGTTGTTGAAGTGTCACAAATAAAAATTGATTATTGGTGTATTAATATTTTATATAATCATGATATTAAGTGTGTTGATGACAAAAATGGTAGGAAATGATAGTGACTTGAGTAAAGAATTGTTCATGTTTAACATTGTGGAAGATAAAGATTTGTTAGTCCATGCAGGTTTAAGAGTTCCAACTGCAAGATGACCCCATTAATGGAAACAATCTGACCACAAATAAAAAAGATTGAATATTCATGGGTAAATCATATCATGATGATTGTAATAACTTATCGCTAGTTATGTTGCATTTAAGATTATTTTTCTATGTAATATTTTATGACAATTATAAAGGGATGGACTCCCTTATAGCCATTGAGTGAGGGGTGAACACCCCTATGAGCATTTAATAATAAAATTAAACATTTGTTGGTTTTCACCCTATGGGGTTTCAAGGGTATATCGGTGTCTAATGATGTGATTGTTCATTGTGTATGCTAGAATACACAACGTCTCCACCTTTTCTTCTCTTGCCTTACCTTCACCCCACACTCCTCAACATGCCCCCGCTCTTGCACCATTGTTTCTCCATTGTGTTCTACTTCCCTAAGTTATCTCACAATTACCATATGCCTATCCCCGTCATACCCTTCACGCACTACACATAGTGCACGTCTCCATTCACCTCTAGCCAAAGACTCTCTTTCTTTCTTTCCGTATGCCTCTTTTTGCTGCTCACTCCTCATATGCATCTTGCGTGTTGAACACACCAAAACATCCCTCAAGTTCAAAGGTGGTATGGGTTCATCCTTTACTTAGGGAACCCATACTCCACCTCCCTTCCTGTAGTGCATGCCATTAAATTCAATCAAATAATTAGTGGTATATTAAATGAAGTACCTTGAGTTGAATCATTTCCCAAGAAATTTCTCCCCAAACTCTGAATTTGTGTCCTCTCCTTAGTCCAATCATTACTTAAATTTTACATCAATTTACAAAAACAATCCATATAACTATATTTACATGAGGGGTGACAAAAAATATTCACACAAAATAACATATAACTCGGATGTCAAGAATAATGAAGGATGGTATTTAACCTTTTATCTAGTTTTGATTATTTCGCTAATATATCACTTTAAATACCTCTCTTGCTAGTCATCATTCATGTATGCTTTGAAATTTATTACCTTAACTAATGTTTTATGGACATAAATAATAGGGTATCCTACAACAAGTTGAAAATTGGAACCATCATTTGAATGTTATTTCTGTTTTTTCAATTGATCTCTTCTCCCTTTTCTATTTGCAACATTTCAAAGGGATCATTGTATCTTGTCTTCATGCTTCATAAATGTGAGCAGAGTTTCCTTTCTTGTTTCCATCCCCATTCCCAACTAATTTTATAGTCTTATGAGGTTTGGTCTAAAGTCTCTTGTTTTCTCAATTGTTGTTAAGTGCTTTCCATCAAGTGTTTATGCTCAAAATAGAGCTTTCCCTTTAAAAGGTACATTTCCAAATCAACTTCACTATTTTCTTGAATGTCTTATCAAGGGGCCATAGATGTAAGGCCAATGGAAATCCTTGCTCCAAATCCAGGTGGACAATGATTCTACCATACATTGCCATATTTTTATCCTTAGTAACTTGATAAGCTTTGAATGATGCACCTACAATGTTGTTAACAACTTCAAACAATGGGCCATGAAATATTCCAAGAATAAACTTGATTAACTTATCACTACAAAATATGTTATGTTGCATTTTCAAAGGTGTAACAAGCTTAATATAGTAATGACCACAATGGTTTGTCAAGCTTATTTTGTCATTATATTATTGTTGTCCATTCTTTAGTCGTTATTGAAAGCTTCTTTAGCGTATTTACATGGACACCTCTTATATGTGTGTGGAAATTTTGAAAAGATATCTAAGTTCATTGGGACCCTCCCTACGGGTACAATGGGGAAATAAATGGCCCATTAAAATAAAAATGGTGGAAGCCATCCAATGTGTGGTGGAATAAGTAAACTATGTTGAATAGTTATTATTAAATAAATTCCACTGTGGTAGTTAGTATGACATAAATATAATATAGTTTGATTAAAGAAAGCCCACTAGGTAGTTAGGAGACTGTTATGACCCACCTAGATCCATCTTAACTCTGAGTCTATCACACACCAAGAGGGATCAAATATCTCAAGGTGAAAATTTTGAGTGCAAAACTTGAGGAAAATTTTACACCTTGAGAGATTTGATCATTTTCGACACTTCATAGATCTAGTGTTAAGATGGATTTAGGCTAGTTTTTTTTTTTTTTTTTTGTATGTGGTTCATAAACCCTAAAGATCAATGATTGCTATGTCCAAAAAATATTTGTACTATACATATCCACCCGAAGGGATTACTCCCTGTTGGCTCAACCACATAGCCTAACCTCGAGGATGTCAAGAGAATTGAACCTGTGACCTTTAAATAGAAAAGGTGCTTTAACGACATGGACTCGACCAATTGAGCTAACCTTTAAGGTTAAGCTAGTTTAATTATTGCTAATTACTAATTATAATTATTAATTTACTCTTTATGTAATTTTACCAAGTCAAAATGTTTACATAACATAACATAACATTACAACATCTCTTCCATACTAGGCGGGAAAGCGCCTCTTAGCACAATTAGGGTTATCATGTTCATTATAATAAATATTGAGTTTTTACGAATTATGTGTGAAGTTTATTTTGTTTCAAGATTAGATCATTCAAAGATTTCCCAACTTTAACAGTGAAGTGAACATGAATGGATTCCTTCTATAAAATGATAAATTGTAAGATATGAATCTACCTTAAAGATTTTGATATTAATAAATTATAAATTATTTTTGATATCTTATTATGACTATTTTTGTGGTAGGGATCATAGCAAGCGGTATTAGAGCTCTTTCTCAAGTGAGAAAAATATTATATATATATGTGTGTGTGTGATAGTTAAGTAATTCTTGTAACTTTACATTTAAAAAAAAATTAAGTTCTTTTGGAAAAACCTTAACCCGCCACCCAAAAAAAATCCCAATTCAAAGATCATGGAATGAAGATATTGCTAATTTAAATTTAGGTAGTTTGGGGTTTTTCTATGACGACCACATGGATTTTAGAGCATATATTTTTTATGTTGTCATTGTATTTTCAGTAGACTAACATCATTGTAAAGATTATATTTGGAGCTTTGATTTGACATATTATATATTATGTTTTCGACCAATATTTAGTGCATTAGATTCCTTGCTAATTTTCATCTTCAAATTCCTAAAGGAAATGAAAAATGACATCATGGTGGAACATGCCATGCGAGAAACAATGTTGGTGATTTTTTTTTTCCAAAATTTTTCGATAAGATAACAAGACATGAAGGAGATATGAAGGAGGGATATATTATTGGTACCACATCTTTTCATCAATGAAGAGTATAACTGCGAAAAACATACCTTATATTATTTGATTTTTATGCCAGATAAGAATGATTGTTTATATACATATAGCGATAACTATTGTGTTAATATTCTTGAAAACAATTAAATTATTCTCATGCATAAACATAGAACTATTAAGTTTGATATTTATTGAAAAGAAATAAGTTATAGACATGCACACAAAAATAAAACAATTATGTTGATAATTCTTGAAAAATAATTAAGTTATTTCATTTAAGAGATTACCAAAGATGTTCTCATGATGCATATGCATTAAAATTTTAAAGAGAAATTATATACCCTTGAAGAGAATATGTGCTAATGTGCACATGAATAATATCTAGTATATTTGATCTACTAGAATTGGGTATGTGATTTTACAAGCATGGGGAGCTAGATTCGTGAAAAAAGAGATAAATAACTTTTTTGAGGAGGAGTTCACATAAAATCTTTGCATAAAAGACAATTGGTTGTTGTTATTTGAGAATGATTTGTTATTCATGTTATTTCTTGAGGAAATATTACAAATCAGTCTCTTGTGTGCAATGATAAGAAAAAATTTTGTATTGCATGCATAATAGCTAGTGAGTTAGCTATCTTTTGGAAAAAGAATAATTAGTTTATTAAATTCCTTGGAATATATATATATATATATATATATATATATATATATATATATATTCCAAGGAATTTAATAAACTAATATATATATATATATATAAAAGAAAATATTTATTGTTTTATAACTCTTCAAAAAAAGAAGAGAAAAACATATGCTTGTATGCATTATTGAATTAGATTATGGGAGAGAAAAACTAGTAATCGCATGCCTTATTATTTGTATGGAAGGAAGCATTTATTGTGTTATAACTCTTCAAAAAGAATAGAAGAGAAAAACATATGAATGTATGCGTTATTGAATTTGATTATTGGAGAGGAAAACTGGTAATGACATGCTTTATTATGTTAAGATTTTTAAGAGAAACGTGTACACTTGCATGCATGGAAAAATATAGTTTTGGTATTATATTTCTAGAGAAAAGGAAGGTACAATCATATAATATTGATTATGTTAGTCTTCTTTTGGGAAAAATAATATGCATTTGCACACCTAAAGGGATTAACTATGGTATTCTTTTTCTTTTGGGAAAAGATTATGTATCGTTATTGGGCTAGATATTTTGGTAAGATGAATTTTTTTTTTTTGCATGAAAGAATAAATATTATGTGTTTGATCCCTTGGAAAAGAAATGTGTTTATTTTTCCATGCATTATTTAGTTAGTTTTCTTTGGAAATAAATATATGTTTGACATGCAAGAAGAACAATCTATCTTATTTTATGTTGGAGAGGACAAGTAGTTACATACATGAATACTGGTATGTTAACTTTGTTTTAAATAGAGCTAGCATTTTTATACATAATAGCCGTTGTGAATAGCTCTCATGTGGAAAATATGTTTAAAATAAAACATGCATTCACATGCATAAGTATAAAATCTATTGTGTTAATCCCTTTGGAATATAAAACATAAGAGTAGGCACAAAGGAAATTTCTTGTTGGGATAGTTATCTTGAAAGTTTGTTATGCATTTTTATGCACAATAATATTATCTAGTATGTTAATTTTCCTTTGGAAAGAATATGAAAGTGCATGCAAGATTTTGTCAGCGTTGTTGGAAAGATGGTGCTTGATAGTGATTAATTTGTTACTAATGCATGTGAAATGTTGTTAAAGAAGACAATTCATACCAATCAGTTTATGTTTTATACATGTATACAAATAGTTGTTGAAGTGTCACAGATAAAAATTGATTATTGGTGTATTAATATTTTATCTAATCATGATATTAAGTGTGTTGACAACAACAATGGTAGGAAATGATAGTGACTTGAGTAAAGAATTGTTCATGTTTAACATTGTGGAAGATAAAGATTTGTTAGTCCATGCAGGTTTAAGACTTCCAACTGCAAGATGACCCCATTAATGGAAACAATCCGACTACAAAGACAAAGATTGAATATTCATGGGTAAATCATATCATAGTGATTGTAATAACTTATCGCTAGTTATGTTGCATTTAAGATTATTTTTCTATGTAATATTTTATGAAAATTATAAAGGGATGGACTCCCTTATAACCATTGAGTGAGGGGTGAACACCCCCATGAGAATTTAATAATAAAATTAAACATTTTTTGGTTTTCACCCTATGGGGTTTCAAGGGTATATCGGTGTCTAATGATGTGATTGTTCGTTGTGTCATTTTCATGATGTTAATTTCTTTCATGATATGATTTTTATATTATCAAGTAGGTGATTTAATAATTGATTTAAAATTATCATGGTTGTGTAACTCACTATGCTTTTACTAAATATTTCTCTAGGTGATGGTGATGGTTATTGTAATGGTCAATGAGGGAATATAGAAAGTAATTTAAAAATTTACATATTGTTAAATGTTGAAAAATTTTCCTAACTCTATCTTCTTTCCTACGAGGTTTCTAGGGTATGTTACAATAGTCTTGAGATGATGTGGCATGGCCCATGGTACTACCTGGAATCCACATCATCCCGCTCCTCGTCACCCTCTCATTTTCATCCTACTAACATCACCCTACCACATGTCACACTGTCAATGTGCGACGCCAAAAACTTTTCCACATCTTTCGAAAATCCCTAGTATATATATATCCCTTTTTCTAGATGCCAAAGTTTCTTGTCTCACAGAGACATATCTTCATCCTCCGAAATGTATGTATTCCCATCTCTGGACGTTAAAGTTTCCCATCCCAAAATTATGAATATGTACCTTGAAAATTTTGACTTAGAGAATTAAGGATTACAAAGAGTATACACATGCCTCCCGAGTGTCCTATAATTGTGATGATTTAAATCAGAGCCCAAAGGATTCTCATAGAATCCATTAAGGACTCACTCATACCCTATGTTTCAAAACTGAAAACTGCAAAAGAAATATATGAGAAACCGATGGAGCTGTTCTCTGTGAGTACTGCAGGAGAAGCAATCTCTCTAAAACAAGAACTATAAAAGATGAAATTGTCAAGAGAGGAAGGAATATCTTCATATTTTATGAGGATTTCTAAAATAAGAGACCAACTGCAAGAATTGGGAGAAGTAATGTCTCATAGTGAGATGACTACAGTGGTGTTGAATGCTCTAGTAGAAGATTTGGGAAACTTCACTTCAAGCTTATACGATAAGAAAGAAGCAACACCATTCTACGATCTATGGTCTCTATGTAAAATAGAGGAAACAATATTGAAATCCAAAGCTAATACAGGATCAAATGAAGGGAATCGAGCCTTTGCAGCCATGTCCAGGAAGAAAGGAAGGTTCGGAAAATTTGGTCCTAAAAATAAAAGAAGAAATATGGACAATGTACGATGCTTTGGATGTAATGAACTTGGGAATTATAAAAGGGATTGTCCTAAATCTGGGAAGGACAAGAGGAAAAAGGAATCCCATGTCACAGATGAAAGGGAAGAACCTGATTCAAAGAAATCTAAGAAAGAAGAAGCGAAAGATCTCTATTATGATTGAGATCATCTTTCACTTTAAGTGATTTTTGTTGGTTGTAAAATAGTATGATAGGAAGCCGAGTAGATTAATAACATCAAAGAAGCATGGAAGGAGCACTTGAAGAAGTATCTCCTGGGAACCTCATTGATAACAACATAGATAGAAGATAGTCATCTGGATCAAGGGTCATCATTCAATAATCAATATGGAAACATGTGCTGATATTTTTCTAATGGAGTCCTCTCTGGATTCACTGACTAGAAGGAAAGAAAAAGGTTTCATCAGGAATTCTATCTCGTAGAATTCAGGGATTAGAACATGATGATATATTGATGAACCAAGTCAAGGGAATGAAGTTCTTCATTCTAGTAAAATTGTTGGAGGATGGCTCAAAAGGAAAAAATATGAGGTACATATATCTATGTGCTGACACTGGATACTGTGAAGTCATGTCATATGGTTGCAGGTAATGGACTTCTATATTTAGAAGTATGATTTATGAAGGAGGATATTTTCTAGGTGCATCGGTTTCCATTAACAAATAAAATTAAATATGTCCTCATATCGAATATGAGGTAGTTATATACAAACAAGGAACTGGATACTGGAAGTTCTTGGGGATGAAGTTGTGCGGAGAAATAATGGAATAGATCATGAAGTGCAACCATGTAAAGAGGCGGTTATCATCCAAAATCCAAAAAATACGTGACTAGGAGATCTCTTGGGAAGATATGTGGACTCTAATAGAAGTATGGTAAAGAAGAAGACCCTTGACAAAACATATCTGTAGGAGATGTGTTAATCTGAATAGAGGATGTCGATGCCTACATGAAGATGTCATGGTGAAATATCATCACTAAGGTAAATTTTGATTTAAACGTTCTTATGTATATGTTTACTAGGATGAGTTTATACAAGGATGCCAATCATGTAGAAGGATGTAAGATCCTTGGGAGATGGTTCGAAGGAAATAAACGTGGCATAAAGGTGGACCAGATAAAAAATACTGATGAATCACTTTCTGATGGTTGACATGACTTGTGGATGAAGGTGATGGATGATCTATGCCTTATGAAGAAAAAAGTTGAAGATTCCTCAATATTGAAATCCATGACATCGAGAGGAAGAATTATTCTTGAGAAACTTGAAGTATGTCCTTGAGAAACTTGAGGTATGATTCTCGAATTCATGTGTCATGCACTATGCCAAGACTAAAAATTGTAAGTCTTAGTGAAGGCCATGAGGAGAGAATGGATAGACACATCATTCTGGTCTTCACCTAGGAAGACAAAATGGAGGATTGGGTGATCATCTAGCATACAATACTCTTTCATAATGAGATAGGACATTCGATAAGAGTAGTTGGGGATTGTCATTCTTTGGGGGTTGGCTACCCAAGATAAGAATAGTCCAAGAAGGTCATACTCTGGGAACACCTGGGTGGAGTGTGTACCTCGGAGCAACAATGATTATGGTATCTATAAGTTATGTGTCTCGCCAACATTGTAGTCCATTATCTCGTTGAGAGTTGGGTATGTTAGTAAAGACCTTGCACAAGGAAAATGTTGGTTGATATGATGCTATATAGATGTGATTACCAATCTGATTCTTCTTATAAGATTCTTCGGATTAAAAGTGACGATGTACCTGTATGAATCCCTCCCTAGTTAAGAGGGAGTGTTGGAAAGTGTAACTAGGTTCGGTCTTGAAAGTGATCATGTACCTGTATGAATACCTCCTTAGTTAAGAGGGAGTTTTGGAAAGTGTAACTAGGTTCGGTCGTCATATTGACTCTATAATTATGTATTTATGTAATGAAGAAGACAAATATAATAATAAAAAATTTATGCTTGCTTCATGGGTTTCATGAACAAGCTTTTTATTATAGGTCAAAAGACTTCTTCTTGATGTTTTTTAGGGATTTTTCATCTTGTTATAAATGTACTAATTAAGAGTCATCCATATGAAGAGTCAAGACAATGAAGTATGACTCAATACCTTGTCAATACAACTTGAATATATAGCTCCATATGATGCTCAAGATCAACGTTGAATATCTCCTCTAGACAACCTATGAGCAGTGGACAAGTTGCCCTGCCTACTCTTGAACAAGTCAGCCTAAAACATAGGATTATGTCACTATAAATAAGGTAGCTCTATGGTTCATTTGGAAGATCAAGTTCGTACAAGTTCTGTAATTCTAGTGCGAGTTAAGGACTTCAGTGAGATCGAAATATAAGAGGAAAAACATCGAGGGAAAGGAGGGTAGAACTACCACTATTTTGGGTTTAATCTACCTCCTCCAGTTCTGTGGAGAAATGCGAGAAAGGGTTTGAAGAAGCATTACATTACAGCGAAGTATAATTAAATTACAGTGAAGAGAAAAAGGGCTCTCATATGTTCAGTCTAGGGTCTATTCATCTTGGTAATAGATCTGCAATTATAGCATGAGACAAGAATAGTGAAGAAGGTAATCTGAGGATCACTTAAGCAATGATAAAGTTTATAATATAGTGCGTAAGGAGGTATCTTGGGAACAAAACAAAGGCACCTTAAACGAATCATTAAGAGAAGGAAGGATCTTGGATTTGGTATAAAAGGAAGACCAAAGAAGAATCTCCTAAAGGCTGAAGAGGAACAAAAGGAACATCAGTAAGGACTGCTGGAAAAGGGACCCAGTCTCCCTAGTACTGGTGCAGCTCGGTGCAGGATGGAAGATCAACCTAAGGAGCCTAGAAGAGCAGTGAAAAGGTCTTGGAGGAATACAAGGGTCAAGGGTCTGTGTCATGGTCATGGTACTTGTCATCTAAAATTATATAAGAAGAATTTCTTGTGGGTTTTTCTCTCCAAGAGGGAGAGGTTTTGGCCTTGGCTCGAAGAGCCTAAATTTGTGTCTCTTGTGTTTTTGGTAATTGACTTGATGAAATACATAATAAGCTAAGAAGAGAAGTCATAAGTAAAAGAAGTAAGCTCACAAGTAATTATGAAGAAGATATTTTTAATTAATCATAGCCCTACCTAATTCTCAACAAATGGGAGTCAACCTGAGCATCTGGGCATGCATCTAGGCTTAGGGATGAGCTCGTTTGAGTATGTTAAATTTAGATAACCATGGTATGTTCTATGCTTAATGCAATTTACTTCAATCTTTCTTACATACCCAATTTAGATTAGCAATCACATAAACATGAAAGTAAAATGATAAGAACATAATAATAGATCAACGGAAGGTAAGCCAAATAATATACCAGAATTTGTAATTCTTCTTGTCCAGCAAATATAGAGAGAAATGTTTGTTACAACACTCAACAGGATGCCCTAGCCAGCAAAGACTTTTTTTAGTCAAACCAGCTCTTTCAACATACAAGATCAACCTTCCTCAAGTGTCACACACACCTCAAAAGATAGCTCCCAAAACAGTCAACGCAAGTCAACAAAAGGATCCCTCATCCAGATTTCTGGCATCCTTTTGGCATCACATCCATTTCTGACATCCAGATTTCCATGTGGGAGAGAGAGAAGCCTCTAAAGGTTGTATGAACCAATCAAAAGAGAAAGAATGTGTGTGATGAGATGATGATGAAATGAACATCATGTTATGAAACCAGCTCCAAAAATAGAAGAAAAGAGAGATCAACGCCTTATAAATCAACCACTTCGAGGGGGAAACCTCCTTTACATTACATAAATGAAAAATTATTGGATGATTCAAATGACAAAACCTTCTTTCTATATATAGGAGTCCATGGGGTCACAATATAATCCTAGCCAACCTAACAATAATAATGTAAGGGTACAACAACAACAAAAGTGGGGTTTTATGGGGCATAATAATAACAATATGGGGACTACAGGGGTACAAAAACAAAAATAAAGGGGCTAAATTAACAACAATAAGGGACTGCACTAGTAATATAGGGACCTAACATGCCCCTCTCCTTCAAAAAATTGTTGTCCTCGATGCTTGAGTAGCTCTAGATGCTTCCGTATAAAATTCTCATCCTCCCATGTGGAATCTTCAGTGGGTAAGTTCTTCCGCTTGATGAGATACTATGAAATTGATCGATTTCTTAGCTATCGAGTTTTTGTTTTCGTGACTACTTCAGGTTCCAATATGATTTTTCATTCCTTATCAAGTTCTAGAAATATTGTTTGAACTGGAATTTTTTCACCTATAACCTTCCTTAAGCAATAAAAATGGAAAAATGGATGCACTCGAGAAGAAGCAAGAAGCTCCAATTTGTATGCTATAGTACCAATATTTTGCAACACCTTGTAAGGACCATAGTACTTTGGAAATTATTATCCTTCTTATCTTTCTTGAAGGACATTTTTTTATATGGTTGTAGCCGTAAAAATACCTAGTCTCCTGCATCAAAACTTCTCTCGCTGCAATGTTGATCTACCTGTTGTTTCATTCAATTTTGTGCCAAATTTAGGCTATCCTTTAAGAGTTGGATAACTTCTTGTTGATGCTCGATGTGATCTTCCATTGATTTAACCTTAGAATTTTCTCTTAAATATGTTGTGATGGACAGTGGATGATATCCATAAAGTGCCATAAATGGGGTCATTTTTGCTGCAGTATGGAAGGAAGTGTTAAACCACCATTCAGCCAGAGGTAACCACTTGACCCATTGTGTTTGTTTATCAGATTAAAAACAATGAAGATATCCTTCCAAACATTTGTTCACTATCTCAGTTTTCCCATCGGATTGAGGATGATAAGATGAGTTATGGGCTAGTTGAGTACCCAAACAAAAAAATAATTTCGTCCAAAAATTTCCAGTGAAAATGGGATCTTTGTCTCTTACAATAATCTTTAATTCCATGTATCTTTTGAATTGTTTCCATAGATGTAGTAGCAACTGTACTTTCTATAAATGGATGAGATAGTGCACAAAAGTGTGCATACTTGGTAATTCTATCAACTACCACCATGATGACACTATTTCCTTCGGACTTAGGTAAACCTCTGATAAAATCCATTGAAACCCCCCCCCCCCCAATGTTGACTTGGAATGGGTAAAAGTTGTAGCAGACCTGGGGTCTTGATTGTTTCAACTTTATTTTACTGCAAAACCAAACATTCTGCCACAAAGTTTTGAATATCATATTTAAGGCCATCCCAAAAAAATTATTTCTTCACCCTGTGGTAAGTTTTTAAAAATCTTTAGTGTCCTCCTACAGGAGAGGTTTTTAATTCCAAAAGAATCTTTTGTTTTAGTTGGGAATTTTTACAAAGATATAAGTGATATTTGTATCATAAAGAATCATTTTTCCAACTAAATGTATCAGATGTACTAGGATCTTGCTACAAATTTTGAATGAATGTCCACACTTCTTCATCATTATTCCATTCCTCCCTTGCTTCGGTTATCCAATCTCTTTGGATAATAGAAATGGCATAAAGCAATGCTTTCACCTCCTCATCCTTTCTTGAGAGTGCATCTGCAACAAAATTTAGCTTCCTTTTTTGTAGATGATTTCAAAGTCACAACCCAACATCATTGTGACTCATTTTTGTTGCTCTTCTGAAGACAATGTTTGTTCCAAAAAGTATTTAAGACTATCATGATCAATTTTTACCTTGAAGTGTCTTCCCATTAGGTAAGGTCGCCATTTCTTTAGTGCATGTAGTATTGCCAACATTTCCTTCTCATAAATAGCTTTCTATAAATAATTTCCTTTGATTGAACGACTTTCAAAAGCAATGCATCTTCCTTCTTGAATTAAAGCAACACCAATTCCATTTCCTGAGGCATCACATTCCACAATAACGATTTTTGTGAAGTCTGGTGTAGCTAAGACCGGTGCTAGGCACATTGCCTCTTTAAGATGTTCAAAGGCCTTATTTGCTTCATGAGTCCATGAAAATGCATCTTTCTTCAATAATGTTGCTAGAGGTGGTGTTATTCTCCCATAATTCTTAACAAACTTGCGATAATACCCCGTAAACCCAAGAAATCCTCGCAACTGCTTTATGGCTATGGGGACTTTCCATTCTTTAATGGCTTTAATTTTGTTAGGGTCTACCTTAACACCCTCTTGAGATACAATATAACCCAGATATTCCACCTCTTGTACTCCAAATAAACATTTTGAGGTTTTTGCATATAATTGTTTCTCCTCCAATAGTTTGAGCACCCTATCAACATGTTGAACATGATCCTTCCAAGACCTATTGTAGATTAGTATATCATCAAAAAATATTAACACAATTTTTCTAAGAAAGGGTTTAAAAATTGAATTCATCAACACTTGAAATGTAGAAGGTGCATTGGTAAGGCCAAAAGGTATGACCAAAAATTCATAATGACCCTCATGAGTTCGAAATGTTTTTTTTAGAATATCTTCAGTCTTCATTATAATTTGATGATATCCTAAATGAATATCCAACTTGGTAAAATAAATTTCTCCATGTAATTGATCCAATAATTCATCAATCACAGGAATGGGAAATTTATCTTTAATAGTGAGCTTATTGAGCTCCCTATAATCTGGACACATGCGCCATGATCCATTCCTCTTGTGCACCAACACTACTGGAGCAGAGAAATAACTTTGACTATGTTGAATTATACCAACCTCTAACATTTCTGAAATCATACGTTCAATTTCGCTCTTTTGGACATAAGGATATCTATAAGGCCTGATGTTTGGAGGAACAATTCCTGGATTCAAATGAATAACATGATCATGATCACGAATAGGTGGGTGTCCTTTGGGAGTTTCAAACACCTTGGAATGATTCTCCAAGACTTTTTGGAGACCTGAAGAAATAGATGATTTTGATGTTGGAACTTCTAGTGAGCATAATTGTGCAATTATGCCTTGTTGTTTTTTATTCGGAAGCTTTTTCATGACATTAGAGCTTATTATCTTTCCCAGCTTCCATGCGATACCCCATAATTCAACTTTCTTTCCTTCCGAAAAAAAAAATTCAAGAAAAGTTCTTGAAAATTAAAAGCTACCGTCCCCAAAGATTGTAACCATTGTACTCCAAGTACAACATCAACACCTTCCATTGGAATGGAAAGCATTGGACTATTCAATACATATTCCCCCATGGTTAGCTTGATATTATGGAATTTTCCAGAGAAATTTATATCCCCTCCATTTTCAACCATCACTTGACATTCTGGTGCTGGGTATAGGAAGCAATTCAATTCCTTGGCTACCTTACAATGAATAAAATTATGGGTACCACCTGAATCAATCAACATTATTGCATTTTTCTTCTTAATGTGTCCTTCTATATTGAGAGTTTGAGGAGTGGTAATTCCTACTAATGCATTACAGGATATGGTCAGACTCATTTCTTCTTTCTTTAGGGTTGGTTCTTGGTGTATATCTTCTTATTTTGAAGTTTATTGTTCATTTTATTCCTCCTCCTCACAATCTATGTAAAATAATTTCTTCTCAGCATACTTATGACCTTTATTGTATTTGCTATCACAACTGTAGCAAAGCCCTTTTGCTCTTTTTTCTTCCAATTGTTGTGGTGTCAACCTTGTAGGTTGTGGAAGTCTAGGAGTAGCAACACTTCCATCTTTATAGATGTGAGTGGTCGGTTTCCTTGTTGCCATAAATTTACTTTCAATTTTTCTTGCCAACCTGAATGTCTTCTCAAATGAATCAGGTTCCCAAAGGAAAACTTCATGTTGGATGTTATCCTTTAAAGTCCCTATGAAGAGATCAATCTTGTGTTCCTCTAGAATATCAGTTACTCTTATATTTAATTTTTGGAAGTCCTCAATGTGCTCCACCATTGAACTCCTTTTTTTGAGATTTATCAATTCGCTAAGGAATGTGTTGCTATTTGTATCCTCATAATGTGCTATCATTTCCTCTATAAAAATTGACCAAGTGACAATTTTTTTACGGGAGCAAAGCCATCGATACCATACAAATGTATTTTGTTCTAAATGTAAAGTTGAAATGCGTACCTTTTATGTGTTTTTCACATTATGGAGATCAAAATATTGCTCCATCTGTAGTATCCATGTTATGGGATCCTTGCCATCAAACTTCCCCATATCGATATTTGGAATATGGTGGGCCTTAAATCCAACATTAGAGTTTATGAAATCACGATTAAAATTTATTTTGTTCTCATCATGGGTTTATGTACTACCTTTCTGCCATTAGGAATAATTTCTTGTATCAACTTTTTTAAACCTTCCTTCAAACCTTCCATGCCTACTTTTAGATCATTCTTCATGTCTTCCATGTTGTCTTTCATTTTTTCATCTATATTAGCTTCCATGTCATCCATCTTAGCTTCCATGCCATCCATCTTAGCTTCCATGATATCCATGCCATTCTTCAAACCATCCTTCTTAGCTTCCACGTTTTTATTCAAACCATCCATCTTAGCTTCCATGCCTTTCTTCAAAACTTCCATTTCATTTTTTTTTTCTCTTTGCAAGAGTGAAATTTGGTGCACTTCGCCTTGTAATTTTGACATATCATGTTGCACTTCCTCATCTTCATGAGACATAGTAGAGCCTTATGAGGGCTTAATGGGTGTGGAATCCTTTTAGGGACCATTTTATAACCCAATGTTGATATCTATGCTTCAATATGCCCTTGGAATCACTTCAAACTGATTTTTCAAACAAGACTTATGCAATTTGAAAAAAAAATACACATATTTTTCTTGCTTTTGAGGAGCTTGATATTGAAACTGATGTATCTCTGGAATTTTGGATCCCTGAGATTTTATCTTCGGTCCTTTAGTAGCCCTTTGAATCTTATTTACGATGTCATAGGTCTGACTTGATTTTGGTTCTTCAAGGAAAATTTATGCCTAATCTCCCGCAATGACCTAATTATGGATTGGTTCAGTGGAGCGAACTTGTACAGCGTGCCATGTGTCATTGTTTCATCCTTCAGCTCTGAAATTGATACATAGTAAACTACAATTTGTGTAATTTTGGCCACTTTTTACAGAATTCCAATCTGATGTTTAGAGAGAGAGATATGTCGATTTTCCAAAGGTCACCTCTTTGAGATGAAATTTGAGATCCTGCAAAAACCCTAACTTCTACAGATCATATCTCCAAAAATAGTGCGAACCAAGATCTGAAATTTTTACATGATGTTCATCAGGATTTCTTCGCAAATGGGATTATTTTAGCTTCTGAACCTTCATAGAAAAAATTTATAGCAAAAATTCTACAATGACTTGTTTGAAGCAACAAAACCCTATAATCCAAAGCTCAGATACTAAATGTTATGAAACAAGCTCCAAAAATAGAAGAAAAGAGAGATCAACGCCTTAGAAATCAACCACTTCAAGGGGGAAACCTCCTTTACATTACATAAATGAACAATTCTTGGATGATTAAAATGACAAAACCTCATTTCTATATATAGGAGTCCATGGGGTCACAATATAATCCTAGCCGACCTAACAATAATAATGTAAGGGCACAATAATAACAATAGTGGGGTTTTATGGGGAACAATAATAACAATATGGAGACTACAGGGATACAAAAACAACAATAAGGAGGCTATCCTAACAACAATAATAGACTACACAAGTAATGTAGGGACCTAATAGATTATCTCTCCCCTATTTGTATCCATCAATGAGGGTGTGTGACACATCTATTGGGCTTGTGAGCCTACATTATAATTTTGGCCGACCTTGACAATTTGTACATGTGTGGAAAATAAATTCAAAATATAAATTCTTCTCATCCAAACAAGATAATATTTAGATCAATATTGCACCTCTTCGAAATAGGAATCCAACAAAAATATCATCTTCATCATATGAGCAATGCAACATGGTGTTTGGACCTAGTTTCCCAAAATTAACACTCCCTCTCAATTAGGGAGAACTCCATCTGTCCACATGTGCCATCCTGTCATCCAATACCATAGTGTACTATCATATATCATCATGTACTCCTGTGTCATCCTGCTGTAACAAGCTTTGTTGGCTCTTCTTTGCACAATGAGAGTGAGCCATAAAGACATCACACTATGCTGACTCGAATTCAGCTTAGAGGTTAAAACCTTAATCGGACTCAAGAGTCACATACTAACTCGAAGTTAGTTTACTGACTTGAAGTTAATTTAGAGGTAAGAACCTCATCCAAACTTGATCCCAGATCAAGTGGTTAGACACATCCCATCCTAGACATAGAGGGTACGGCAATCCTCGATGTGTCCATCGGTCATGTTATCGGTCTCTATCCACATTTCCCACCTCATTGACCAAATGAGAGGTACTTCCCATGAGTTCGAAACTCCATGGGTAGGATGCATGCAGGGCATAGATCAAAGAGAGGGTGAACCAATTCAATATTATAACGGTGGGGAAGAAGCACACCAACAAGGTTCGGCGAACCTAGCCTTGTGGTTGCTTATAGCTCCAAGTAGCTATCCCCAAGCCCCCTAGAGCAACCAGAGCTCATTTTCCAACTCAAGAAGGACCCTTAGAATAGGGTTTTTCCACGATACCAAGATTCTCATGGAAGGTTAAAATTTTGACCTTCCCCAGGGGCTTCGTGAGAATATCTACGACCTCCTCATCAGTCTCAATGTGATCGAGCCTTACGGCATCTCGTTGTACCATGTCCCAGAAAAAGTGGTACCTAATATTAATATGCTTGGAACTGTCGTGGAACACGGGATTCTCAGAAAGACGAATCCCACTTTAGTTATCGCAAATAATAATGGTGGTATCTAGCACATGCCCAAACAAATCACTAAAGATATTTCTCAACCAAATAGCTTCACAACAGGCCATACTCGTTGCAATATATTCGGCCTCAATGGTGCTCAAAGCAACTGATTTATACTTCCTGCTCATCCAAGACATCGAAGCAGAACCCAAGGTGAATCAACATCCAGATGTGCTCTTATGATCCACCACAATATCTGCCCAATCGACATCGATATATCCATGGAGCCTCATACTCCTGGTAGTGTATCTCAACCCATGAGTGATTGTGCTCCAAATATATCTTAATATATTCTTGGCACCAATCTAGTGAATGTGATGAGGGTCAACCATATATTTCAAAACATATGTCCGGACGTGAGTTCACTAAGAACATCAAGCCCCCCACAAGTTGTTGATACTCGGTGGAATTTCCCAACTCGGGCCCGTTAGAGTCCTATAATAATAGGGTTCATAAATTTTGAATTGACTTTGATAGTCTTGTAAATATCTACATACCTTGATTTCTGCAAGTTGTTTTCCCATATTTTGAAAAAATGAAAAATAATAAAAAATAAAAAAGAAGGTAAAAAAGTCCTAAAAGAGAAATCAAAGGACTTAGAAAAATATAGACCAAAAAAAAAAAAGAGAAATAAGACCTAGAAGTGAGCAAGTCCAAATGCCACTACTTTACTTTACTACAAGAATAATGATTATGTGCAGAGTATCAATAAATGCCATAATCCATGATCAGTTAAATAGTTTAATCTTAACTTTCCATGCTTTCAATTTCAAGTTTTAGATAGAGAATAAAGATTTGTCAAACAATTTAAACTTGACAAATCAGTAGATAGATAGAGAATAATGAGGAGCTCAACAGTTTAATCTGAGCTCTCGGATGAAATAAGGTAGATTTAGATAATTTTATGCTTTGAAAGAAAATATTTTAAAAGGTTGCTAGCCTAAATGCACCAACAAAATGAAGAAAAAATGTTAGAAATAAAGTTGAGTAGGTAGGAAGGAGTGGAGAAATCATGTAAATAAAACATCATCGGGCAAAATCACTAATTTCCCCTTCCCTATAGGCATTCAATATTCTAAACTTTCAGTCAAAAAGGCTCAGAGCATTTCTCTGACTTTTGTTGGGACCGGACCTAAGGCTCAATGACTGGTTAGTTAAAAATATTGAATTCCTATGTTAAACTCACATTTATCATAATTTACCCTTCATTCATACATTAAAACCCCTTTTTCCTAAGTATAGACACATTCTTACTTAGTAAAATTGTAACCCCAAAAATAATTAGCTTCATCCCTTCAAAAGCATTCATAAAACTCCAAAAAAATACATTTGTCCTAAGTTAAAGTGTAAAATATTAAAAAAGACAACATTGCTTTGCTTTGTCTGTCATATACACTTTGCTTGGAGATAAAATGTGTTTTATTTACATTTCACTACCTTTTCATATTAACATTTAACATATTTTTATTAAAACCCTAACTTTACCTTCCCGTAGATATTAATTCCCTTATATTTAAAATATCCCTAAAACCCACTATTTGAACTTTTAAGACCAAAGTCTATTATCCCTACGTGCATAAATAAAAACCCCAACTAAAAGCCCTTTGGTCTAAAAACTATCATTATTTAAATATCCCGCCCTATGGTTTGACAATGATGAAAATTGAAAAAACTTTATAATATGCTATCGTGCTCTCATATGAAATTTGAAACATTTTTTCAATGTTTTAAATAAAAAACATTACCCCGCCTATATTCATATAATCCAAAGTTTTTTGAAATAAACAAATGTTTTTTTGAAAACCATGGCCACCAATGCATAAAAACCCGCACCCATATACATTAATTAAAACATTATATATATGTTTTATACCTTTACCCCTCAGCTATATCATAAAGTTTTAAACTTATTTTAACCCATCCAATACATATAAGGCCCGGTCCCACATTCCATTTCAATGCAACTCCCGAAACAATCTTGACCGTTCGCGTTCAACCTCCAAATCTAACGGTCGAAAGCCGATATTGCATAAAATAGGTGCGCGACCACCCAAACGCCAAAGCCACGCGAAATGGGTGGTTTCTCCCATTCCTCTCTCTTCCATTTGCCTTTCAACCATTGGATCGCATGGGTTGAGCTTATAACCACTTACCATCCAAAACCTACGCGATAACCAGCCTGGTTTCCGTCCGTTGAAAATTCAAAACCGCTCTCCTGCCTTATGCGACCTGTATTCAATGTCGATTAATGTAACCAACATGTATGATAAAACTTTGAAATACATTCATTTTATCCTATATTGCGTGTTTTAACCTACTGTTGTGCCTCCCCAACTATAAAGAAACCCTGTTAAAGTCTTTTTCTTCCATTTTTATGCTCGAAACCTGCAAACCTTTTCCCTGAAACCTTTGAAGACTGTTGAGGAGCTGCACATTGGTCCAAACAAGCTACTAAAGCCTTCAACTTAGAAAAGAAACTCAGAAACCCTTCCAAAGCCGATACCTACACTAAAATAGGCATTTTCCTATAATTTAAACCTGCAATCAAGTTGAAAAACCTTTTAAAGAGAGAAAGCACATTTATAATCAATAAATTCATTAATTAAGCTGCCTAAAAGTCCCAAAAACAGGGCAAGCTCTGGAAAATTTTTCCCAGAAACCCTATTTGTCTACTGCATGCTATTTCAAGGAAATTTATTAATTTTCCACAGTTTAATAATCCATTTCAAACTCTAAAAGGCCAGAAAACCTCTGCAAGTACCCCAAACCCTCTATGATCATTTTAAAAAGGGTTTTCAGCCTTATTCCTAATAAAAATACTCAGAAAACCCCTGTTTTCTGTTTCAAACCAACTCTAGAACCTCCACATCTCTTTGATAGGCCTAATTGAACAGAAAGCCTTAAGAAAAGTCCATACTTTGCCAAATTTTCCCATTTAAGCCTCTGTTATAGTAAAATTGTCTCTGCAAACTATTTAAATTTGCAAAAGCAGATCAAAATGCCTAAAAAACAGAGTGCAAGCAAGCTTGAAGGTTCTAAAGCACCTAAACCTACCCATGCTATGACTTCAAACACTGCTATTGTTGTCAATCCATTACAACCCCCAGTTGTTGATATTGAACACATTCCCCTAGCTGATATTGATTACAAAATAGCTAATCTCATAGTTGAATTCAACCTGTTAGATATCCATAACTGGTGCTTTGAGAAGTTTTTAGATGATCAAGAATAAATCCATATTTGGGAATCCAATCTGCCCAAATATGTAGTCCCATTGACTCACCCTTGTCAAGATATTATTAGATTGTGTCAACAATACTATATTCCTGAGCAAAGAGCCATTGTAAATGTAAATAAAGAGGTCATTTTTACCATTAATGCAGCAATGCCTTAAACTTTAGGAGAAAAGTTGGCACCCAAAGGACCACTGGCCACTACAGTGCCAGTGACTTTTTCCACTACATAAGCCACTGAATCATCTGCCACATCAGTACAACCCATAGATGATGCTAGTAAGATGGTAAAAGAAATTGAAGAGATGTATTTGAAGACAAATGAAATTAACAGATTAACAAAGATGATTGAAAATCTTGAGAAGACAAATAAATCAACTCAGATAAATGCTAAGATACATGAACAAAATGACAACAGATTGAGTGAAGAGTTAAAAAAGTTACATAAAGAATTAAATCTCAAAGATCAGATATCATACATAAAAAATTACCTTTGGAATAATATCATTGAAGCCTTCCATGATGTATGGCCTTCAATTTTGGTAATTTTTGAGCAAAGAGAGTTATTATTGGCAGCCCAAGCAAAAATTCAAAAGACTCAGACTGATTTGGCTGACAAACCAGAACAAGATGTAAGATTAATCAATTTCCTCAACAACAAAAATAGACAGGAATTGGAAGAGTTCAAAATAACAGACAGAACTGCCACTATCCTAGAAATCAGGAAAGTCACCACAAAGAGAAATTTGATGAGACAACTTGAAGAAAAATGTGAAGGTATGAATACTGCTATAACTAGATTTATGGTTAAGTTCACAAATTTGAGGCAAAAGGGACTTCCTGATATCATGGTTATTAATGATAAATTGATGCCCCAAAATTATTATGACAAGAAGATAAGAGAATATGCCAAGGAATAGGTAAATTAGCCAACAGGTCAAGGCATCCCCACAGAAAAAGTGTTACTGAAAAGTTTTGAAGATTTATTTTACTTACAATATGAGATCAAGCACTTATTTTTCATCAAGCCCACCTTTGCTAGATATACAGAAGCTGATGAGAAATTTAGGAAGTTAAAGAATATTCAAATTCCTAAAAATGAGGATTGGAAAGCTCTTACAGATTTACTGTAAAGGATAAAGACAAGAAGGTGAAAGGAAGAAAGAAAATTGTTTTCTAAATTTCAGTCAAAACAGATTTTTATTTACAACAGTAAACAGTTTTGACTAAAGGTTAAAAGGGTGTCACTTAAAGAGTATCAATGAAGAAATAATATCCAAGAAAGAGTATTAGTCAAGGAAAGTTAGTTTTCAGAAAATATCTGAAGGCTAGCAAGGAGGACACCAAGGAAACCACCTGCTTTATCCTCAAAACTGTTTCTATTTCTTATAGACAAAATAGAACAACTTGCTGATTTGTTAAGCAGCTATCTCTATTTTTATTGTAAAGATATTTTATTTTCCTAAGTTAATTCCTAGAAGTCATCTAGGATATTTTTGTTGAACCCTTAGTTAAACTGAGGGGGGGGGGGGGGTGAATCAGTTTAACACATTCATAATCTTTTAAACTTTTTATTAAACCTTATATACACCTTCATTTCATGTCCAACTTAATATGTGAGTACTCTTAGAGTGTGAGCAGCAAGTATTAATATAATATAACAACAAACTTAATATGAGAGCAGCAGGTATTAAGCAGATGATATAAATCAGATCAACACATAAACATCATGCACAGAGACACCAGATATAAGTGGAAACCCATAAAGGGAGAAAACCACATCTTATTATTGTTGTGATGAAAAGGCAAGCTCCAACTCCCTCTCACCACTGTTTTTCTGCAGGCACCAACCTACAGGAGGCTCCTACCTCAATTCTGCAAGCTACAACTTGCAAGGAAGCACCAACTCCCTTCAATTTTCTGCAGGCACCAACCTACAGGAGGCTCCACCCTCAGTCAGCTATAACTGACAGCTATCAAGCTGCAACTTGATAGGGAAGCTCCAACTTCCTCAATTTATCAAACTGAATGTTAGCTGATTTACCTTAGATATCAGCTATGTTCTGTAGCTTCTCTTTCTGCTCCTCTTTTCTTAATCTTCTCTACTTTACACTTCTATACTCTACCTTCTCTATATTTGCTCTCTCTAACTTCTTTTTGCATATCAAGATGATATTATTTATAAGGATTTTCTTGTGACTGTTAGCATTCCTCAATGAATTTGGAATGGACAACCATGCTTCTTTGCCTTCTGCCTTCTCATTTCTTTTCCAGCTCACTCAGAAAAATGTAACTATAGGTGCTTATTTTAATCTAACAGTGGGGTTTTGTTTACTTCCGGAGACTTGCCAATGCATCACAAACAATAAAAAATTCAATTACAATATTTACATTCACATATAATGAAAACTTCAGCGCAACTCATTTAGTCTTTTGGTTCGTTGTGCATTTGTCTTTTCTTTGACTGTGTCTGTCTTTTCTATGACTGTGTTTTATCTCTTTTCAGCTCCATTTGCTTTTCTGTCCTCTGTTGTGGTGTAACTGAGCTTTTTATATCAGTGCATTTTGTAAATATGTGTGACTGCTGACTGTAATTCTAGGCAAATTCCAACCCTTTACACGCAGCAAGTGTCTTGTTGATGTGGGAGTTCCGCAAGCGGAACATACATGCATCGCAATCATTTTATATTACAAATCACCCTCCACCTTAAGCCGAGGCCCGTGGGTTCATAGACCACATGGCATCTTTTACTACAATCGCAACAACGTGTTATATATATATATATATACCAGCGGCTTTATATATATATATATATATATATATATATATATATATATATATATAAAACTTAATTTCAACTCTTGGCCTAGTTATACAACGTTTTAATAAACAAACTGCCATGTCCACTTTGACACTGAAGAATCATGTTTAATACATAACTAATGCCCTTTCGGGCCCACTTGCCACGCTTTCCGATGAAATATGCTACTCCTCCAGCGATTTCTGATTGCGATTGATCGCAATCGCAAGCTGCCTTGCTCCGATGCGATTGATCACTGTTCACTCTTCTTTGCCGATGCAATTAGAACTCAAATACTTATTAATCATAGTTTATAATCCCATCGGGTCTGGGCTTCAATCGCAATCGCAAGTTTTTTAATATATGTTCCGACGGTCTGTTTCTTTTCGATGCGATTGACCACTGTTCAATAAGATTTGCCGATGCGATTAGAACTGGAACTCAAGCTATATATGAGTTGTGATTTATATACCCATCGGGTCCGGACTTCCAATCGCAATCGCAACTCTTATATTCTCCGATGCGATCATCACTGTTCACCGGAACTCACGATATGTATGAGTTGTAGTTTATATACCCATCGGATCCGGACTTCCAATCGCAATCGCAACTCTTATATTCTCTGATGCAATCATCACTGTTCACCGGAACTTATGGTATGTATGAGTTGTATTTTATATACCCATCGGATCCGGACTTCCAACCGCAATCACGGCTCTTATTTTAACATGTTCTGCTGCCCTTATAATCTCTGATGCGATTGGGAAGGGTCCCACCTTATATTACCACATTTCTTTGGATCTCGTGCTGCATATGGCTACACACACACACACACATATATGTGTGTGTTTTGGTCCTTTGAATATAAAGCGCAATACTTTGCCGCTGGAGTATACGATTCCCGGAATGAAATTTATATTAACTATGCATTACATTGCCGCTTGGGTTATGCTTCCCGGAATTATATTTATGTTATGTGTAACGCCCGACTAGGTAAATATTCTCGGAATTTAGTTATATATATATATATATATATATATTCACCAGGTGGGAACAACGATTCTCAGAATAATAGTTGTTTCTCTGCAATAATAGTTGTGTCTCTGCCACTACTGCTTCTGTCGCTCTGCCTCTTCCTTTACTGTTGTGATAACGTCTCTGCCTCTGCCTCTGCTTCTGATAATGATTATGCCTCTATTATATTCGCTTCCTCTGCCTCTTCCTGTCTCCTTTACTTCCTTCATTTTCTTCTTTGTTGCCTCCATTTCCATGATAACAGCTCTGTCTCTGTATTCGCTGCTTCCTTTGCCTGTCTCTCTCTTTGCTGCCTCCTTTGCCATCAATGACAACATTTCCAACAGTCTCCCCCTTTGGCATTGATGGCAATACAATTCCTCTGTTTGCATGATAGGATCCTTTCTCCTGTTACTTCCTCTTCTTACTGTTGCTTTCTATTCCTCCCCCTTTGACATCAATGGTAAGGGGTTCGAATTTTATTTTATTTTAATTTTTTTTTGTGGTTTTATTCCTTTTCCAATATTTCATGCATTTCCTGAAATTTCTTGACTTTGTACGTTGCTGCTCCAAACTTTTGTTGATTCTTTTATGCTGAAAGTATTATTGCCATAATCCCTTTAATCCCGGGGACCTGTTTTCATGCTTCCCTTGCTGGCTGATCTCCCCCTGAGAATGATATTTTTGTTTCCGTACTCCCCCTGAAACTGTGCTTTCTCTTCATATCAGAGAGTAGCATCTACAGATACTACCCCTAATCTGTCTCTCAAATATTCAAATGGCTCTCTAGCAAGTGGTTTGGTAAATATATCTGTTGTTTGTTCTTTTGTTGGTACATACTCCAGTTTTACTATCTTCTGAGCCACTTGTTCTCGGAGAAAATGATACTTGATTGGAATATGTTTAGTTTTTGAGTGAAGCACTGGGTTTTTAGATATACTTATAGCACTTGTATTATCACATTTAATTGAGATAGGTTCATCAATGCTTACCTTCATGTCTTGAAGAGTTTGCTTCATCCACATGACTTGTGTACAACATGCTGCTACTGCTATCTATTCTGCTTCTGCTGTAGATAGAGAGATAGATGTTTGTTTCTTGCTTAACCATGCCACTCGACTTTCTCCTAGATAGAAAGCACCTCCACTTGTGCTTTTCCTGTCATCTACACAGCTGGCCCAATCTGCATCTATGTATGCTGTCAAAGTGAAGATTTTTCCTTTAGGATACCAAAGCCCATACTGTGTAGTTCCTTGTAGATATCTGAATATTCTTTTGACTGCAAGAAGGTGATTTTGTTTAGGTGCTGCTTGATATCTAGCCACTAGTCCTACTGCTATCATGATGTCTAGTCTTGATGCTGTCAGATACAACAGACTTCCTATCATAGATCTATAGAGTTTTTTTATCTATATCTGCAGACCCATCATCAGCACACAGCTTGCATCCCGTGATCATGGGAGTTGACACAGGTTTGCAGTCCTCCATTTTGAACTTTTCCAACATTTCTTTTAAGTACTTTTCCTGTGAGATGAATGTGCTTGTGTTCTTTTGCTGAATTTGAAGTCCTAAGTAGAAATTGGGCTCTCCAATCATGGACATTTCAAACTCTGATTTCATCTCTTCTGCAAATCCTTTTGCTAGTTCATCTATGTTGCTTCCAAACATAATGTCATCAACATATACAACAACAATCAGGAGTTCATTTTCATGGGCTTTTATATATAGATTACTGTCTACTCCACCTCTCTTAAAGCCTTGTTTTTGTAAATATTTATCCAGTCTTGAGTACCAAGCACGAGGATCCTGTTTCATTCCATATAGGGCCTTCTTCAGTCTACACACATAGTCTCCTTTATCTGTCAATGAGAAGCCTTCTGGTTGTTCCATGTAGACTTCTTCTTCTAAGTCTCCATTCAGAAATGCAGATTTTACATCCATTTGATATACTTTGAAGTTTTGGTAGCATGCAAATGCTAGGAACATTCTGATAGCTTCCATTCTGGCTACAGGGGAAAATGTTTCATCATAATCAAGTCCTTCAATTTGTGAGTATCCTTTGCAGACAAGTCTGGCTTTATTCCTGATTACCTGTCCTTCCTCATTCATTTTATTTTTGAATACCCATTTTGAGCCAATGATATTTTTCTCAATTGGTCTAGGGACTAGTTCCCAGGTATTGTTCTTTTCAATTTGGTCCAATTCTTCATTCATTGCTTTTACCCAAGACTTGTCCTTGCTGGCTTCTTCAAATTTCTTTGGCTCTATTTGTGACAGCATGGCTATGTATACCTCTTCAGTTTGTTCTGTTTGTTGCCTTCTTGTTTGGACCCCTACTCTCTTGTCTCCAATGATCTGATCTTCAGGATGGTTCTTCTGAGTATATCTTGAGGGAGCTTTAGAACTCAGCTCTGTATCTTCTGTTGTCTTGCTTGTTTCCTCATCATCTTGGTTTTCTTCTTCATGGTTATCTGATGGACTGCAACAGTCTGTATTTCATGTATTGTTTGGAATTTCTTCATCAAATATCACATCAATACTTTCTACTATTTTCCGAAGAGTCTTGTTGTAGCACCTGTACCCTTTAATTTTGGAAGCATATCCTAGAAAGATCCCTTCATTTGCTCTTGCATCAAATTTTCCAAGATTTTCATCATTATTCTTTATGTAACATTTGCTTCCAAAGATTCTGAAATGTTTGATTGAAGCTGGCTTTCCATGCCACAGTTCATAGGGACTCTTGTCATTGCTTGGCCTTAAGTGAGCTTTATTAAGGATATGTACTACTGTGTGCACTGATTCTACCCAGAAGGTTTGAGCAATATTCTTCTCTTGCATCATGACTCTAGCAATTTGTTGAACAGATCTGTTTTGCCTTTCTGCTACTCCATTCTGCTGAGGTGTCCCTGCAATAGTAAATTGTTGTTTTATGCCATGTTCATTGCATAGGTCTACAAAGTCATAATCAGTGAATTCACCTCCTTTGTCTGATCTGATTCATTTCAGCTTGCATCCTGTAT
Organism: Pinus albicaulis; assembly: GCA_034641835.2. NCBI lineage: Eukaryota > Viridiplantae > Streptophyta > Pinopsida > Pinales > Pinaceae > Pinus > Pinus albicaulis. Next base: position 396,844,991 of record CM076576.1, read on the forward strand.
GATTTTATGCTAATGCTTTGAATATTTTGAATTTGTCCAGAGCTTCCGACTTATTCTTGAGAAAAGCAACCCATGCCATTCTGGAGAAATCATCTATTATCAGCATGAAGTAGGATTCTCCACTTGGTGTCTTAGTTCTAGCAGGTCCACACAAATCCATGTGCACAAGCTGGAGAGGTCTTCTTGTTGATAACTCATCTTTGGCCCTAAATGATGTACGGGTCTGTTTACCCAATTGACAAGATTTGCATATGGTATTAGAAGGCCTTTTTATTTATGGCATGTCTATGACTGCTTTCTTTTTGCTCAGTCTGATTATATGATCGAAGCTGAGATGTCCCAATCTCCTATGCCATAACCATGAATCCTCAAGTTTGCTAAGATGGCATGCTTCATCTTCCTCTTTCACAATGTAAACATTGCTCTCTGTTCGAACACCTTTGAGCAGAGTCTTACCTGTGGTGCTTGATCTGACTTCACAGTCTTGTGCTCTAAAAAGAACTTCACAGCCTTTGTCACACATCTGACTGACACTTAGTAAATTTGCTTTCAGCCCATCTACAAATAGTACATCTTGGGCCTTTCCTCTACCATTGTCTATGCTGACTGAGCCTTTTCCCTTGATCTTACCTGATTTATCATTGCCAAAAGTAACATTTCCAGATTTCTTTTCATCAAGAGTTATAAACTTGCTTTTGTCTCCTGTCATGTGTTTAGAGCAGCCACTATCCAAATACCATTGGCTTTTCAGATCTTGAGCAGTTAGAGCCAACTCACATTTATTCACCTTCTTTATCCACTGGAGGCACCCTTTTGTTTGGTATCTTTTGTGAGGAAATGAACTATATCTTCTTAGAGAACATTTGGAAGGTATATGTCCAACTTGATTGCATACACAACATTTGATCATAATTTTTGTAGAATTATGAGTATGAACAAAATTTCTTTAATTCATAAATCTCCTTGAAGTGTGAAACATCAATCTTTGTCCATACTTTCTACACTCAATGATTTTATGACCAAATTCCTTACAATAAAAGTAGTAACCATAGAAGCTATTTGCATACCTGATGTAAGGTTGTCTCTTCCATTTTTTTGCTTAATGCAGTCTCTTCAATGTTTGCATATTTTGCTGGTTTGAATTACTCCTCATTGTATGACAATATGCAGCAAAGTTTCCCAGCTTGTGGCAAGCATAACAGGTGGCATTCTTCATAGTATGGAAGAATCTCCTTTGATGGTTTCCAAATTTTACATACTCAGGGGTCTTAGTATTTATTACATTCTTTGCTACTAGTGGTTTCTTCTGATCTCTGTCTTCCTTATTATAGATTTCTTCTTTTTTAGGAATTGTTTGAGTTGCTTCATCATTCTTCTTTGCTTTTACAAAAATAATCTCTTTGTCAACATTTTCTTTTCCTTTACTTGATTCTACTTCATAGCCTATTCCAGTCTTTATCATAGGGGATCTTTGAGCAACCAGAATTTCATTCAACTTACTAGAGCTTGTTGTTTGAGAAGAGTTTATAACCACTTTCCTTTGAGCATTTTCTAATTTCTTCCTGAGACATACTAATTCTTCTTCCAACTTTTCTTGTTCTTGAGTTTTTTCTTTGATTTGCTTAAGTAACATGTCCTCTATCTTCTTGGCTTCTTCAAGCTCTATCTTTAGCTGCTTAAGGACTTCTGAATTATGTTCTTCTCGCACATACTTGAGGATAATGTCCTTTTGTTTTCTGCATTTCAGCTTGAGTCTATCAATCTATTCTAGAGCACTTCTTAGCTCCCCCTCAAGGTCGACTTCACCTTCTTCTTCTTCATCTTCTAGCAGGAGACTTTCAAGTTCTTCTATGGCCATCAATAAGAATTCAGAGGTTCCTCCTTCATTTGAGGATTCATCTGAATCTTCATATGTACTGCTGTCTTATTGAGCATAGAAGGATTTTCTGCTGAACTTCTTTCCTTTCTGCCAGTTCTTTGATTTATTTTTCTCTGACTCCTGGGCCTGATTCCTTACTTTCTTGTGAGGACACTTAGCAGCATAGTGTCCCACTCTTCCACAGTTAAAGAATTTGAAGGGGAGTTTACCTTTGTATTTACCTGAGCCTCTATCCAATTTCTTGACAAACTTTTCCTCCTCTTCATCCGAGCAAGAGCATATGTCTCCATCTTCTTCTTTCTTCTTTTATGTTTTAAAGGATGCTTCCCTCGTACTTGGCTTCTTCTGTGGGAGCCTCATTTCATAGGCTGTTAGATTTTCAAGTAGCTGGTTCATGGTCAAGGTCTCCCAATCAGTTGTTTCTTCTATTGCAGACACCTTTGGATTAAACTTGGATGGAAGAGATCTTAGAATCTTTTGCACAATTATACTTTCTGGAATTTTTTCTCCAAGAGCTTTCATATTGTTAATAATTTCTGCAGCTTTTAGGAAGAAACTGGTAATGTCTTCATCATCATTCATTTTTAAGTTCTCAAACTGGGCTCTATAGACTTGAAGTTTGGCAGTCTTTACTTTCTTGTCTCCCTCATGTATATTCTCAAGAGTATCCCATATTTCGTTGGCAGAGTCTTTGTGCATTACTTTAATAAACTCTGCTTCACATAATCCATTCAAGATGGCATTCATGGCTTTTGCGTTAGCCACAAAATCTTGTTTTGTTTCTTTCTCTGTGTCAGTTGCCTTTGGGGCATATCCTAATTCCACTGCAGCCCAGACTTCTATTCCTAGAGACATTATGTATGTCCTCATTCTGATTTTCCAGAAAGAATAATTTTCACCAGTGAAGAAAGGGGCTTTATTGGTTGAGCATCCTTCTTTACTAACCATCTTGGGAATCTAGGATCTCCTTTCAGCTGTTAGACTGGTACTAAGGAACCTGCTCTGATACCAATTGTTGAACCCTTGTTTAAACTGAGGGGGAGGGGGGGAGTTGAATCAGTTTAACACATTCATAATCTTTTAAACTTTTTATTAAACCTTATATACACCTTCATTTCATGTCCAACTTAATACGTGAGTACTCTTAGAGTGTGAGCAGCAAGTATTAATATAATTTAACAACAGACTTAATATGAGAGCAGCAGGCATTAAGCAGATGATATAAATCAGATCAACAAATAAACATCATGCATAGAGACACCAGATATAAGTGGAAACCCATAAAGGGAGAAAACCACATCTTATTATTGTTATGATGCAAAGACAAGCTCCAACTCCCTCTCAACACTGTTTTTTTGTAGGCACCAACCTACAGGAGGCTCCTACCTCAATTCTGCAAGCTACAACTTGTAAGGAAGCACCAACTCCCTTCAATTTTCTGCAGGCACCAACCTACAAGAGGCTCCACCCTCAGTCAGCTACAACTGACAGCTATCAAGCTGCAACTTGATAGGGAAGCTCCAACTTCCTCAATTTATCAAACTGAATGTTTGCTGATTTACCTTAGATATCAGCTCTGTTCTGTAGCTTCTCTTTCTGCTCCTCTTTTCTTAATATTCTCTACTTTACACTTCTATACTATGCCTTCTCTGTATTTGCTCTCTCTAACTTCTTTTTGCATATCAAGATGATATTATTTATAAGGATTTTCTTGTGACTGTTAGCATTCCTCAATGAATTTGGAATGGACAGCCATGCTTCTTTGCCTTCTGCCTTCTCATTTCTTTTCCAGCTCACTCAGAAAAATGTAACTTTAGGTGCTTATTTTAATCTAACAGTGGGATTTTGTTTACTTCCGGAGACTTGCCAACGCATCACAAACAATAAAAATTTCAATTACAATATTTACATTCACATATAATGAAAACTTCAGCTCAACTCATTTATTCTTTTGGTTTGCTGCGCATTTGTCTTTTCTTTGACTGTGTTTTTATTTTCTGTGACTGTGTTTTATCTCTTTTCAGCTCCGTTTGATTTTCTGTCCTCTGCTATGGTGTAACTGCTGCATACATGTAACTGAGCTTTTTATATCAGTGCATTTTGTAAATATGTGTGACTACTGACTGTAATTCTGGGCAAATTCCAACCCTTTACACGCAGAAAGTGTCTTGTTGATGTGGGAGTTCCGCAAGCGAAACATACATGCATCGCAATTGTTTTATATTACAAATCACCCTCCACCTTAAGCCGAGGCCCGTGGGTTCACAGACCACACGACATCTTATAATACAATCGCAACAACGTGTTATATATATATATATATATATATATATATATATATATAAAACGTAATTTCAAATCTCGGCCTAGTTATAAAACGTTTTAATAAACAAGCTGCCATGTCCACTTTGACACTGAAGAATCATGTTTAATACATAATTAATGCCCTTTCGGGCCCACTTGCCACGCTTTCCGATGCAATATGTTACTCCTCCAGCGATTTCCGATTGCGATTGATCGCAATCGCAAGCTGCCTTGCTCCGATGCGATTGATCACTGTTCACTGTTCTTTGCCGATGCGATTAGAACTCAAATACTTATTAATCATAGTTTATAAGCCCATCAGGTCCAGGCTTCAATCGCAATCGCAAGTTTTTTAATATATGTTCCAACGGTCTATTTCTTTTCGATGCGACTGACCACTGTTCAATAAGATTTGCCGATGTGATTAGAACTGGAACTCAAGCTATATATGAGTTGTGATTTATATACCCATCGGGTTCGGACTTCCAATCGCAATCGCAACTCTTATATTCTCCGATGCGATCATCACTGTTCACTGGAACTCACGGTATGTATGAGTTGTAGTTTATATACCCATCGGATCCGGACTTCCAATCACAATCGCAACTCTTATATTCTCCGATGCGATCATCACTGTTCACCGAAACTCATGGTATGTATGAGTTGTAGTTTATATACCCATCAGATTCAGACTTCCAATCGCAATCTCAACTCTTATTTTAACCTGTTCCGCTACCCTTATAATCTCCGATGCGATTGGGAAGGGTCCCACCTTATATTACTACATTTCTTTGGATCTCGCGCTGCATATGGCTATACACACACACATACACACACACACACACACACACACATATATATATGTTTTTGTCCTTTGAATATAAAGCGCAATACTTTGTTGCTGGAGTATACAATTCCCGGAATGAAATTTATATTAACTATGCATTACATTGCCGCTTGGGTTATGCTTCCCAGAATTATATTTATGTTATGTGTAATGCCCGGCTGGGTAAAGATTCTCGGAATTGTACACATATATCCTCCGGCTGAGGTAGCGATTCTCAGAATTTAGTTATATATATATATATATATATATATATATATATATATATATATATATATATTCACCAGGTGGGAACAACGATTCTCAAAATAATAGTTGTTTCTCTGCAATAATAGTTGTGTCTCTTCCACTGCTGCTTCTGTCGCTCTGCCTCTGCCTTTACTGCTGTGATAACGGCTCTGCCTCTGCCTCTGCTTTTGATAACGGTTCTGCCTCTATTATATTCGCTTCCTCTGCCTCTTCCTGTCTCCTTTACTTCCTTCATTTGCTTCTTTGCTACCTCCATTGCCATGGTAATAGCTCTGTCTCTGTATTCACTGCTTCCTTTGCCTGTCTCTCTCTTTGCTGCCTCCTTTGCCATCAATGACAACATTTCCAACAATTTTGTAAAACATTATGTATAAATACTTCATCTTTAGAAGTATTTTGTGTAGAATAAAAATGCTGGGATTGTTATAGTCATTTCTTCTTGGACTTTAAAGCTTTTGTGTGTCAAAACTTCAAGTAGCAGGCTGGATCAAAGAAAATTGGAATCATATTTTAGGATCCTTGTGATGAGCTATTTGGAGTGAAGTATTTTCTTCACTTATCATTATTTCTTTTCTCTGTTACATGCATCCATTTATGTTTATGCTAAATCTGAATGTATAACTAGGAGTATTACTACAGGATATGTTGATAGCACCATGTTTTTAACTAGTTATCATTTATATGTTTTCCCCTGATTTCCAATGTAGGGAATTCTTAATTGCTTCCTCATTCGTTTGACCTCTCCTACTACTTCTCTTTTCTGAATTTAAGGATTCTGAAGTGCCCTTTATCTCGATCATACCATCTCACAAAAACAACTTTCCAAGATCTCCAAGGGTTATCTATCTTGCCCTGAAAACATTTGACCTTTTTGCCCTAGATCCTAGTCCTGTTAAATTGATTTTGACTCCATGGTCCAATGGACAAATATATTTCTCACTATTCATCATTTCAAGTGATTTTTCCCACCAGATTTACCAAAACAAAACCAAAACTGCACTTTCATAACTAGCGTAATATTCACAATTTAAAACAAAGTTAAACTTTAAAGAGAGAGCCCTCTCTGAACCCTAGGAAGGTTAGATCCTAGAGTTTGAAGTAGGTTTGTGGTTACCTCTAGAATTATTTGATTGTAGACCAAAAGCACACAGCTTAAGAATTACTAGAGTGATAACATTAATGGCAACCATACTGGGGACTAACCAATCCTCAGTGTTAAAACTAGTCTTAAAGAAAATCTGTTTATACATATTTTTACTTTAAGATTATTTTTATAAGTTGTGTATATTGAAAATAGTAATTTTGGCTTCTAGGAAAGTCTATTATACCAGGTCTAACCCAGATCCTAAGCCTGCAGTTATAGTAGACAACCTAGATCGAATTGGTAAAAAGAAAAAACAGTTAGAAAATTTAGACGTTGAAGTATCATTAAAAAGAGTCAATTCATTATCACAAGAGTTAGTAAGTCTGCAAGATATTGATTTTGATTTGAAATTTGAGCACTCTTTATTTAGAAGAAAATCTGAAAGTGATCTTAAAGCCATTATTTTAGACATTGTTTTCATTTCATTTTTGGATACAAAATAGAAGAATATTTGATGCAGGGGCATTAGACACTAGCCAGCAATGTAGGAGTTTTGTCCACATGTTGTGGCTAGGAGGGTTTGAAAACATTTGAATTGTTACAGCTAGATGTCAATACCTTAGCTGATTGTATTATTAGATCAGTTAGAGTTGTAGAAGTCGAATAGTTAGTCCATCTGTCATGTTTTTAGTTTTCGAATAATTGTAATTAGGCTCTTGAATTACCATAACGGTCCTCATGGAGGAATCGAAAGGAAATATGTTGATGTAAAAATTGTATTCTCCGGATGGAGAAGGGAAGAGAGAGCAAGAGGAAGAGAGATTTCTGCAATAAACTTTGTGTGTTACAATTGTTTCCAGTTAAATGATTTCTAAGCTTGTTTGCCATTGGAGAGACTCGAATTTTTTTCTATGAAAGGATTGTTTAATTGCGAAGCAATTGAATTCTGTATATATATATATATATATATATATATATATATATATATATATATATATATATATATATATATAATTATTGAGTCGAGTCACTGTATCGACTCTGCATCCATCTATCTGTCATTTCTCTTATATTTATTAAACAACCCTGTTGAATCAATACAACTGCATGCGAGGTCTGTGCAGAGGAAGTGTGGCCGTGAACACTATTTAACTTGGTAGATTTCCCGCTGTATAAAGAAATAGAGGTGTTGCTTTCGAACCCGGAACCGTGGTCTAGATGCAAGTTAAATGAACAAAATGAAAAACGTAACCCCGCATTAACCCTGGTCAATCACTGTAGCAAAACTATGAGCGGATTTGAGGAGGCGGATTGCCCTCATCGCACCACTTTTGGTGTACAAGCGGTTTTTCCTGGTCGCAGAGCGATTCCACGGAGCTGTCGACACGTGGCAAAGTGGAACGGCGCAAAACCGCCTTTCTGTATTCTCATCGCACGTTAAAGTTAGTACGAGGACGCCGAGCGATATCGTCAAGAGCTGTCAATCTGGCATTGCGTCATCGGATGGTGGTCGCACAACAAAGATGCATGGAATTTAACCTAAGGTACGGGCGCACATTTGATTGGTTATTGATTGTGGAGGCAGGACCCAGAGCCAAGGTCTGTTTATGAGTCATTTATTCGGAAAGCGTTGATTTTTAATATAAGGTCCAATTATATAGTTAATCGTCGGAGGTTTGATATTGGTTACAGTATGCGAGGACAATATATATATGTCGGGAAATATAATATAACATTCGAGAGCCGTGAATAAGTTTATTTGTCAATTTCTTTGAATTTGATAAATAAAATAAAAAGAAAATAGACCACGTGGAGTGAAGAACAAGGTTTCAAAAGGAAACGAGGGCAGAGCCACGTCACGGTTGACCAGCTCTCCTTGGGGTTGACTTTCAGCGTTGTTGCGTCATTTTTGGTATCAGAGCTGTTGTTTGAAGTTATTTTTGCTGACATGGCAATCCGAGTTGGTAGAGGTGCTGACAGAAGGAGGCCCGTTGCCAACGCAGAGGTGTTGGGGATGTTGCAGAGGGTCAAAGCTAGAATGGATGCCATGGAGCGAAGACAGCCCAAGGATCCGGAAGACATCAGTGAACCTGAAACAGAAAAAGCTGAAGAAAATGTTGATATTCCTCTTGACATGAGGCTCCTTAGAACTGTTCTGGGGTCTGCAGTTAAGCCCAGAATTGAAGTGTCGAGTTATGCAGGGGGACTGAACCCAGAGGAACTGGTGGTCTGGATAAATGAAATGAATAAGTGCTTTGACTATGAAGAAATAAGCGAAGATAAAAGGGTCAAGTTTTCAGTAACAAAGCTGAAGGGACATGCTGCACTTTGGTGGGATGGAGTGCAAGTAGAAAGGAGGAGAGTTGGCAAGCAACCTATCAAAAGCTGGACCAGAATGATGGCTAAATTAAAAGGTAAATTCTTGCCTAGTGATTACCAGCTGACATTGTATAAGAAAATGCAGAACCTGAGACAGAGATTGTTATCAGTAAAAGAATACACAGAGGAATTCTAGAGAGTAAGCATAAGGCTTGGGCAATTCCAAGACACACCAGAAAATACTGCTAGATATGTGAATGGTCTCAAGTTGGAGATCCAAGATGAGATTGGTCTCCTGTCTCCTAAGACAGTGGAAGAGGCCTATCAGATGGCCTTGAAAGCAGAAGAGAAACTCCTGAGGAAACAGTCTGCCAAGAAGAGAGGTACTTTCTGAGGGAAAGGAAGTCAGGGTGGTAGAGGAAAGCCTGCTACACCCAGGGATGGAGCTAACAGTAGCTCACCTCAGAATGCATCTACAGAGGATGATGCAAGGGGCAGAAGGGGTTCTTCTAGAGGAAAAGGAAGAGGAGGCAGAGACAGATAATTGAGGTGTTATAGATGTCAGCAAGTGGGACATAAGCACTATGAATGTCCAGAGAATGTGGGTGCTGGTCCAAGGAATGTTGTTGTTGCCCAGACTGGAGAAGAGGCAGAAATTGAAGAAGAAATTCTTCCAGAGAGGAGAGAATCCTTGGTGGTAATCAAGGTCCTGTTGAAGCAAGCCAAAGAGGTCACTGAGCCTGCACAAAGGAAGACTTTGTTTAGGAGCATATGAAAAGTCCAAGGGAAATGCTGCCACCTAGTCATTTATAGTGGCAGCACAGACAATCTGGTTTCCACTGAGGTGATAGAGAAGCTGAAGTTGAAGACAAGGGAGCATCCTACTCCCTACAGGGTGTCCTGGCTGCACAAAGGGTGTCTTCAGTGTACCAAAATGTTCCATGAGAGAAAACTTGATCAAAGAGAAGCATAGTGGTGGACTTGCTGGACACTTTTGTACTAATAAGACTTATGAGCAGCTGAGTCACTTTTATTACTGGCCTAAGATGAGAGCAGAAGTGGATAAGTTTGTGAAGAATTGCAAGATTTGCCAATATGCTAAAGGAAGGAGCCAGAATGCAGGATTGTACACTCCCTTGCCTATTCCAGACAGGCCTTGGGACATGGTGAGTATGGATTTTGTTCTAGGGTTGCCCAAGACTCAGAGAGGGAATGATGCAGTCTTTGTTGTAGTGGATAGATTCTCCAAAATGGCACATTTTATTCCATGCTATAAAACTAGTGATGCCACCCATGTTGCTAACTTGTTTTTAAAAGAAGTTGTTAGATTGCATGGGTTGCCCAAGAGTATTGTTTCAGACAGAGACACTAGATTTGTGGGTCACTTTTGGAGGACACTGTGGAAGAAACTTGGTGCTCATTGCAGTTATTCAAACCATCATCTCAATGATGAACAAACGAGAAGGTGTGCAGTCAGAAGTTGTGAGGACATGATTTACTGGAGAAATGTTGGCAGGAATTGGGACCATATTTTCATGGCTGAAGATACTATATAATAACTCCCTAGCGAGGCCTAAGCGAAGTCATTTCATATTGTTTATGGAAGATGCACGGAAGGAATATCGGGTGAGAAATGCGGGAAAGAGACGGCTGAGGGAGTGCCAATTCTCAGTGGTGAGAATTTTCTTGAAGATCAGTGTACATGAACAAATTAAAAAAACACTACGGACGTGACATGGATACAAACAAAGTAGACTTAGGTAGAAAAGAGATTCATTTTGAAGTAGGAGATCGGGTTTTGGCACACTTGAGAAAGGAGAGATTCCCAAAGAAGCAGTACAACAAATTGAAGTTCAAAAAGATTGGGCCATGCAAGATGCTTAGAAAGTTTTCTGCAAATGCTTATGAGATTGAATTACCTCCCGATGTTGGAATATCTCCCATTTCAATATTTTTTGATTTCAAATGTGAAGATGATGGTGCAGAAGAAGGATCAACAGACAAGGAACAGATTGAGTGGAAAGAGCAGCTACCTCCGGCACAGCCATTGCAACCAGAGAAGATATTGGATAAAAGACCATTCAGAAGGACCAGAGGACGAGAGTACTTTCAGTACCGGATCAAATGGAAGGATAAGCCAGAGGAAGATGCCACTTGGATGACTGAAGAAATGTTGCAGAAGATTGGCAGATCAGTGGACGAGCTCATGGACAGGAGCCCATGAAGAAGATTGCCCTCGGGAGTCTGATGCAGGGGCATTAGACACTAGCCAACAATGTAGGAGTTTTGTCCACATGTTGTGGCTAGGAGGGTTTGAAAACATTTGAATTGCTACAGCTAGGTGTCACTACCTTAGCTGATTGTATTATTAGATCAGTTAGAGTTGTAGAAGTCGAATAGTTAGTCCATCTGTCATGTTTTTAGTTTTAGAATAATTGTAATTAGGCTCTTGAATTACCATAACAGTCCTCATGGAGGAACCGAAAGGACATATGTTGATGTATAAATTGTATTCTCCAGATGGAGAAGGGAAGAGAGAGCAAGAGGAAGAGAGATTTCTGCAATAAACTCTGTGTGTTACAATTGTTTCTAGTTAAATGATTTCTAAGCTTGTTTGCCATTGGAGAGACTCGAATCTTTGTCTATGAAAGGATTTTTTAATTGCGAAGCAATTGAATTCTGTATATATATATATATATATATATATATATATATATATATATATATATATATATATATATATATATATATAATTACTGAGTTGAGTCACTGTATCGACTCCGCATCCATCTATCTGTCGTTTCTCTTCTATTTATTGAACAACCCTGTTGAATCAATACAACCGCAGGCGAGGTCTATGCAGAGGAAGTGTGGCCGTGAACACTGTTTAACTTGGTAGATTTCCCACTGTATAAAGAAATAGAGTTGTTTCTTTCGAACCTGGAACCGTGGTCTAGACACGAGTTAAATGAACAAAAGGAATAACGTAACCCCGCATTAACCCTGGTCAATCACTGTAGCAAAACTACGAGCGGATTTGAGGAGGCGGATTGCCCTCATCGCACCGCTTTTGGTGTACAAGCGGTTTTTCCCGGTTGCAGAGCGATTCCACGGCGCTGTCAACACGTGGAAAAGTGGAACCGCGCAAAACCGCCTTTTCGTATTCTCATCGCACGTTAAAGTTAGTACGAGGATGCCGAGCGATATCGTCGAGAGCCGTCGATCTGGCGCTGCGTCATCGGACGGTGGTCGCACAACAAAGATGCATGGAATTTAACCTAAGGTACGGGCGTACATTTGATTGGCTATTGATTGTGGAGGCGGGACCTAGAGCCAATGTCTGTTTATGAGTCATTTATTCGGAAAGCGTTGATTTTTAATATAAGGTCCAATTATATAGTTAATCATCGGAGGTTTGATATTGGTTATAGTATGCGAGGGAAATATATATATGTCAGGAAATATAATATAACATTCGAGAGCTATGAATAAGTTTATTTGTCAATTTCTTTGAATTTGATAAATAAAATAAAAATAAAATAGACCACGTGGAGTGAAAAACGAGGTTTCAAAGGGAAATGAGGGCAGAGCCACGTCACGGTTGACCAGCTCTCCTTGGGGTTGACTTTCAGCGTTGTTGCGTCAATATTACAACAAATTTTAAAACATAGAAAGTTCAAGATCAAACTAAAATTGAACAACTTAATCTTATTATTCTCAAAGATATTGATGAAGCTATTGAATTAGCTCAATTTTTGACCTATGCAAACAAACTTCTAATTTCTCAATTGCATACCACAATAATTCCAGCTAGAGATTCATCTCTGTATGTTGTTACATCATTTATAAATTCCACTACTAGCTCATCTACAGATCTATTTATCCCTATATTACCTTTACAACCTAGAGTATTATTTCCACCAATCACTTCATCCACTATATCCATTAGTTCACCTTTTGATTTCCTAAATACGTCATTCTCATTCCCTATTAGTTCCATATACATTTCAGTCTCATTTCCCAACACTTCAAATACAACTCTTAGTTCATCAGTTATCATTTCCAACACAGCTCCAAGTAGTTATGTTTTACCTCCTAGCCAAGCTAAGCTTCAAGCTATGGCTGCTAGATATGCTCCTCTTGTCTTACCACAACAGCTTCATGACATGCCTCAATATTATCAGAATAAAATACCATTGTTTGATGGCACTATCCAATATACTGCTCAACAACACATTACTAAGATGACATACTTCTTTGAAATTTATGAGATTGATGACTCAGATGTTCAAATGAGGTTGTTTGCACAAACTTTGACTGAAGAAGTTAAGAAGTGGTTTAAAGATTTAGTTGCTGGTAGTGTAACTGGTTTAGCTGTGTTTCATAGGTCGTTTTTAAATAAATGAGAAAAGAAAAAGAACCCCCTCCAAATATTTTTTGAATTTGATTCCATGAAAAGAGATCCAAATGCGCTAGTCCAAGATTACTGTTCCAGATATAATAGTGTCTATAATTATATCCATGCAAATCTTAAACCTACTCCTTAGTCAATTCTACTCAAATTCCCTGATGGATTTGATACAGATATGGCTTACCAATTAAGGGAAAGAGATGCAGACACCTTAGAAAAAATGCAAACAAATGCAGTTAGCGTAGAAGTAAACATTTTAGCCAGAAAAGCTAGACTCAGAAATGAAAGAAGAATGACCATTAAAGAAGAAACTGCCAATTTAGACACAAAAATAGATGTGATAGCTAAAACCTTAGAAAGGGTGATGGATAGACTAGATAATATAGAGAGAATACCTCAGTGGGATAACCAACAACAAATCAGAAATCCCAATTTTAGAAAAACATAAATTCTAGAAAAGCAAAAGAAACAGCCCCAGACCAAACAATAAGGCCCCCATTCCAAGAGAACTATGTTGCAAGTTCTCAGAATAATGATGATGATGAGGATGTTATAAATCTAATGGAAATAGATGACAATAATATTATTTTCCTTACTCAGGAAGATTAGGAATTATTTGAACTCCAATAACTCAAATTAGATTATAGTGAATCATTTGATTATAAACAAGGTTATGATTATGCAATAAATGAAATACACAGTCAATATAATCTTATAAACAAGAAAAACAATGAGTCTTCTACCAAGAAAGCTTCCCAAATTCAAAATCAGAGAATAGTAGAAGCTTCCAAAAAAAAATGTTCTGCAAATTCTCCCAAGGAAAAATAAGCAAAACTCAAGTTCTTCCCAAAACATTTAATCCTAAAAAAACATCAAGCCCTAAAATTGTTGATACTACTGATGAAGTTGCTCAAGCTGCAAAATATTCACAAAAATCTACTGCTGCTAAAGCTTCTAATTCTGTTAAAACAACAAATTTAGATCCTAAAAAACCTTTTGCTGATCCTAAAATAGTAGATCCAAAAGCTGCTACTTCAAAATAATCTGCTGATAATTCTAAGTCCGAAAGAACATCTACTACTTCACAAACAATCCCTGAAAATAAAGTTAGGAGTATTAAAACACAATAAACACAAACAAAGAATGTCAAAACACTTGAAAATGAAAAAACAACTGTAGAAAAACAAGACAAACCAACACAAACTACAATTACCAAGGAAGAATTGATTCAAATCAGTAAAACTCAACTTACATTCAACATACAATAAAAAATTGCAAAGCTTAAAATATCAATTCCTTTGACTTATTTGGTAAAAAATGACTTGTATAAATCAACCATAACTAAAACATTAAATATAAATGATGGAGAAGACTCCATAAATCTAAATGATGATCAGCGAGAGTTGATTTTTGGCCTAGATGTAAATGGAAAACATGTAAATGGAGCAGTTCCTCCATTTTATATTAGTCTTACCATTCATGATCAAATTTTACACAATGCCATGCTAGATTCAGGAGCCTCCCATAATCTAATGCCTAGAGCCATAATGAAAGCTCTCAATATAGAAATTACAAAGCCATACAAAGATTTGTTTTCTTTTGATTCAAGTAAAGTTAAATGCCTTGGTTTAATCAAAGATTTGTGTGTAACACTAGTTCAATACCCTGGTAAGAGTATATTAATAGACATTGTAGTAGCTGATATCCCACCTAAATATGTAATGTTACTTTCTCGCTCATGGGGAGAAAAGTTACAGGGATCTCTACAATTGGACATGTCTTATGCTACTATATCAGTTTTTGGCCAGTCCAAAAAATTATATAGGGAAACATTGATGAAGTACATGATCAATAGTACAGAAAGATCTATAAATTACCCCATTTACTCTATGCCAATTGACCTTGATTCTTTTATCCTATGTAACTTTGAAACTAATGAAATCCAAATTGAACTAGTAGAGAAAAAGAGAGCACCAAACAAAGATAATATTTTTCATGAATCTCTATGGCATTTAGACTTTGATGGTTCAATGAATAAGTTAGGAGCAAGAGCAGGAGTTTGGATAACAAATATGGAGACTAATCACTCAGAAGACCATGCCTTCAGGCTCAATTTTAAATGTACAAATAATATGGCTGAGTATGAAGCCCTCATCCTAGGACTCCAAATCATTAGGAGCTCAGGAGGTAAAAGAATTTTAATCATGGGAGATTCAGAGTTGATCATAAAACAAGTAAATGGAATTTACTCTGTTTACAATCCTAGACTAAGCAGATATAGAGACATTGTGATAGATTTAACTGATGATTTATTGGAATGTAAATTCGCCGTTATACCTAGAAAACAAAATATACAAGTTCATTGTCTTGCAACCTTTGCTAGTACATGCAATTTACCATTCCAACCTAATCACAGATATACCGTTGAAGTCAAACATAGGCCAATAATTCCAGACAATCTTAAGTATTGGCAAAATTTTTCTCAGAATGAACAGATTTACAAGTTTATGAACAATGAAGGAGAATTTCAGAATTGTAATATAGATACAGATTGTACTATAAATCATGATTTGGATTGTGAAATAGATTTAAATAATTAGATGTAAATAGAATAAAGTTTGATAAACCAACTATATTTAGTCAAGCTGGTATAGATAGCTTAGAGAAAGTAGAGATTGAAGAAATTATTGAAGATGAATTAGACATGTTAAATCTTAAAGATAATTTCTTACCTAAAGGTTTAACTCCCTTAGAAGATCTTTTTGACTCAAATGATGTAGCTAGAAAACAAAAAATGGAGCCAATTAGATCTGATATAGAAGAATGCAATATTGGAACAGAGTTAAAACCCAAAACAATCAAACTTTCCAAAATTTTACCTCAACAAGAAAAAGAAAAATACATTACTCTTTTAAAGGAATACCAAGATGTCTTTGTCTGGAGTTATGAGGATTTCAAATCCTATGATACTAGCACAATCCAACATAGAATTCCAATAAAAGAAGATCATAAACCATTTAAACAAAATTTGAGAAGAATTAACCCTGTTTTATTACCTTTGATAGAAAAAGAAGTGAAAAAAATGTATGATACACAGATCATTGCACCAATCAGATATTCTGATTGGGTTTCAAACCTAGTTCCTACAAGAAAGAAAACATGAGAGATAATATTATGTGTTGACTTTATAAATCTGAACAAAGTGTCCTTGAAAGATAATTACCCTTTACCTAAAATGGATCATATATTACAAAGGGTAGTTGGCTCCTCTAAGATGTCTCTTTTAGATGGTTTTTCAGGATACAATCAGAGCTTAGTCCAAAAGGAAGATCAAGCTAAAACAACATTTACTACTCCTTGGGGCACTTTTATGTATGTAAAAATGCTTTTTGGTCTAATGAATGCAGGAGCAACTTTTCAAAGGGCTATGGACATAGATTTTGCAAAGGAAATACATGATTTCTTAGTAATTTACTTTTCCAAAACTGATAATGAAAACTTAGATCATTTGAGACAAGTTTTTATCAAGTGCAGGAAATATGGCATCTCTTTAAACCCTAAGAAAAGTCTATTTGGATTAGAAGAAATTAAGTTACTTGGACACATAATTTCAAAAGAAGGAATTAGGATAGATCCTGCTATGATAGAAGCAATTCTGAACATCAATCCACCAAGAAACATCAAAGAATTAGAGGCCTTTCTAGGTAAGATAATTTTTTTAAGAAGATTCATATCTAATTTAGCTGAGATAATTAGAGAACTAAATAATATGCTCAAAAATATTCAATTCTTAGATGCACTGTTGATGCTAAACAATCATTTGACTCTATCAAATAAGTCTTAACGAAAACTCCAGTCCTAATAAGTCCTGACTTTAAGAAATATTTCATAATTTTTTCATTTGCTTCATAACACACCATTGCTACAGTTTTACTGCAGAAAAATGACCAAGGATTTGAACAACCAATAGCTTTTTTCAATAAGACCCTTAGAGATGCCCCTTTGAAGTACAACATTATGGAAAAACAAGCCCTAGCTTTGGTTAAGGCCATTAAATACTTTAGAGTTTATATTATCTACTCCCATATCATTGCCTATGTCCCAAATTCTATAGTAAAAGACATTCTTACTCAGGATGGTCCTGATGGAAGAAGAGGTAAGTGGATTGCCACTATATTAGAATATGACATAGAGATAAAACCCACAAAACTCATCAAAGGTCAAGGATTAGCCAGACTTATGGTTGAATCTAACTGCAATGCCCTAGACATAAATTTTATTGCTAAAGTAGATGATCAGGAAGAGATGGCGACTCCATTGATCAGTGAAGCCTTCTCGGATTCACCTTGGTATACAGATATCATATTTGTATTCCAAAACTTACAATCTCCTCTTGGATTGTCAAGAACCAAAGCCAGATTCTTAAAACTTAAAGCAGTAAGATTTTTCATCTTAGATAATGTACTTTTTTCGAGAGATCATAGTGGGATTTTATTAAATTGTTTACTGAAGGAAGAAGCTGACAAAATACTTGAAGAATTTCATGCAGGTGACTGTGGAGGACACTTATATTGGAAAACTACACCAGATAAGATCCTGAGAGCTAGTTTTCACTGGCCTACCTTGTTTGCTGATGTCAAAAAGTATGTAACTTGATGTTATAAGTGCCAAATTTTTCAAGGTAAGAATAAATTGTTACCCCTCCCTTTAAAGCCTATTTCAACTGAAATTCCATTTCAACAATGGAGTTTAGACTTCATTGGTGAAATTCACCCTCCTTCTTCAAGCCAACATAAATGGATTTTGATAACCACTGATTATTTTACCAAGTGGATTGAAGCCATACCCTCCAGATAAGCCACAGATACTATCCTTATTTCCTTCCTAGAAAACAACATTCTTTCAAGATTTGGATGCCCCCAAAATATAATTACTGATAATGCAGCAGCATTTAAATCCAAGAAAATGGTTGATTTTTGCCACAAATATCATATTACCTTAGGTCATTCCATTGCATATTACCCCCAAAGTAATGGCCTAGCTGAATCCTCAAACAAAAGCGTTATAAATATCATCAAAAAGTTACTTGAAGACAATAAAAAGACTTGGAATAAGAAGTTAGTCAATGCCTTATGGGCAGATAGGCTTACTACTAAAAAATCCATTGGTACTTCCCCTTACCAACTTGTCTATGGAATGGATATTGTTTTTCCATCCTCCCTAGGTGTACCAGTGATGAAGATTATCCAAGAGTTACAAGTAGAAATAAATGAAATTCAAAGGAGGATCAATCAAACTTTTCACTTACAACAAACAAGGGAATAAGTTTATATCAAATCTCAAGTCATTCATGATAAAATCGATTTTTTTTTTTATAAAAAGACTAAAGAGGATGATTTCTACATAGGAGATAAAGTGTTAAAGTGGGATTCCAGAAGAGAAGACAAAGGAAAACATAGAAAGTTTGATTTTCTGTGGAAATGACCTTATGTGATTTGTGGATATAGAGGTAATAATGTTTTTTTCTTGAAAGAAATGGATGGAACACATCTGCAAGAACGACCTGTAAATGGCAGAATGTTGAAGCACTACTACTCTCCTGAGTTAACAAACAGTTAGTTTTTATTCACTTTGATCATTGTACATATACATTGTAAAGTTTATATTGGATTGGATGTTTCCCTAGAAAAGTTGAAGCTCGAAGAGAAGGCCCTAAGCTTTGAAAGGTGAATATCATAAGTATGAATAAGTTGCAGATATCAGAAGACATTTACAGGGTCGTCACAGTCAAAAATTAAAAGGCTACAAGTCTCAAAGTTCTTGATATTTCACCAGGAAATGTTATCACCATGTGGAGCCATTGTTAGGGTCCTATAATAATAAGGTTCATAAATTTTGAATTGACTTTGATAGTTTTGTAAATATGTACATACATTGCTTTATGCAAGTTGTTTTGTCATATTTTGAAATAATAAAAAATCAAAAAAATGGTAAAATTGTCCTAAAAATACAAACCCCAAAAGAAAAAATAGAAATAAAACCTAAAAGTGAGCAAGTCCAAATGCCACTACTTTACTTTACTACAAGAAACTGATTATGTGCAAAGTCTTAATAAATACTAATCCATGATCAGTGAAACAGTGTAATCTTAACTTTTCATGCTTTCAATTTCAAGTTTTAGATAGAGAATAAAGATTTGTCAAACAGTTTAAATTTAACAAATCAGTAGATAGGTAGAAAATAATGAGGAGCTCAACAGTTTCATCTGAGCCCTCAGATGAAATAAGGTAGATTTAGATAGTTTTATGCTTTGATAGAAAATATTTTAAAAGGTTGCTAGCCTAAATGCACCTACAAAATGAAGAAAAAATGTTAGAAATAAAGTTGGGTAGGTAGGAAGCAGTGGAGCAATCATGTAAATAAAACATCATAGGGCAAAATCTCTAATTTCCCCTTCCCTATAGGCATTCAGTGTTCTAAACTTTCAGTCAAAAAGACTCGGAGCATTTCTCTGACTTTTGTTGGGACCGGACCCAAGGCTCGATGACTGGTTAGTTAAAAATATTGGATTCCTATGCTAAACCCACATTTATCAACATTTACCCTTCATTCATGCATTAAAACCCCCTTTTCCTAAGTAAAGACACATTCTTACTTAGTAAAATTGTAACCTCAAAAATAATTAACTTTATTCCTTTAAAAGCATTCATAAAACCCCAAAAAAAATACATTTGTCCTAAGTTAAAGTGTAAAATATTAAAAAAAACAACACTGCTTTGCTTTGTCTATCATATATACTTTGCTTGGAGATAAAATGTGTTTTATTTACATTTCACTACTTTTTTATATTAAATTTTAACATATTTTTATTAAAACCCTAACTTTGCTTTCCCATAGATATTAATTTCCTAATATTTAAAATACCCAAAAAACCCACTATTTTAACTTTTAAGACCAAAGTCTATTATCCCTACGTGCATAAATAAAAACCCCAACTCAAAGCCCTTTGGTCTAAAAACTATCATTATTTAAATATCTCGCCCCTATGGTTTGACAATGGTGAAAATTGAAAAAACTATATAATATGCTATCGCGCTCTCATACGAAATTTGAAACATTTTTTCAAATGTTTTAAATAACAACATTACCCCGCCTATATTCATATAATCTAAAAAATTTTGAAATAAACAAATGTTTTCTCGAAAACCATGGCCACCAATGCATAAAAACCCACATCCATATACATTAATTAAAACATTATATATATGTGTTATACCTTTACCCCTCAGCTATATCATAAAGGTTTAAACGTATTTTAACCCATCCAATACATATAAGACCCGGTCCCACATCCCATTTCAATGCAACTCTCAAAACAATCTTGACCGTTCGCGTTCAACCTCCAGATCTAACGGTTGGAAGACGATACCGCATAGAATAGGTGCGTGACCACCCAAACGCAAAAGCTACGCGAAATGGGTGGTTTCGCCCATTCCTCTCTCCTCCATGTGCCTTTCAACCATTGGATTGCATGGGTTGAGTGTAAAACCACTTACCATCCAAAACCGACACGATAACCAGCCTGGTTTCTATCCGTTGAAAATTCAAAACCGCTCTCCCGCATGATGCGACCTGTATTCAATGTTGATTAATGTAACCAACATGTATGATAAACCTTTGAAATACATTCATTTTATCCTATATTGCGCGTTTTAACCTACTTCTGTGCCTCCCCGACTGTAAAGAAACCCTGTTAAAGCCTTTTTCTGCCATTTTTATGCCCGAAACCTGCAAACCCTTTCCCTGAAACCTCTGAACACTGTTGAGGAGTTGTGCATTGCTCCAAACAAGCTACTAAAGCCTTCAACTCAACAAAGAAACTCAGAAACCCTTCCAAAGCTGGTCCCTGCACTACAACGGGTATTTTCCTATAATTTAAACCTGCAATCAAGTTGAAAAACCTTTTAAAGAGAGAAAGCACATTTATAATCAAGAAATTCAGTAATTACGCTACCTAAAAAGTCCCAAAAACAGGCCAAGCTCTAGCAAATTTTTCCCAGAAACCTTATTTATTTGTTGCGTGCTATTTCAAAGAAATTTATTAATTTTCCATAGTTTAATAATCCATTTCAAACCCTAAAAGGCCAGAAAACCTATGTAAGTACCCCAAATCCTCTGTGATCCTTTTAAAAAGGGTTTTCAGCCTTATTCCTAATAAAAATACCTAGAAAACCCTTGTTTTCTGTTTCAAACCAACTCTAAAACCTCCACATCTCTTTGATAGGCCTAATTGAACAGAAAGCCTTAAGAAAAGCCCATACTTTGCCAAATTTGCCCATTTAAGCCTCTGTTATAGTAAAATTGCCTCTGTAAACTGTTTAAACTTGCAAAAGTAGATCAAAATGCCTAAAAAATAGAGTGCAAGCAAGCCTGAAGGTTCTAAAGCAACTAAACCTACCCCTACTATGACTTCAAACACTGCTATTGTTGTCAATCCATTACAACCCTCAGTTGTTGATATTGAACACATTCCCCTAGTTGATATTGATTACAAAATAGTTGATCCCATAGTTGAATTCAACCTGTTAGATATCCATCATTGGTGCTTTAAGAAATCTTTAGATGATCAAGAAGAAATCCATATTTGGGAATCTAATTTGCCCAAATATGTAGTCCCATTGACTCACCCTTGTCAAGAGATTATTATATTGTGTCAGCAGTACTATATTCCTTAGCAAAGAGCCATTGTAAATGAAAATAAAGAGGTCTTTTTTCCCATCACTGCAGCAATGCTTTCAACTTTAGGAGAAAAGTTGGCACCCAAAGAACCATTGGCCACTACAGTGCCCGTGACTTCTTCCACTACATCAGCCACTGAATCATCTACCACAGCAGTACAGCCTACATATGATATCAGTGAGATAGTAAAAGCAATGGAAGAGATGTCTTTGAAGACAAATGAAATTAATCTTATTGACAAAGATGATTGAAAATATTGAGAAGAAAAATAAATCAACTCAGATAAATGCTAAGATACATGAACAAAATGCCAACAGATTGAGTGAAGAGTTAAAAAATTTGCAAAAAGAATTAACTCTCAAAGATTAGATATCATACATAAAAAATTACCTTTGGAATAATATCATTGAAGTCATCCATGATGTATGGCCTTCAATTCAGGTAATTTTTTAGCAAAGAGAGTTATTATTGGCAGCCCAAGCAGAAATTCAAAAGGCTCAGACTAATTTCGCCGACAAATCAGAACAGGCTATAAGATTAATCAATTTCCTCAACAACAAAAATAGACAGCAATTGGAAGAGCTCAAAATAATATACATAACTGCCACTATCCTACAAATAAGAAAAGTCACCATAAAGAGAAATTTAATGAGGCAACTTGAAGAAAAATGTGAAGGTATGAATACTGCTATAACTATATTTATGGTTAAGTTCACAAATTTGAGGCAAAAGGGACTTCCTGATATCATGGTTATTAATGATAAATTGATACCTCAAAATGATTATGACAAGAAGATAAGAGAATCTGCCAAGGGACAGGTAAATACGCCGGCAGGTCAAGGAATCCCCACAGGAAAGTGTTACTGAAAAGTTTTGCAGATTTATTTTACTTACAGTACGAGATCAAACACTTATTTGTCATCAAGCCCACCTTTGCTAGATATACAGACGCTGATGAGAACTTTAGGAAGTTGAAGAATATTCAAATTCCTAAAAATGAGGATTGGCAAGCTCTTACAAATTCGCTGTAAAGGATAAAGACAAACAAGTGAAAGGAAGAAAGAAAATTGTTTTCTAAATTTCAGTCAAAACAGATTTTTATTTACAGCAGTAAATAGTTTTGACTAAAGGTTAAAAGGGGATCAGTTAAAGAGTATCAGCGAATAAAGAGTATCCGAGAAAGAGTATCAGTCAAGGCAAGTCAGATTTCGGAAAATATCTAAAGCCAGCAATGAGGACACCAAGACAGCCACCTGCTTTATCCTCAAAACTATTTTTATTTCTTATGGATAAAATATGACAGCTTGCTGATTTGTTAAGCAACTGTCTCTATTTTTATTGTAAAGATATTTTATTTTCCTAAGTTAATTCCTAGAAGTCATCTATGATATTTTGTAAAACATTATGTATAAATACTTCATCTTTAGAAGTATTTTTTGTAGAATAAAATTGTTGGGATTGTTATAGTCATTTCTTCTTGGACTTTAAAGCTTTTGTGTGTCAAAACTTCGATTAGCAGGTTGGATCAAAGCAAATTGGCATCATACTTCAGG
This sequence comes from Pinus albicaulis, assembly GCA_034641835.2. Taxonomy (NCBI): domain Eukaryota; kingdom Viridiplantae; phylum Streptophyta; class Pinopsida; order Pinales; family Pinaceae; genus Pinus; species Pinus albicaulis. The sequence goes on from CM076576.1 coordinate 396,868,373, forward strand.
ATCCCTGTGATGAGCTATTTGCAGTGAAATATTTTCTTCACTTGTCATTGTTTCTTTTTTCTGTTACATGCATCCATTTATGTTTATACTAAATCTGAATGTATAACTAGGAGTATTACTAAAGGATATGTTGATAGCACCATGTTTTTAACTAGTTATCATTTATATGTTTTCCTCTGATTTCCAGATTAGGGAATTATTAATTGCTCCCTCATTCGTTTGACCTCTCCTACTACTTCATTTTTCCGGATTTAAGGATTCTTAAGCGCCCTTTATCCCGATCATACCATCTCACAAAAACAACTTTCCAAGATCTCCAAGGGTTATCTATCTTGCCTTGAAGACATTTGACCTTTTTTCCCTAGATCCTAGTCTTGTTAGTTTGATTTTGACTCCATAGCCCAATGGACAAATAGATTTCCTACTATCCATCATTTCAAGTGATTTTTCCCACCAAATTTACCAAAACAAAACCAAAACTGCACTTTCATAACTAGCCTAATATTCACAAATTAAAACAAAGTTAAACTTTAAAGAGAGAGCCCTCTCTGAATCCTAGGAAGGCTAGATCCTAGAGTTTGAAGTAGGTTTGTGGTTACCTCTAGAATTCTTTGACTAAAAACCAAAAACACACAACTTAAGAATTACTAGAGTGATAACAGGGCCCAGCAACGCTTCCACACAACTTCTTAAAGTTGAGTTCCATCGACACGGACTTACAGTCCACCATCCCAAATCTCTCCAGCAGCTTCACAACATATTTTCCTTGAGAAAGGAAAACCTCACCTTGCTTTTGCCAAACCTCCAAGCCTAGGAAATAGTGCATCAGTCCTAGGTCCTCCATCTCGAACTCAAAAGCTAGCTCCCCTTTACGTTGATGAATAAGAGAGTCAGCACCTGTCAGGAAGAGATCGTCCACATATAGAACCAGAATGAGAGGCCTTTCTTTACCAACATTAAAATAAAGGTTTGGATCAACATCACTTCCAGTGAAGCTCCATCAAGTAGCTATCAATCCTCTCATACCAAGTCTTGGGGGCTTGCTTTAACCCATAGATGGATTTCTTCAACCTGCATACATGTGTGTCTCTATATTGGACTTCGAACCCCAAAGGTTGCTCCACATAAACCTCTTCCTTGATTGAGCAATGTAAGAAAGCAGTCTTCATATCTATTTGATGGAGACTCCATCTTTGTGTTGCAGCAAGGGCAATAATCGATCGTATGGTGGTGTAACAGGTGCAAATATATCATCATAATATATGCCCTCCTTTTGAGAGAAGCCACAGGCAACAAATCTTGCCTTGTACTTTTAGCACTTCCATCGGCTCCATGCTTGATCTTGTAGAGCCATTTCGAGGTGACATAATTTCAGACATCATTCTTCATGATAGATTCATATTCTTCGTGCATAGCATCCTTCCAAACTTGATGCTTTACGGCTTCTTCAAATGATCCAGGCTCGGATTGTACAATAATGCTCATGGTTGCTAGGTACCCTTGATACCTATTCAACTTCTTGCTTTCACGAAATGTTCCTCTCGGAGCAATGTGTCTCTCTGCATCTTAGAAAGTGTCCCTAAGCCATGAGGGTCTCCTTTTATTTGAAGGAGGTGGATCAATAGGATCCATCAAACCTTCAACATCGCGCATTGGTTCATCCTTCGGTTCTTCCTGCTTCCCTGCTTCTTCTTCTTCTTGTCTTCCTTTGAGCTAGGAAGATTCCTTATTTTCTTGAGGGCAACATCTTCATCGAAGGTGACATCGTGACATATCTCCACTTTTGTTTGACCAGCCACATAGATTTTATATGCCTTCGAGGTTTCAATATAGCCCACAACTTCCCAAAAGCATCCAACTTGCTTCTCTTTTCTTTCGGCACATGAAAATAAACGATACTTCCAAAAAATTTAAAGTGAGAAACATCAGGTTTCTTACCAGAGAAGATTTCTTTAGGAGTTTTGGAGTCCAATGCAAAATGTGGGCATCTATTTTGAACATACACAACAGTGTTGAGAACTTCTCCCCATAGAAACTTCGGAATACCTTGCTCATAAAGCATGGCACGGGTAGCTTCCACAATGGTTCTATTCTTCCTTTCAGCAACACCATTTTGTTCGAGAGTATACTCAGTGGTGGTCTCCCTCTTAATGCCAGCTTCCCTGCAATAGTCATTGAATTCATTTGACTCATATTCGGTTCCATTATCGGTCCTCAAAATTTTGATCTTCTTCCCTGTTTGATTTTCAACCAAGTCCTTGAAGGTATGGAACCATTTGGATGCTTCATCCTTTTTCAAAAAGTATATCTATAAAAGTGATGTAATATAAACATCCTCCCAAGGATGTTACGAGCATCATACTAGATAGATTGGAATGTACCAATTGCAAAATATCAAATGTCTTCGTGACACTTGAGAGGAATGGTCCCCGTATGTGCTTTCCTTCAGCACAACCCTGACAAACACCTTCACGATCATCTTTGAACTTGGGCATCCCTGTCACCACCTTCTTTGCATCGAGAAGGGCCTTGTAATGAAGGGATGCAAACCTTTGGTGCCATAGCTCGGTTTGAAGAGTCTTGTCACATGTCATGGCCCCTAAGGAACTTTCTCCAACCTGATAAAATGTATCAACTCTAAAACCAATATTAAGAGCTTCATTGAAGTTCTTCTTCCAAATGCGTACATTTCCATCAATGAATGCCACCTTGAATCCTGTCTTCCATTGCCGAAATGGACACACGATTCTTTTTCAAATCAGGTACATACAACACATCTTGCAAGCGAAAGACTTGACCTTGAGTTAGATGAAGGGTCACAGTCCCTATCTCTTTCACGAGATAGGTGCCATTGTTTTCAAGGATAATCTCCAAATTAATATCCTTTTTAATCAAATTAGAGAGAGCTTTTTTATATCCAGTGAGGTGCCTTGAAGCACCACTATCTATCAACCAGACACCCAGGGTGCCATGAGATGCAACAGAGAAGGCAGATATAAGAATAGATTAATTTCTCTTATTATCAACAACATTTGATTCATCATACATGAAATTTCTTGACCTCTTGAAAGGTTGACCATTACCCTTCGATCAAAGGGAGCCTTCCTCTTTCCTTTGAACTTGTTGTTCCTTTGATTTCCATTCCCCCTGAAGTTGTTGTTGTTGTCATCATCTCTACAAGATTCTCTTCTATTGGAGCACTCTCTTGGATAGTGACCAAATTTGTTACAAGTGTAACATCTTCTTTTTTTTCCTTTGAGACTCGTTCTTCCATGGTTTTGATTTCTCAAACCACCATTGTTCCTCTTCTTTGCATGAGCAGTAAAGGCAGTAGGGTCACCTCCATTCCCATTAGAGGGATGGTCTCTCTCCATCATCCTTGTCTCCTCTTGAGTGCATCTCGTCAACAATTCATCAAAATAAAGAATCACATTGTTATTAAGAATAATAGTATTGAATACATACCAATCACACGGGAGTCCTCCAAGAGCAATGAGAACGAGCTCTCAGTTAACTATTTCTTCTCCAATAGCTAAGAGATCATTCCTGATTTTTGTGAGCCTCATAAAATAAGATTGAATGGATTCTTCTTTGCCCTTCTTGATATTTTCAACTTGTTCTTGAAGAAGAGAACTTAATTAGCATTTCTAGCCCTGAACATGTTAACCAACTTATCATACATAAATTTGGATGTGCCCAACTCAGAGATATAAGCAACCAAGTGCTTATGAACAGAATCCTTGATGATCATCTTCGCCTTGAATTCCCCTTTTCTATATTCATCTTTGTGGCAGTTGATGCATTTGATGCAAGCTCATTTATCTTCCCCTGCACATAATCCATGACTTTTTGATCTTCTAATACCAAATCCAAAGACATCTTCCAGGCATGATAATCAGCTTATCATCAGTCTTGAAACCATTGTAGATTGAGGAGGCCATTTGTTCTTAATAACACAACTTTGGTGATTGTTTTTCACACTAACTTGGGTTTTGTCTTCACTTTAGCTCCGATACCATGTTAAATTTAGATAACCATGGTATGTTCTATGCTTAATGCAGTTTACTTCAATCATTCTTATAGGCCCAATTTAGATTAGCAATTACATAAACATGAAAGTAAAATATTGATAGAACATAATAATTGATCAACAGTCAACAGGATGCCCTAGCCAGCAAAGACTTTTGTTGGTCAAACCAACTCTTCCAACATACAAGATCAGCCTTCCTCAAGTGTCACACACCTCAAAAGACAGCGCTCAAAACAGTGAACGCAAATCAACAAGAGGATCTCTCATCCAGATTCCTGGCATCCAGATTTCCACGTGGTAGAGAGAGAAGCCTCTAAAGGCTGTATGAACGAATTAGAAGATGAAGAATGTGTGTGATGAGATGATGATAAAATGAACATCATCTTTTTCCTATTTATATCCATCAATGAGAGTGTGTGACACATCTATTGGACTTGTGAGCCTACATTACAATTCTGGTCAACTTTGACAATTCGCACGTGGAAAATAATTCAAAATATAAGTTCTTCTCATCCAAACAAGATGATCTTTAGATCAATCTTGCACCTCTTTGAAAGAGGAATCCACAAAAAATATCATCATCATCATATGAGCAATGCAACATGGAGTTTGGACCTAGTTGCCCAAAATTAACAAATTACTTTGGTATTGTAGTTTGTACTTGCCAATGGGACACATGCTATTTCAACATTGCTGTCATCACTTGTATGTGGACCCTTGGTTCTTTGACTTAATTCAACATTGGCGTCAATACCTATCTATGTGAACTTGGTTTATGTTTATACCTCCTCAAAACAAGTATTGAGGGCAAAACTTTTCTAAGGGAGGGCAGAATGTTGGGGTTTTCCTTAAAGGTGTAATGAGAGGCTAAAAGGGCCCATAGTAGAGAAACATAGTGGATGCTATTCACTGTATGTTTAGGGCTGTTGAGAATTTGAAAGAACATGGTTTAATTCAATTCTCTACTTGATAATTACTTGTGAATTTATTTCTCTTACTTAGATCTTCTCTTTATTAGCTTATTATGTCTTTCGTCAAGTCAATCATCAACACACAAGAGACATAAGTTTTAGGTTCTTCAAGCCAAGGCCAAAACCTCTCCCTCTTGGAGAAGAAAACCCGTAAGTAATTCTTCTTATAGACTTTCAGTTCACAAGTACCATGACCATGACCTAGACCCTTAACACTAGTACGCTTCCAAGACCTTGTCACTACTCTTTCTAGGCTCCTTATACTGTCCTTCTTTTCTGCACTATACTGTGTCATATTGTTCCAACACTAGGGAAATTAGGTCCCTATTTTAGCAGCCCTAATTGATGTGCTTCTCTTTAATTCATCTATAGTGTGAGCTCAGCCTCCAACAAACTCTTCCTCGGTCTTCTTATTAAACCCAAGATACACTAGACCAATAGCACTTGCACACCTTGCAAGCCTTCTTATCCTTACTGTCCAGACTTCATTCTATGCACTGGATTGCAGTCCTGTAGAGACCTTCGGACTACCTCATATGAGAGAGTAAATACCAACTCAAAACAGATATACATTACCCTTGGACTGTCTCTTCATTTCTCTGCCGGATGGTCACATTTATGTGATGTGTTACTTGCACTGCAATCTGTACTTTGTTACAGTCTTCTACCCAAAAACAATACAATTTATTTCTGCATTGTGCTTCCCTTGACCTTTGCTGGAATACGCATCTATAACAGACCTTAATCTGCACTTTCCTTCCTGCAATTATGTCCGACAATTCAGAGATGTACGAACTGTTTTAATCTGCAATTGCAGTCCGAAAAACTCAGAGATGTGCAGAATGTTTTTCTTTCTTTTCTGCAGTCTTCTGGGGTATTTATAGTTGTTGGACCCTGTAATAAGCTGACCTGAACATGAATGGTTGTGACTGTTCATGAGCCAACTTTCCAGCAGTATTTTCGAGCCGACTTGAGAGGCTTGTCTTCCAGCGTTGATGAGGCTATTTGAGAACTGCTTTGAGCATCTCTCTGGAGCCATTTTCTTCACGGTTTCATAACAAGGTCTTGAAGCATATTCTGTTGACTAGACTCTTCATATACATGACTCTTAATTATATTTATAAACAGAAGACAAACCTTAATAGACATCAAGAAGAAGTCTACTGACCTATAATAAAATCTTGATCATGAAACCCATGAAGCAAGTACAACAAAAATACATTTTATTATCTTTGTCTCATTCTTTATATAAATTCATAATTACATAGTAAATGTGAAGACCGATCCTAGTTACACTTTTCAACAAGGGCCACTTTGCTTGTTATGATTAAATGACACCCACTATCGAAATTAATATGAATAAATGTAATGGGGTTTCATTAAGGAAGGTTTGGTACATAGTCAGGAGATTGATATGATTAAGGTTTTTTTGAAAGTTTAAAAAAACGTGGAATATATTATATTAAGAGCTTAGCTCATTGAGAGGTCAGCCAACCTTGAGAAGCAAGTGAACAAGAGTATATTTCAATCTATAAAAAGATTAATTATTAGTTGTCATACCTCAAGGGTATTTTTTTACTTTATTTTTTAAATAATAAAGTAAAAGGGATTTTCTATGATATTGTTGAATATCTTGTATGAGAGAGCATTTTCAGATCTAATATACATAACAGAGCTGCTCTCAATGTCAAAATTATCAAAGATCCTTGTTCTGGGTGTATAATACAAAAGGAAATTTCCAATTTCCATATCTGTAGCAAAGTTGCAAGTACATATTGTTACAATCTAGAAAATACCAATCTGTAGGGAGGTTTCGAGAACTTTGTTACAATATAGAAAAGACCATAACCATACAGAAATTTTGGGTATATTGAAAGATTATGGGTTTTCAGGCTTTCCTAGGCCTGATTTTTCTAGACTGAAACCATTGTTAGCTTTAGGTATAAAACAGTGGCATAAATTGCATCCACTAGGCTACTTAGGACTCCTGACAAGCATTTTCAATATATACTGCTATTCAAATCACCATGTGGACTTGAAGCTGATAAAAGTGTGTGTCCCTTAGCAAGCTAGGGATCATCTAAACTGAACTACAATACATGATATATCATCCTTGCTTTCTCGTTTCAAAGCTTCTGATGTTAATTGCTTTGCTGCTATTTGTGGATCCCTGATCTTACTAACAAAATTGACAGCTTCCTGATTATCCATCACCTGGGTACCATAAAAAGTAAGGTAAGAGCAGAACAAATATTTAAAGCTCTTGATAGAATACCGAAGACTATAGTAGAATACCAACCTTCCATAAACCATCACTGGCCAGAATTAGAAACTGTGTTTCTGAATCGACATCCCATTCTTTCACATCAGGATCTGACCTTAGATGTGTTTTAAGACTTCTATCTCCGAAAGCTCGAGAAACTGCAAGCTGCCCATTTACCCTCGGCACATCTCCTGCCATAAAGAATTTACATTTCCTGAGTTTGCAACTTAAATTAACAATGTTTGATTACTTTCATAGCAACCAATCACACTTCCAACAAAATTCAACTTACAGAAGAACATTAAGAATTGAATTTTTCAGAGAATAAAAACCCCCATATTGGTGAAACAAGCCCTGAAAAATTTCCTGCGTTCTTCAGAGGACTTGGAAATTCAATGTTCATATGAAATTTAATGTATTTATTCTATTTTTATATCCCCCAAAATCTCTCCGTAAGCAAAAATTTGCTTTTATTAATATGCAGATAAATCCAAACCACCTGGAATGTTTGAGACAAAACCACCCCTATTCTCAATGCTTCCACGTTCTGTACTAGGTTCATGATCAACTGAGAGCTGAATAGCCCTCCCATTTTTGCTCAAAACTGCTCTAGAGTCGCCAACATTTGCGACCAATAGTTTTAGGCTATCTATCAGGATAGCTGTAACAGCAGTGGAACCTCCTCGAGCCAAGTCAGGAGAGTGTATGAGAATGGCCTTGTCTGTCTTATCATAGGCTTTCATTATGGCCCTAGATGGATGAACCCAGAATTCTTCCTGGAATAACACATAATGTAATCAGAAAGCATTAAGCAACAGCAAACTCCACTGTAATTAATCCTGATAATAATATTAAGTTATCCAAATATAGTACACACAAGCAGCCCTACTCATGCTTAAATAATATATAATCCAAATAAAATTCATCATAATCGGTGCTGATTCCTCCAGCAATAAATGATATCCAGTCAGTGAATAACAGGCAACCCTGTAAAGCAATGAATTATTCAAACTTCAAACTACGGCTAGAAAATTGTAAGCCCACTGTGGCTTAAAACAGGTTAAAACTACTTAATAAAAGGGAACATGCTACTGCAATATAAGGAGAATCAAATATAATTTACAGAATATGAATAACTTGCCATGGCATCTACTACATTTCTCTCTACTACACAATTTGGTCACTCACCTCACTGAAAATGTTTGTAAATAAATGCTTCTGCAGGTATGCAGCCACAGTGTCACCTAAATGACCATCAAAAATAGCATATAAACCCAACTCATGGCCTTTGATCTGAGTGAACTCTGCAACATGATAATCCTCCATGGGATGACTGGCTTTTCCTTTCACTAGACTGAATCCATGGACAATTTTATTGGGACTTAGATGGCTCTTGCCTTTCCCAGAATTGCAAGAAGAATGCCCTCCAGCCATCAACTGCACAGATACAAGTTTTTTTAGGCATACAAACAAGCAGAAAATCAAAACCAACAACAACATATAATTAAGTTCAGAATTTCATAAGAACGAATTTAAGTGCAAAATCAGCCAGCATTTTACACAGTTAAAGCTTTCCCCTCTCGTAGTGAGTTGAAAATCTGGTAATTGCTCAAAGGTATTAGAAAGCAGATAATTAATATCTAGGTCAAATTGTTTGACTGACTAGTATTCCGTGCAAACAATTCCTTTTCTAGCCTTGAAAGATGTGTGTCCCCTGTCAATATAGAATTATGAATCAAAACATCGATTTCAGAATTGCATAAGAGGAGAAAGGAATGTCATCTTAAAAAATTGAACATCAGTTGGCCTGTGATTAAAGCACTTGAAGTAACCATGACACAAGTTCAAACTTCAAACCCAGCGGGATCGCTTCCCTTCATCATATGATTGATGAAAGTCTATTGAGGTGTGGTCAAGTTAATGTAGCTACACTGGTTCCGTGATGGTGCTGTTCAAAAGTGACCCCATGCTAATGCTGTCTTCAATGCGGATGGGACTAGTTGCAGCTACTGGATAATTTTGACAGAACATATACCTCTTAACCGCAGCTCTGCATCTTCGTAGCATGTTTGTAACGCAGATCTTCTTAAGAATTTTCTACCCTCTTCCAAAAAAACAGGGGGCTTAACTACCCAAAAAACATTGAACCAACCTTTAGAGGAAAATAAGAAATGTTTCAGCACACAAAGTCCTTAATCAGGTTTGACAGCCTCCAAACACCCATATATATTTATACATGCAGTCTTTCTGAATTCTCACAATTCATAAAGTTAGCACTAGTACAGATGAACTACATACTCAATCTAGCTCAGAACATTTTGATAACCTTCTTGCATGCAATTTTTGTGAACTCTCACAATTCCTAAGATTAGCACTAATACAGATGACCTGCATACTCAACCTAGCTCAAAACATTTAGATAACCTTCTTGCATCCAATCTTTCTGAACTCTCACAATTCATAAGATTAGCACTAAGACAGATGACCTTTTCGAATAAAAAGATGAGCTTAGCCAAGAATACATGGGATGAATAACGTATCGGATATGTTAATAACGTGAAGTGAAAGATTAGAAATATGCACCTCTGAAATATACAACAATGTCCACACTACTTAAATTATGCAGTGAAACAAAATAACTTAAGGGAACCTAGCATTTGGAGGATATGGAATACATTAGAACAGATTTATTTAGGTATTCGGCTGGGGAACTTCTGGGCTCATAACTCATCCTTATTTGGAATCCGCATTCTACACACAAAAATGGGAATCCTGCAACGGCCAGACGCTTCTGAAATACCTAAACGTCATACATGATGCATATTATCTACTGAACTCGACATCTAAAACAAGGCCACAAAAGAATACAGTCCGCCATTTATTTTCTGCAACTAACTTTTCTGTACCCAACACAAAAAGGGAAAGTGCTTCCAGCTACAACACGCAATTCTCAATCCATCGCTTGAGGATTTGACAAGAAAGTCAACAACGACCTTTCAGGATTCAACCCTTTTAGTTCAGGTGAGACCTTTTGGAACGAACCCTCGAGGCTCAGGTAAGGCACTTCGGTACAAACTCTTCAACAGAAGGTAAGGGACTTTCAAAAATTGAACTCGAATCAATCAATTTCCAAGAAAGCCCATATTACACCCCATAATATTTTGGATGGCTTTTTCAATACCCTGAAAAAGCATTAATTTCAAATTCAAAAATAAAAATAAAAATCTTATAACTCCTGGTAAAGCCTCACAATCTCAAATACCCATCTTAAAAATACAGAATTGTTCAATAACCAGTCATAAAATGGAGGAGTTTTTTCAGACACCCATTTTACAGAAACAGATTTTTTTCAGTGCCTAGACAGCAAAAACGCAAGAATTTTCAACACCTATCAGTGAATCTTAAAATACCCTTCTGACAGAAAACCAGAATGCCCTATCTGTAAATCTTAAAATACCCTTCCACAGAAAACCATAATTTTCTAATAAACTTCCTATTCAGAAGAGGAAATAATACACACCTTGGAATAAGCTCCATGGAAGCAGTTCAACCCATCTATACACATTTTACAAGCTTTTTTCCCAGCTGCTAATGAGTACTTAACATCCTCCAAGCAGAACTCCCAGCTCTGAGACTTTATGGAGTGTCACTCCAAAGCCAAAGAGGCCCAATATCGCATTGATTCCCACCTTGGAAAAATTCGGAAAGGACCAAAAGAAATTTCTCAGAACCCAAAACATAAATCATCTCGTGAGGTGAAACAAAAGTGGCTTAAAGTCATTCAACGTCCGAACCTCTCTGGGAGTCAGCATGACCAGGTCCTGTTCCTGAATTACACGCAAATTCCAAGGTTTGTAAGAATAATTTTGCAGATGTGGGGCCACATTCGGCAATACTTAATCATGGCTTCATTAAAATACCATCTCAGTCAACAGAACTTGGTGCCCACGCATCTGATACCGAAGAAGAGTGAGGCCATCTACTCGAATAGACAAGTTCTCTCGTTTGCCCACTTTGTTAGTGTGTATGGAGTCCTGGGGTGCATATCTTCACAAGGTTCATCACTTGTCCTTATCAAAGGGATTTGCTACCTTTTGTTACGGTTGAGGATGCACTCCGAGTCATGAGATGCCTCGCTTTGGGTGTTTTTAAAAAATTAAAAGCCATGGATTGAAAGGTAGTGGAGTGATGAAGGGGCACTTAATAAAGTGGAAGTGTTGTAGATAGAGACATGTGGACCCCACCTCATTGAAACTTGGCACTACCTTTACCCTTTTTTTTTTGGGTGAACATGAGGGAGCATTGTCAATGGGCATCTATATTGGGTTATAATTGATATTTGATACCTTGTGTGTGCATCTCAACTTATTTAAATGCAACATAGAGGTCAAATAATGCTTTTTAAAGTCTTTGAGGTGTATCCTTATGGTCCCTCACTTGTTGACTTTGATGCCTCATAATTTACTCTTGGATGCCTTGTAATATATTCATTGGGAATATGCATGATGAATACCATTATAGGCACACAATGATTCATCATGATAGATATGAGTGATAAGTCTCTATCTTTAATGAACTTTGACACAGTGATTATATGTATGATGAATACCATTATAGGCACACAATGATTTATTATGGCAAATAGGAGTGATAAGCTTGAATCTGTAATGAATTTGACATGTAATGAATTTCACATAGTGACTAATCATGGTAGATATGGTGATTAGAACAAATCTTTAATAAATTTACCCAATTATAATTTTTAAGCAATTAAAAAAATAACAAAAAGATAAGTCTATGTTAACATATTTAAATTCAAAACCAAATTATTTAACATATTTAATATCATTTTTCCTTGCCTTTGAAGGAAAATGACAAATTTATTGGAAAAGTGTTAGAAGCTCCATAAAATATAAGTGAAATTGAATTTTGACTATTAAGTGATTTAAGAAAGATAAAGAAAATTTATAAAGATTATTAAGTAATATTGTTATTATTTTTAGGAAAAGTGTTAATAAAAAATAATATTTCAAAATATTAGTAAGAATATTAGTAATTATGTAAAAAAAAAAAAATTAATTGAAAATATAAAAATATATTTTAAATTAAAAAATAAATTAGATATTTTAGATAAAAGTTTTTCGATTAATCACATTATTAAGATTTGGTCTAAGTTTAGAACCATCTAATGTGGTTTATCCTCAAAACAAAGTGAACATAAATTAGATATTATTTTAAATTTATTTTGGAGATTATATATCAATATATCTAAATAAAACAAGTCTTTTAATTTTGGTGAATAAAACAAGTTTTTTAATTTTGGTGAACATTGAAAATGGTCACATTAAAGATAGCTAAATAAAATGGCTAATTGATTATAAACTAAAAAGTTTGTTGCTTAAATATATTTGAGTTTTTTTATGTTCAAAACTCATCTTATTAAACAAAGAAACTAAAAAGAAAAATTAATTATAATAATCAATGATTTGATTTTTTTTTAACTATAGCGATTTTTTGATTTAATAATTTTTTATATTATTATTTTGAAATTTTAGTTAAAAGAGTTTTTTTTATGGTCATTTAAGAAAAAGAACAAGACATCATTAACTATGCATCATTTCACCTTAAAGATTTTAAGCACATTCGTATCTTTCTTATTTTCTTTTATACTCTGTTCATTTTAACTCCTCTCTTCCAACAATTTAGGTATTTATAGACTTACCATTAAGGATGATCGAAATAATTGGTTATACTGTGAAAAATGGATCATCCTTGTACCAATATGTTAGCAACTTTGATAAGCAATAGAATTACATAAGGAAACAGTTAATTGTATACTAACCTCTATCATTAGGAAATACATAAGTTGTTACAAGGCAATTATGAAATTGTGAGAGAGTAATGGAAAAGATAAAGTCGAGTCTTCATTGTAGTCATACCTTAAGAAATTGAGAACTAGATGAAATGTTTATATAATAGTGAAGAAATATAAGGAGTTTTATCAAGTTACCGTAGGGCTTGGAGATAGACTAACATAGGTCAGGGCATAACTGGATGAGACAAATGAAGAGCTTAGGAAGATAATAGACTGCATAAGCAAAGAGCTGCTATAAGTGGAGGCAAATGAGTCAAAGTGAAGACAAAATGACACAAGTAATGTATGATGTTATTATACTCCATGAGATAAGTAATAATAATATTAATAATCTAATTTTAAGGTCACAACCTAGCCAAACAAAAAATTGATGTATGAGAACATCTCATGTGTGGGACAAGGGACCCTCTTTACACAACAATTTTTTTACTTAAGTCTACCAAGTTGTCCATATCCTATTCCCCTCTAGATTTGAACGAGTGGCCTCCTTGGAGAAAACACATGTTCTTAGTCATTAGACTCACTCAACTTGTAGTGTATCATTAAATACAAGTTTATTAATATGTCACCTTAATGTGACTTTTGGAAGAGTGGACAAGCACGATTTTATGATAATGAAAAAATGGGTAAATTTCATGAAGACTTTTCCAAATTTTGGTATGTCATTGACTTTCAACCTAGATGGCAAGGGTAGTTCATCAAATAAGAAGGAAAAAAATAATGTTAAGAAAAACTAATTATATTTCTCTCTTAGACTATTTGTTTTCTATCATGTTATTAAAAAAAATAAAAATAAAAAACCTACAATTTTGTGTTTTGAATTTCAATGAACTCTTAGGATTCCAAACTTTTAAGTAAGCGAATTCTTTTGGTTAGATTTTATAAATACATAGTTTAAGTTTAATATAATTTCTAATATTGATAAAATAAAACAAGGATTAACATCATATTGAATGTAATATGATTTATGTATTTAATTCCCTACAAAAGCTATAGGCGTCCTTATTACGGTTTAATTTCAAGGTGTGATAAAGTGGCATGCTATAATTAACATACTCTGAAAAGAATATACTCTCATTAGAATATGAGATTATCATTAATAAGAAGGTTTAAATGCATACTTCCATTTCTACCAATAATGTGGCTATTGTAGAGTTAAGTGTTGGTGATACTTGTATGACTTATTACAGGTGATGAAGGCATAGTCAACAAATTTTTGTGGAGTGGGGAAAAAGATGAAAAAAATGACATTTATTGTCTTAATAGAAAGTCACAACATATAAATGGGTAAGAGTTTTAGGCATGGGATGTTTGGGACATCATTTGAACCATACATCCAAGGCATGCTTTTCATGGGGAGGCTATAGTTCACATGTTCAAATCTAAGCAAGTCCCTTAGGGTTACAAAACCCTATTATATTTAGTGGTTGAGCCATCCTCCATCAAATATTTAGGGGGAAAAGGTGGAGGTGTGGTCTCATGAATTTTTTCTTTGAAAAAAAAGAGCCCAAAGAGTTAGATCAATCAAGTGAACCATCCATCTAAAGCAGATCACTAATGAAGATATTATAAATTATAGACTCAAATTTGGTTGAATCTATTAAAATTACTAATCATTACTAAGACGAGAGTTATGTTACTCTTTATTTTGATATTTTTAAAAAAAAGGAAAAATATACCATAAAATTTAAATCCTTGAAAATTTAAAAATGTTTAAAACTAATAAACAAAACCCTAACAACAAAATGTTCTAATTTTGAAATTATTAATATGGGTGGCAAGAGCCTAGGGAAGGGGAAGGGGGGTGGGGAGATTTCTTTTAGGCCTCAAAGGAAAAATTGAAATAGACTACTCTTGGAATCTAGGGCCATTTAACAACCAGGCCAAAATGTATTTTGTCCTTCAAGGTCTCTCATTGGCCACTTCTTTCCTAATTATGACCCCCATTATAATAGGTGATTCCAATGACACCATCTGACATTTGGCTCTAGGAATTTCTCCTTTCGATTCTAATTTGATACATGTTCATTCCAAAATCTTAGAAAAACTTTCGAGAGACTCATTTCTACGACAGATAGGTGGCCAACCAAGCCTTATCTCTAGAACTTGGGACCATGGAAGTAAATGAATCAATGAAGGTGGAAATGATTCCATAAACCATTGTAAATGAGCACACATTTAATAAGAGTGGAGGTATTGCACTATGTATGTTTGCATTGTGGCAAGTGTGAGCCGTCTTGGGTCAACAATTATGAATTTAATTTTACCCATCAACTCGTGAGAATTAATTATAGAGGAATTCATTTTTGGGTCTTTGGATCTACGAGAAGTACCATTCAATTATGTTCATTATTGGAATTCCCTTTCAGGAGTTGTGGTGGAGTTTCTCCATGCGAGTGGAGTGGTTATTTTAGGCCTAGATTGTTTTATGTAACAATAAACCCTTACAAGATAGAAGATGGAATTGTGCCACTAAGGCCAAGACTACATTGTTAAATTATGGGAAACCAACAAAAATATGGCTTCATGTATCCCTTCATCTGTGTGACATTTAATTTGGAAATCAAGGTGTTTAGACTAACAATCTTAGCCCAGTCTTGAATTCTTTTTGATCCAATTACGGCTGTCTATGTTAGCGTTGCAATTTGAAACATACGAGTTAATAGGCATATGGATAGAGTTTGAAAGTCAATTGTGATTGTTCATTATCCAGGAAGCATAGACTCCAAAAAAGGAAAGAAAATATGCGACAAAAAGGAAACACATGGAATATATGGTGTTGAAAGAATATAAATTGTTGTGTTAGGAAGGTCGATTGTTTGAAGGCCCAAGTTGACACATTAACCAATATTCTCTCCACTCATCAACAAAAAGTTAGTAACTAAATTCAAAAATCCAATGTCTTCATCGTCGGTTACAAAATGCTTAGCCATGTAGTAGGGCAAAACATATGGATGTGACTAGAGAGTATTTTCTACAAATTCATCCTAGTATTCCCTAGTTGAATTGCTTGATATGAATAGAATTCCTCATAAGTCTAGTTTTGTTTAATGTCTACATAATGTTGCTATTACTTAGGCCTTTTAATGAAGTGCACCCCTATGGATTTTTTTGGAGTCATGCAACACTCCAAAGACACAACCATCATGCTCATATTGAATTAGTTAAATATTATGGTATATTTTGATTCAAATAGATATAGATGTGTTGAAATTTGGTTACCGGAGTACAGGTGGTTCCCTAAGGCTTTGATATTTGGCCTAGGGAAAAGTGTCCAAAAGAATTTAATTTTTCTCCTAAAGTGACTTTATAATTTTTAGAAAGTCAAATCTAATTTTAAAGTGACTTTAAGTGATAAAGTTACTAAAGTCTAATTTTAAAGTGACTTTAATAAAGTCAGTGTAAAATTAGAAAGGAAAAGTGACTTTGGAAATAAATGACTAAGTGGGTCTTTATTAAAGTGGGGTGAATTAAAAAATAGAAAGTGAGATTTAAATGAGCATTTAATCTCAACCCTAGATCTCAATCTATCTCAGCCATTGGATTTAGGGATTCCCCAAAAGTCACTTAGGGTTAGGTTAAAGGAGGAAAAGGAGGGAAAAGGTCATTCATTCTTTCATGAGCAGATTGGGAGAAGGAGAGAAGGAGAGCTGGAGATTTTTCTAAGCAGTGAGAAGGAGGGTAGCAGTGAAGAGATTTCGGCGAAGGTACAACAACATTTATTGGCACACATACCGAGGCAGAAAATCCGTACAGCAAAGGAGAGGCAGTGTTTCCAAGTGAGGAGGCACAAAATAAGAGGAAGAGGGTACAGCAGCAAGCACGCACTCTAAGGCACAAAAAACAGGCACATTGTTTAAGGAAGAGGGTGGCTGTCATTTTCGGCACAAAAACCGAGGAAGATGACAGCAGCTACAACTCTGTTTTTTGGCACGGATTTCGAGAGAGGTTGCTGTACAAAATCTGTACAGTCCGTACAGCAAAGTACGGGTGTTTCGGCACTCTTCCCGAGGTGGCCGTACAACATTTAATGCTGTCCTAGGGTGCTGTAAATTTTCTGTTTTTTGTTGTTGCTGATTTGGCACAATTTTCGAGGCGGTGTGCAAGCACGGAAATCGAGATAAGTCTGTAAATTGGTTGCTGGAATTTTTTCTGAGTTTTTCCTGTTTCACTGTAAAAAGCAATATTCAGAAAATAAAAGAGAAGCTTTCGAACTGGTTTTCCCCAAGAGTTGTAGGGGGTTTTTCCAGGGTCATGTTGACCAAAAATATCAGTGTTAAATGTGTTGAATGGCTGTTTTATGCTTGCTGATTTTTATTTCTGCATTTTCCAGTATTCTGTAAATTTTCCAGAATTTGTGTTTTCAACAAAAAAATTATTTTTCAGTTTGTTGAATGTAAGGATATGGGAAAGGGCATTTAACTATTTGGAGAAATAAGGTGAAACTGAAAACCGGGGTGGGAAACAGAAAATTTCTACATGGTATCAGAGGTTGAGTGCTGAAAGTGCAGTTTGGGACAGCAAGTAGAAAAATACAGCTTGCTGATTTTTCACTCAGAAAATTCCAACAAGCTAATTTTTTCACAAACAGAATTTGTATCTTTACTACAGCAGTGCTATTTTTCAGTTTTAGGACAGCAGGATGTCATTGGGATTGAGGGTGGAGGATAGGTTGGATGGGCATACCAATTACAGCGTTTGGAAGGAGAGAATGCAGAGTATCTTTGAGGACGCAGAAGTCTGGGATATCATGGTTCATACCACACAGCAGCCTGTTAATGTGCATACTGATGCTACTCAGTTGGCAGCATATAATAGGAAGAACAACAAGGGTAAGACACTGATTCTAGACGGAATCAAAGACCATTGCATTCCTCATGTGAGAGGAAAGAGAAATGCTCATGAGATGTGGACAGCATTGTCCAATCTCTACCAAAGTACCAATGAGAACCGGAAAATGGTCATGAAGGAAAAGCTGAAAACCATTAAGATGGGTAAGACTGATAGTGCAGCTGGATATCTCACAAAGATTACTAATGTGAGAGATGAGTTGGCAGCAATTGGAGAGGTCATTCCACCCACTGAGTTGGTGCAGATTGCAATGAATGGCCTCCCCAATTCATGGATGAACTTTGCTGATGGAGTTTGTGCACGTGAAACCCTTCCCACATGGGAGAGGTTTTGGGATGATTGCATTCAGACAGAGATCAGGAAAGGTTAGCTTGGGGCAGCCAAGCCAGTTGAGCAGGATGAGGATGTAGCACTGTTGGCAGGAAACAAGAAAGGCAAAGGCAAGAAGCAGGCTTCCACAAGCAATGGTGGGGGCAAAGGCAAAGGTAAAGGTAAACAAGGTAACACACATAAGGACTATTCCAAGGTGAAGTGTTGGAATTGTCAGAAGATGGGACACTATGCAGTTGTGTGTCCGGAGAAGAAGAAGAAGAAGGGGAAGAACCAGAGCATGGTAGCATCAGCAGAGGTTCAAGACTTTGCAGATCGCTTTGACCGGGAGTTTGGGTTCATTACGTGTGAGTCCTCTAGTGCAGGATTACTTGCCATAGAGGTTCAGAGGGAGCATGCATTTCCCTCGACTAGCGGAGCATCTTTGGGTATCTGGTATGTGGACAGTGGGGCTTCACGTCATATGACAGGAGTCCATGAGTACTTCTCAGAGATTTCAGAGAGTGGCACTGATATAGAGGCAGTACTCGGTGATGACAGAGTTGTTAGAGCAATCGGTGTGGGAACACTGACATTTCAGAGGGAGTCTAAACCTCCCTTGAAGGTGTCAGATGTTCTTTATGTGCCAGGGATGAGGAAGAACCTCATATCTGTCTCAGCTTTGGAGGACAGAGGATATCAGATACTGTTCAGGGGTGGACAGGTGTTGATGTATCCCAGGGGCGCTCCAGCTGATTCAGCTGATTCAGCTAGAGTGATAGGTATACGCCATGCAAAGGTGTACAAGTTTGCATTTCAGCCCCTTTTGGCATTGAGCAGTAGTACCGACAGCAGAGCTAGCAGTTATGAGCTGTGTGAAATTTAGCACCGTAGGA
Organism: Pinus albicaulis; assembly: GCA_034641835.2. Taxonomy (NCBI): domain Eukaryota; kingdom Viridiplantae; phylum Streptophyta; class Pinopsida; order Pinales; family Pinaceae; genus Pinus; species Pinus albicaulis. The sequence continues at coordinate 396,887,568 of CM076576.1, forward strand.
TGGGGCATATGTATCATGGAGCCTTGAGGACTTTGCGGGAGATCACTACAGGTGTGCCAGATTTCAGTACTGATCACTTTGATACTTGCAGAGGATGTGCGATGGGCAAGTTTGCCAAATCCCCTTTTTCCAGCAGTGACAGCAGAGCGACTGGGATACTTGATTTGATTCATTCCGATGTGAGCGGTCGGATGTCTCATGTTTCCTTGAGTGGATATGAGTACTATGTTTTATTCATTGATAATCACTCCAGGAGGACCTGGATTTATTTCTTGAAGACCAAGAGTGAGGTCTTCAAGCGGTTTCAGGAGTTTAGAGCTCTTGTGGAGACACAGACAGGTCGGAAGATCAAGTCCCTGAGGTCGGACAATGGAGGAGAGTACACCCTTGGAGAGTTTGTTGACTATTGTGCGGAGGCGGGCATTAGGAGGGAGCTCACTGTTCCTTACAACCCCCAGCAGAACGGGGTTGCGGAGAGGAAGAACAGATCCATCGGAGGGGCTGCCAAAGCCATGTTACATGATCAGGGGTTGCCATTGTTTTTGTGGGTAGAGGCCTGCAACACTGCTGTTTATTTGCAGAACAAGAGTCCGCATCGTGCCTTGGGGCATATGACTCTGGAGGAGGCTTTTTCTGGGAAGAAGCCTGATATTGGTCATCTTCGTATCTTTGGGTGTATTACAGACTCCTACATACCCAAGGAGAAGAGGACCAAACTAGAAGCCACCGCAGAGAAGGGTATCTTTGTAGGCTACAGTAAGACCTCAAAGGCCTTTCGGATTTACATTCCTGCACAGAGGAAAGTTGTTGTCAGGCGGGATGTGAAGTTCGAGGAGGATAGGGCCTTTAGGAGGTCACGGGAGTTAGAGTATCTAGATCAGCCAGACCCTCAACAGCAGCTAAGTCGGTCACAGGGATCCAGTGGACAGGGATCAGGAGGATCAAGAGGTACATCTATGACGATGTCAGGTCCGTCAGTGAACAGTGGCTCACAGAGTCAGAGGGGTGGTGCTTCGGGCAGCATGCAGAGCAGTCCACAGAGCAGTTCACTAGGGAGTCCACTGATGGACAGTTCACACGGTACCTCAGCTTCTACAGGTTTAGGTGCAGGCAGGAGGACAGCAGACAGACAGTCAGGAGTTCAGGCTCCTGATGATGATGAGGAGGAGGAGTTTCATTCTCCAATGGGAGAAGTATGCTCAGGGAAGAGGAAGCCCAAGTGGCTTCGGGACACCCTGAGAGATGCCACATCTGTTGCTGAGCCTAAGAGGCCGGTCAGAGAGAGCAGACCACCTGAGAGGTTTTGTAGCTATATGGCAATGGCTACCAGCATCCTTGACTCTGAGCCTTCTAGCTATGAGGAGGCAGCTAGCCAGTAGGTCTGGAGAGAGGCCATGCGGGAGGAGTATTCTTCTATCATGAAGAATGATGTTTGGGAGGTGGTGCCGAGGCCTGAGGGCAAATCCGTGGTTACTTCCAGATGGCTTTACAAGGTAAAGCATGCTGCAGATGGCAGCATTGAGAAATTCAAAGCGAGGTTTGTGGCTAGAGGGTTCTCCCAGGTAGAGGGAGTTGATTATGAGGAGACCTTCGCTCCCGTGGCTCGATATACTTCGATCCACTCCATTATATCGATAGCAGCAGAGATGGGTTGGAAGATCCACCAGATGGATGTGAAGATCGCATTTCTCAATGGCTTCATACAGGAGGAGGTGTACATTGAGCAGCCGCAGGGCTTTGAGGTGCATGGGAAGGAGTCCCATGTGTGCAGACTGAAGAAGGCCCTTTATGGCCTGAAGCAAGCTCCCAGAGCTTGGTACTCCAGGATAGATACATACTTGCAGGGGATGGGTTTCATAAAGAGTGAGGCAGATCCGAACCTTTACTATATTGTGATAGGTGAGGAGCCTCTCATTCTGGTGCTATATGTGGATGACTTAGTCATTACAAGTGCAGAGAGACTCATAGAGCACTGCAAGAGAGATCTTGCAGTGGAGTTTGAGATGAAGGACATCGGCTTGATGCATTACTTTTTGGGTTTGGAGGTGTGGCAGGAGGAGGGGCATTTCTTCCTGGGACAGGGGAAGTATATTGTGGACATCCTTGGCAGATTCCACATGGAGGATTGTAGACCCATGTCGACACCGATGATCACCAATTGGAAGAAGCTTCATGCTTCGGATTCCGAGTTGGTGGATCCCACATTGTACAGACAGCTGATTGGTTCCTTGATGTATTTGGTCAACACTGGACCAGATATTTGTTTTGCAGTCAACACGATGAGTCAGTTTATGTGTGAGCCTAGGAAGGTTCACTGGGTGGCTGCAAAACACATTTTGCGGTACTTACAGGGGACAGTGGATTATGGTCTGGACTACAGGCAGGGGGATGGAGTGAGATTGGCAGGTTACACTGATTCTGATTGGGCAGGTTGTGCTTCTGATAGGAAGAGCACTTCGGGGTGCTGTTTTGGGTTGGGTTCGGCAGTTGTGTCATGGTTCAGCCGAAAGCAGCAGTCAGTAGCATTGAGTTCAGCGGAAGCAGAGTATATGGCAGCCAGTCTAGCTAGTTGTGAGGCCATCTAGCTTCGCAAGATGTTGTTTGGCTTATTTGGTCAGCCGTTGAGACCTTTAGTGATTTACTGTGATAATCAGAGTTGCATTAAACTCACGGAGAATCCAGTATTTCATGACAGGTCAAAGCATATCGGGATCAAATATCATTTCATCAGAGACTATGTTCAGAAAGGAGCTGTGAGGCTTGAGTATATTCCCACTGATGAGCAGGTTGCAGATATTCTTACCAAAGCCTTACCACGGGGCAAGTATGTCTACTTCAGAGACAAGATGGGTGTGGTGAGGAACACCTTCCTTGGTAAGAGGGAGTGTTGAAATTTGGTTACTGGAGGACAGGTGGTTCCCTAAGGCTTTGATCTTTGGCCTAGGGAAAAGTGTCCAAAAGAATTTAATTTTTCTCCTAAAGTGACTTTATAATTTTTATGAAGTCAAATCTAATTTTAAAGTGACTTTAAGTGATAAAGTTACTAAAGTGACTTTATAAAGTTATAAAGTCAAATCTAATTTAAAAGTGACTTTAAGTGATAAAGTTACTAAAGTCTAATTTTAAAGTGACTTTAATAAAGTCAATGTAAAATTAGAAAGGAAAAGTGACTTTGGAAATAAATGACTAAGTGAGTCTTTATTAAAGTGGGGTGAATTAAAAAATAGAAAGTGAGATTTAAATGAACATTTAATCTCAGCCCTAGATCTCAATCTATTTCAGCCATTGGATTTAGGGATTCCCCAAAAGTCACTTAGGGTTAGGTTAAAGGAGGAAAAGGAGGGAAAAGGTCATTCATTCTTTCATGAGCAGATTGGGAGAAGGAGAGAAGGAGAGCTAGAGATTTTTCTGAGCAGTGAAAAGAAGGAGGGCAGTAGTGAAGAGATTTCAGCAAAGGTACAGCAGCATTTATTGGCACACATACCGAGGCAGAAAATCTGTACAGCAAAGGAGAGGCAGTGTTTCCAAGTGAGGAGGCACATAAATCGAGGAAGAGGGTACAGCAGCAAGCATGCACTCCAAGGCACAAAAATCAGGCACGTTTTTCAAGGAAGAGGGTGGCTGTCATTTCCGGCACAAAAATCGAGGAAGAGGACAGCAACTACATCTCTGTTTTTTGGCACAGATTTCGAGAGAGGTTGCTGTACAAAATATTTACAGTCCGTACAACAAAGTACGGCTATTCTGGCACGCTTCTCGAGGTGGACATACAACATTTAATGTTGTCCTAAGGTGCTGTAAATTTTCTGTTTTCTGTTGTTGCTGATTTGGCACAATTTCCGAGGCGGTGTGCAAGCACGAAAATCGAGATAAGTCTGTAAATTGGTTGCTGAAATTTTTCTAATTTTTTCCTGTTTCACTGTAAAAAGAAATATTCAGAAAAATAAAAGAGAAGCTTTCGAACTGGTTTTCCCTAAGAGTTGTAGGGGGTTTTTCCAAAGTCATGTTAACCAAAAATATCAGTGTTAAATGTGTTGAATGGCTGTTTTATGCTTGCTGATTTTTATTTCTGCATTTTCCAGCATTCTGTAAATTTTCCAGAATTTGTGTTTTCAGCAAAAAAAATATTTTCCAGTTTGTTGAATGTAAGGATATGGGAAAGGGCATTTAACTATTTGGAGAAATAAAGTAAAACTGAAAACCGAGGTGGGAAACAGAAAATTTCTACAAGATGTACTCTTATAATGATTTATTTATCATTTTTCTGATACATATTATCCTATAACTATTAAAAAAATATAATTTTTTTTTTTTTTTTTTTAACTGTAACGGATATGTTTTTATTAAGTAAGAAAGATTATGGGTCTTTGCCGAGGCAGCCCCTTTTACAAAGCAGAGATATTTCTACTCCATCTAACAGTCAATAAGTACTTTCAAGGCATCTGGACGGAGCTTATGTTGTTTACAATGATCTGCCCTTTCATGAGCGAGCTGCCTTTGTTTGCCATCTCATCTGCTTCATTGTTTGACGTTCTCAAAACGTGATGAAGTTTACACTTGTCAAAGTCTCGGAGGACTCTCTTCAATTTGTCCAGAGTTTTGTTGAGGCTAGCATTGCCGAACGGAGTCTCCGTGTTTATATGTTTTATTATCAGTTCTGAATCACCGAAGACTTGGAGCACTTTGATTCCCTTATCTCTTGCCATAAGACAAGCTTTTAGGAGCCCTAGGATCTCTGCGTGATTGTTGGATTTCTTGCCAAGTCCCCAGCAGAACCAATCTTTGGAAATCCCACCGGGAGAGTAAATAACTCCACCTGCACCAGCAGCACCCGGATTCCCCTTGGACGCCCCGTCGAAAAAGATAGTGGAAATGTTTTGGGACCTCCACCAATTTTGAAAAAAATCATCCTCGTCTCTTATGCGCCATTCAGGATTGTCACCTTGCGGGGGTTGAAGGTACTTACGTGGATGGGGCGCAAGCATACCAAGCCAGCGCTTTTCTTCGGGCAGTAGCAAATGATCTTCTTTAAAATACTGAATTTGGGCCGCTTCCAGGAGGAAGGATTTAGCTTTTGCAGCGACCTGCAGAGGGATATAAAGCAGCTCTTTAAAAATCTTCTGATTGCGGGCCAACCAGATCTGCCAGCATACATATTTTGGGAGCGCTATCCAGATTCTACGCCAGAAAGATTTGGAAGGGATTCGATGGGGATAGTGTTGACTCCAAGAGGCAAAGAGATCTGCTACTGAGTTCTGCAAGGGGGTTGGGATCTGCAAGTCCTGAAGAGTGAGAACCCAAACCTCTTCAGCAAATCTGCACTCCATGAAAAGATGCTGGGCTGTTTCGAAATTGTTACAGCATAACACACATCTGTGAGGCCCAGCTATTTTCCTTTTTTCCAGATTATCCCCCGTAAGCTACTTGTTATGGACCAAGGTCCAGAAGAAGAAGTTTACTTTTGGAAGGGAAAGCGGCTCCCACACATTCTTCCAAAACTCCTTAGTTTGACTACAATTCCTAGTGACCTGTAAAGCATTATACCCAGCTGCGGTGGTATAAACTCCAGACTGTCCCCAGCCCCAGCTGTCTTTTTTGGATCTGCAAACAGGTGCAACGTCATCCAACAGATCGACTAGCAGTGCTTGTTGGTGGGAAAACCGTGCTGGCACTCTGTGAAAATCCCATCCGTTCCAATCTCCACGCTGGTCCCAGGTCGAGATATCATACAGTCTGTTTACACCAGCGCGCTCCAGCCAATTCCTGAGGTCTGCAATGTCTTCCATCTGAGCAAGTGGCTCATTTCCCATTATACTGTCAATCCATAGATGCGTACGCTTGCCGTTCCCTGGAATCCTGTAGATTAATTTTTTGAAAAAATTGCTGCTTTTACAACATAATTTCCAGACCAGCGTGCTATTGGGAGCGCTAGCTGTCTGTAGGTTGGAGAGAGCGTTAATGGGACCATACTTTGAGCGCAGGGTAACACTGATTGGATGAGAGGGTTCATTGAACAGCTTCCACAAAATCTTTCCTCCCAAAGCAAGATTGACAAGCATGGGATCTCTAATTTGCAGACCGCCTTCAGACAATGGCTTTTTGACCACATCCCAGTTAACCAGATGCATTTTTCTCTCACTACCTTTCCCTCCCTGCCAAAGAAAATCTCTGAGCAGCTTGGAGATCTGCTCCATCACATTTCTTGGAGCAAGGAGGAAAGCTGCCTGGAAGATTGGGAGTGCAGACAGCACCGTTTTAATTAAGATTACTTTACCTCCCTTAGTTAGCCAGTTGCCTCCCCACGCAGCAATTTTGGATTTAATTTTTGAGATTATGTCGCTCCATAACGATCTCTTGTTTACTCCAGAGGTTATGGGAAGACCAAGATATTTAAACCTGTCCCAGTTTGCCTGACCTTTAAACCCAAGAAGAGCAGAGATTGCAGTGAGTTCATTCTGATCTATGTTCCAGCTATATATTTCGCTCTTACTCTCGTTAAGCAAGGCACCTGAAACTCTGCAGTACTTTCTGAGGACTGAGTCGAAAGCTCTGGCTATTCTGGTGGAGGCTCCTCCGAGTAGGAGAGAATCGTCGGCAAAGAGAGCATGGTTCAATGGTTCAGCTCCATTTGAAGGTTTGAGGCCCGGAATATTTCCTGCTATTCTTTCGGCAGTAAGCTTACGACTGAGGGAGTCTGCCATTATGATATACAGGAAGAGGGAGAGAGGGCAGCCCTGCCTGATACCTCTCTGAGCTTGGAAGAAGTTAGCGGGTCTGCCATTAACTAACGGAGCAATCCATGGACTGTCTATGCAGGCTTTAATTAAATGGACAAAATGAATCGAAAAACCAAAGGAGAGCAGGACCTTAGATAGGAAGCTATGATTAACTCTATCAAAGGCGTTGGCCATATCTAGTTTAATCAACATACCTTTCTCCTTTCGTTGCTTACTTGAGTGTATTGTCTCCTGAACTTGGATCACGTTGTCCATAATGTGCCTACCCTCCACGAAGCCACCTTGGTTGCTGGAGATCAGTTTTTTTAACAATGGCTTGATCCGACTCGCCAGAAGTTTTGCCAGGATTTTATAGGAAGCATTGCACAACGAGATAGGTCTAAATCTAGCAAAGGAGTCAGGATTGGTGTCCTTAGGAATTAAAGCCAGATAAGTGGACTTGGTTCCTCCACCAATCTTGGCTTTCTGCATGAATCCTCTTGTCATTTTAAGCAAATCTGCCTTGATAATGTGCCAGCAGGATTTGTAGAAGTGGATTGAGAACCCATCCGGCCCAGGAGCCTTATCAGAATCCATGGACCAAATAACTTTTATGATTTCCTCCTCAGTAATGGGTCTGCATAGGTTTATGTTGTCTTCAGGACTGATAAGGGAGGGAACACAGGAGAGAAAATCATCCACTTCCTCATCATTGCTTTGAGTTTCTTCTCTGAACAAGTTCCTGTAGTGGTTTTCGGCAGCGGCTTTAACTTGATTGAATCCTTTACATACTTGACCCTCAGCTGTTTTGATTTCTGCTATGTAGTTCTTTGACAGTCTAGCTCTATATTGCCGGTGGAAGAAGGGAGTGTTCCGGTCCCCAGCCTTCAACCAAAGGCTTCTGGATTTAAGCCTCCAATATTCTTCTTCCTTGCGAAAAGATTGGTACGCTGCTCTTTGTGCTTTTACTTCCTCCTCGAGCAACTCAGATGTGATATCTCTGTTTTCCATATCAGTTTGCAGATCTGACAAAGACTGCACAGCCTCCATTCTCTGATTGATGGGGTTGATATCCGGTGCTTTTATCCAGTCCTTCAGAGCTTGCTTTGTAGCTTTCAGCTTTTGCTCCCATACGTAGCTGGAGGATCCAGAGATTGGTTTGGCCCATGCTGCCTTGACAGTCTCCAAGAATCCATCTCTCTCGATCCAGAGTGGGTTGAATCGAAAAGGAAGCGGACCCAAGTCTTCTTCATCTTCCAAATGGAGTTGGATGGGTTTATGGTCTGAGGAGAGCTTGGGCAGAATTTTGGTGGTTATTTTCTTGTTCATCATAATGGAGCTTTGTACCAAGAAACGGTCTAAACGAGCAGAAATGTGCTCCGTACCAACCCGATTATTAGTCCAAGTGTAAATGCCACGAATGGGCTTGAAATCAAGAAGGTCCCAGAGCTGGGTGATCTCCTCAACCTTGGCCAACATAGGATCACTGGAGCTGTTCCCCCCCCTCTTTTCTTTTGCTTTCAGAACAATGTTCAGATCCCCGGCTAGTATGATATTGCTGGGATTGGTCTGTTCAAGAAAGGCCTCAAGTGTATCCCAGCATTCTCGCTTTTCAGAATAAGTCACTGGAACATAGAGATTGAAGAGAGAGATGGTCAACTTACTTGCCTTATGCTTCAGCTCCGTGTATATCCAGTGTTGGGTTTCATGGGACCTAAGCAGCTGAAAGAGGTCATCCATCCAAAGTGTTGCCAGCCCTCCAGAGGTTCCCCTTGAGTTGACTGCTTTTCCTGCTTTTTTGTTCCACTTTGTTCTTCCTAACTCTAGAAGGGCCTGCCCTTCTATTTTGGTCTCCTGGAGCATAAGAATGTCTGAGGGTTCTGCTTTCAGTAGGTCCCTGACTGCTTCTATTCTAGAGGGGTTCCCCAGACCTCTACAGTTCCAAGAGACGAGATTCATTATTTACAAAGAGGGGGGTTGGGGCCTCCCTTGGAAGGCCTTGGTTTGATATTTCGCCCAATAGACATTTCTATTGTGGATTGACTTCCTTGAATCTTGAGTCTTTCTGCCTCTTCTTCCCTCTTCTCTTTACGAGATTTCCTTCCTACTTTTTTGGAAGGGCGCTCGTAGAATTCATCTTCGGAAGAACTAGAACTAACCACAGGTTTTTTCCTTGCTATTTCTGCGTAGGAAGGATTAGTGGGAGAGCCTTGATTTTCCTCCAACTGAATTGTTTCCTCTCTCTCTTTATTTGAAGGGGAAGGGGCCGGCTGTTCCTCGTTCTCCTGATTTAGGTTGGCTTGTATGTCCTGCTCTCCTACTGGTGCATTTGGAGGAGCTTCCGCTTCTTGGTTGCTTTTGGAGCTTGGTTGACCTCCAGTCATATTTCCTTTGCCTGCGCCTTTTTTTGAGCTAGTGTTTTTTTGGACTAGGGTCCATTGTTCCCCATTTTGTTTATCCGCCTGTTCCTCTGCCTTCTTCTTACAGTGCTTTGCGAAGTGACCGTGCCCGTGGCAGTGCCTACATTTAAAGGGCAGCTGTTCATAGTCCAGCTCTTGGACATGCGTCCACCCAGCAACAGTGAGCTTTATAGCTTCCGGTAATCCTTCTTCGAGATCTACTTCTACGCAGATGCGGGCACATGAGTACTGATCCTTTCTTACCGCCTGATCTATGTATTTTCCCAAAGCATTTCCTATGGTCTGGAGAGAATTTGGATTCCAACAGTGGAGAGGCAGGTGAGGGAGTCTAACCCAAACCGGGACAGCCGAGGGAACATCCTGAGTAGGGTCGAAGTCAGGGGACCATTTGTTTAGGTAAAGGCCCTGAGGGCCCATGAAGTATGGTCCGTTCCTGAAGATTAATCCTTTGTCTTCCGGGTTTTCAAAGACAAACACAAAGAAACCCTTACCTACGAAGTAGCTATTGACTCCCTCCTTGATCAGAGGCTTCCAGTTCCTTTGGGTCCAGTCCTCAACAGATTTGGGAGAAGGCCAGAGGCCCGTGAACTGGCCTATGAGACCCCTCTCCGCCAGATTCAGAGCCGATTTGCAGGTGTCGCCTTCGGGGAGAGCCACTGTGGGGATTGAGTCCAGTTTTTTCACAAATTTCTGCTGAGACTGAGATGGAGGGCGTTTGGGAGCATTAGCAATCATTGCCCTAAAATCCGAAACCTCCGGAGGTGGAGGGGGATCTGGGGTCCTGCGGTCTTCCATGGTTAGATCTGACGCAGGGCAGGCCGAACAGGACGAAACTGGGGCGCGCTGGAGCTGCCAGCAGCCCAGGCGCAATCAGAGGGCGCAGTGGGAGGCAGAGCGGAGCCAGAGCCAACGCGCGCGATTCTCAAACGTCCAACCTTTCAGTGTAAAGAAGCAGTAAAAAAATATAAAATTATTGTAAATCCTTAATATTTTTAATTTCTTTAAATATATATTTAATAAAAATCCATAAAACATTAGAAAATAATTTTGATTTCATTAAATGTTAAAACAAATATAAAATTATTTAAGATTTATAAACAAAACCTAAACCTTTGACGCAATTGGGAAGTATCTTATATTTAAAATATATGTTCAGTGAAGATCCATTCAACATCATAAAATAATTTAATTACTTTTTAAGTGTTCAAACATTTGGAATATATTGTTAAAACAAACTCTCTTTTATTAGGATTTATTTTAACATAATAAGGACAAAAACTTAAGAAGCTTCTAGGATGTTTCTTTTTACCTACATTCACCCCTAAGAGGCGGAGAATCTCATGACAATAATCAACAATATAAAAAATAATATTAAGATTATTGGAAGGAATAATCATTTGCTAAATAATGGAAGAACTTAGGAAAGTGGCCCGACCACTTGAATGCCTTATAGGAAAAGAGTGCATCTTACTAAAGAATTCAGTCAAGGGAGGAAAATATTTCCTATTTTAAAATAGGAAGTTTATATATATATATATATAGAGTTTGAAAATGTAAAATATATGAAAATTTTAAAACATTAAAATTTTAAAAATATGTATGTATAAATAGAAGGATATTTGTAGCATACTTAACACTTTCTATATTTATTGTTAAGAGTATGAGTTACATTTAGAATACTATTTTTCCTCTTGTTGCATTTAGATATTAATTTTTTTTTTTAATCATATTTTCAATAAAAAAAATACTTTGACTACTAAATTTAGATATTAAAATTTTCTCTCTTTAATCATATTTTCAACAATAAATTTATTTTGGCTATTTTTGGTCGATGAATATAACTTGCTTTTTGATTGAATACTTAAGTTCATTTCTCATTAACTACTTATCGATTGTACAATCAGATTAGTTATCTATTGACTATATACTCAACTACCTTTCAACAAGTGTGTAGATGTATTTACTACTCATCAATAGTATATGTGAAATTAGATATCATTTTTTGGGATTCAACTGCGTTAATTAAGTCATTCATCTATGACCATTTCCATGAGGGGTAGTTGTAATTGACTAATTTCTCATGACTATTAGCACTCATTGCATCGGGTGATGCTCACAGGGGTGAAGAAGCGGGATTGGAACTAGTGAAATGAATCGCATAGCATCAATCATCACTTCCGGGGCTTGCACCCGATAAACAAGACTTCCCGGGAGGTCACCCATCCCAGATCGTCTCTGGCTCATGTGCGCTTAAATGTGGAGTTTTCCCCATAATCAAGCCCACTTAGCTTGCTACCCCATTTGCAAAACCTTAGCAGATATTCTGCCTCGTGAACCATTCAAGAAGAGCTCCCTTCACTCTTTATATTTAAGTATTAATGGATTTTCACAGTGCATTATATTAAATATCATTTTTTGGAATTCAACTACATTAAGTAAGTCATTCATATGTAAAATTGTTGTTCTTCGACTACCTTTTGATTGCATACTTGAGTCTACTGCTTGTCGACTAACCAACAACCATATACATGATTTAACTATTGTAGAATAACTATTCCCTACCTATAATGCAATTATACAAGTCGAACAATCCGGGGAGGCAGGAGCGGGAACAATTTTTTTTGCCTCGATGAAGGAAGAGTGTTGAAATTCGCCCAAGGCCTAGGTGTATCAACAAACAATCAGGCAAAGTACCTAACGTTATGGCAAGGATTGGAATTGATATATGCCAAAAAGTTAAGACACTTGACAATGTTTGGAGACTCCAAGATAGTAATCCAACAGGTGATTAAATGTCGAGGAAATAATGATCAGGGTCTACCTCCAGTATTGCACCGAATCAAGTTGCTGGCAGATCAATTTGATAAAATAGTTTTTTATCATATAAAGAGGAACCTTAATGTTGAGACAGACACCATGGAAAATCAAAGTTGCTGACAGATCAATTTGATAAAATAGTTTTTTATCATATAAAGAGAAACCTTAATGTGAGACAGACACCATGGAAAATCAAGGAGTGCAACTAAATCCTGGAGAATTAAGGGTAGACAATGAGGATCTAATACATGAGCTGATTCCTTAATGTTGAGAAAGCAATAAAAAATGACTTGTTTATCGAGGCGCATTAAGCTGGGGAAATGGGCTAGATCACAATATTAATGCTAGACCTTCTTGACTTAAACAATACATTAATTAAGATTATGTAGTGGCATCACTGTGATTTGGAGAGTCGTGTTGTAATGGCCACCTGGAGCGACGACGTAAGACTGAAACAAGAACTAGACAGATGGAACATAGAAGATTTGATATATGGGAAAATTCAAATGTGTGAACTCATACTCTTTGCCTCAAAATATCAGTGTGGCTGTGGTTTATGCCTCGAAATTGGTTGGATATGTGCAATTCACTTAATGGATTCAACGCAAGTGGCGATGGTGAATTTTGTAGAATTCAATGCAACATGCTATGTGAATTCTTGCCTTCGAGACAGTTTATTATAATGCCAAAAATACCCGCTCCTTTAATTTTTTTTTTTTTAATATAAGTCCAACAACATGAAAAACAATGCATAATGACTAATACACATAAAAGAATATGTGCTATGTTTCATTGAATTAACAACACTAATTTATTTTTAACAAGAACTCTCAATATTTTGTATTAAAATGTCCTGAGCGAAAGGCTCAAAATGTACATGCCAAAATTGTTTTGAGAGACTGTTTCCAAGGTTTCTAATTCTAGTTCCATCTAATCTCTATTTTCTTGATGCTTCATTTTTAACCAAAGTTCCTTTACGTTGTTTATAACATTGTCATAAGTGGTCAATCAAAACGAAAAACTTGCAATTCATCCATTGTACTTAATTATGAATTTGGTAACCTTTGAGGACATGTTCATCCTCATGATTTTCCTACTGGAGTTTTCCCTTTGAGTATGCACCTTGTCTAATTTAGGGAGCAGTACATTCAATTGAATTTTCAATCTATAACTGAAGTTTTGATTGGATTGTATTCCTACAATAGGGAAGGTAATTATTTTTGAACACTAATGTTATGATCTTCATTGAGATTGCCCTCGTTAGTCATATTCTTCTAACGTGCAATAGAAATGTGAATTCAATAACCTAAAAACAAGTAATATGGAATCTCGAACCTTCTCCAGCTAGGATTCAAACTTATGGGTGTGGAAACTAAATTTCAGAAGGGAAACCATCAATATCCCTTCTCCATCCATTAGAATACTAAGAAATAGAATGATGGCCTTCAATATGGCCATTATGCCTCTTGATCCAAGATGTCTAGCAGAGAGGGGAACAAAAGGAATATACCGACAATAGTATTGACCATCGAGGGGGCAGACCAAAAATAAACATACAAACAATGCATAAGGCCTCAATACACGGGTAGGTGACAACAAAAAAGATAGGAAAATTCTCAACAAGGAAGGGACAAAATATTTACCTTTAACATAAGTGCTTCGCAGGGAGGACTGGAGACCTTGGATTGGAAATGTCACAGCCATAGAACAGAAAAGATGACATTCATAAATAGAGACTTTATAGCCCAAGTAAGGAAACCAACCTAAGCATTCATCCATCCACCACCTCGCACAAGCACAACTGTACATTCCCCTACATTTGTAATTATGTAATGAGCAATTCTCCTCCAAGGAATGACATCCCACTTTTCCTGTTGATTCAAACACTTCCACCATATTTTCATATGTTGATGATTCTTCATGGTATTCACTTGATCTCCCATCATGGTTGCACACGGAGGATCCATGGGCATGATTTTTTTACATCCACTAGATTTCAATCTGAAAGTTCTAGAGGTGGACCTTTGCATAGGGAGCGGGTGCTCCATGCAAATACTTCTTAGATGCATAAGGAGGAATCCCTCCATATTATAACCCATGGTATGATTCATAATGAATATAGGGGAGATGATCCATTTTAATTTGTCATTGGGATGTTTAGTCTCCCCCCAGTAGGGTAGATCCCATGTTAGCCATTTCATTTTCTAGCGAGTGGTTGGCGCTTAGAACATGGAAAAATTGGATTCAAGGATGAGACAGAGGAGATTAAGAATACATTTGATAGTCTGTGCTAGCTTTAGGCCCCAAGGAAGTGTTTTAATTATAATTTTGGATAGGATTAGAAGAGTGTTACCAATCATTATGATCTCTAAGATATTCATTTGCAATGCTTATTTCTTGGTATAGGGCATAAGATTCCACAACATTGTTTGTTGCCTCTCCCAATCCCCACACAAATATAAATCCTTGTTTTTTCTCAGGGTGAAAGATCACCCCCCCCCTCTCTCCTTCTATCCCTGGATTTCCTTTCGTCACTCCATTAAAAATATAATATATTTTTTGTGATGAGATATCAATGTCTTGAATTCATCTCATGTGTTTCTAATTTTCCAACTCTCTTTGGGTTCAACCAAAGGGGTGGATGAGATATTGAAGGACTCTACCTAGGATAATTCTTGGGGATCCAAATTTGAATCTTCATCCTTTTTTTCTTTGGCATAGAAAATTTCCCCTATAAGTCCAATTTTGTTTGCTGCAACTTTGATGTGATTTTCTTCCTCATTTTGTAAAATGATTATTTCTGGCTAGCAATAATTTCTAACACACTACTTTTGTAGATATTTCCCACATCGTTTTCATTTTCTTCTTTCCTGTGAAGGATCTTGTGTAGCACCCACACCATCTCCAAATTAGTCCTAGAACACTATTGGGCACATTGATTCTGTTGTTGAGAGAGTTGAAGACCATATGTCAAGTTTATATGGAAAATGGACATTTAAGGAAGAGATGATCAATATAATCTTGGTTATTTTCGCAGAGAACACACCATGATGGGCCATGAATTCCACACTTTGAGAGGTTGTCTACAATCAATTTTTTTTTATGAGCCAATCTCCAGCAAAATGCATTGATCTTAGGAAGGGTATCAAGATTCCGTATTTTTCCCCATATTTTTTATGGTGATGATACCTAACCAAAAAAAATAAAAAATAGATGGTAATATCCTCTTTTAACCAAGAAGAGTGAGCACCCCTAACCACATGAATCCTCCTCCTCAATCGAGGTCGGGGAACACCCTACTATAAATGATTCCATATCTTTACTTTCTTTGATTAGCCTTTCTGGGATGCTTCCCCAGTTCGAGGAATCCCATGTACCATTTTCCATTCAAGACAAAATATTTTCTAGGGTGATTTTTTAATGAGAGTAGAGCCATTGTAGAATAGTACAAAGGGATGGGTTTATGCCTAGAGGCTGGTCTCTCATGTTGTTGTCATATATTAGGCTAATTTTATTTCCATTCATAGGTATCCAAGTTAATTTAGAAATTATTAATGAAATATATGCTTCCAAAATTCTCCATATCTAAGTATTTTCCCCTATTTGGTAGGGCCTGAAGGATGCATGAATGGGTTTCCCAAACAAAGTATTTACAATGAAGGACCTATTTCCACTAGTCATGATTTACTTCTATTAGGTGCCAAACTAATTTGACTCCCAAATAAATATTCATAAGAGTTGGATCTCATCTCCAATCCTCGCATATTTCTATGAAAGTGAACCATCTTCCAATTAGTTAAACAATTTTGTGTGTGTTTGTTTCCCCCCCTTTCCACATAAATTTTCTGATTTCTTGAGTCATTCACTATTTCACAATCATGGGAGTGATGGGGGGCCAAGAATTGATATATAGGGAGCGTTGTGATTATGGATTTTATAAGAGTTATTGTTCCTGCTGGATTTAACCATTGAGATCCCCATCTCTCAAATTTAATGTTAAATTTCTTTAGAAAACTTATTTATGAAGGGTTGGGAGAATATTTTATACATATGGGAATCCCAAAGTATTTAAAGTTGGTCCAAGATTCTTTACTCAATATGTCGAGGATTTTCCGGATCCACTCTTACATCCCTTTTATGATATTCCATCTGATATGAATTGGATAATTATATTTTTTTTCATCCATCTCGATGCATTCAAAGTAGAAAAAGTGGAGGAATCAACTCACAAGACTGTTTTTACCGATTGATTTGAATATGGGCAAACTAGTTTTGTTGTGTTATCTCCCTCATCAGTTAAATAAAAATGTGTTTAGGATCGTCTCAAGTTAACCATTTTTGAAGGGGTTTATGTGTCAAGTTTTTAAGTGTCTTGATGAGAAATTTATGAGTTAGTTAGCTTTTAAAAACTTATGTATAGAAAATGAAATGCAGAGAAATAACACACAACATACACATAATGCAATAGCTGATAACAAAGTTCACCCCTCTTGGGATACATCTCCATGGACCTGCATCAACTAGCTAGGCCCTCTTGGGATTAATCTTCAAATGTATGGTTACATGCACCTGTAGTGCTCCAATGGATTTGAAACCTACTCCATTGGTTTCAGAAGACCCAAAAACCCCAAAAATTACTATTCAATCTTTGAAAATGGTTTCCAACTAGTCTAGGCTTGACCTCCCATCCTGGTGGCCCTTGGCTTCTTTAATTTTCAAAGTGGAAAAAACAATTTTAGAAGTGTTCCAACACCTCTACAACCTATTTCATTGTGTTCAGAGCATAAAAAAAAAATCGGAAAATGACTCTTCTTGAGCCCAATTTGGTCTTCAGTTGATCTAGGCATGACCTTCCCTCCTAGTGGCCCCAGGCTTCTCTTTTCTTCAAAGTGACAAAAACACTTTTAGAATTTATCCTCTGCTTGTGCAACCTGTTCCATTGTGTTCAGAGCATGCCAATCTTTTAGGCATGTCTCTTCCTGGGCCAAAATTGGTCGAAAATTTCTCTAGATAGGCCTCATTCAATTTTGCCTAGTAAACTGCCTCTAAAACTGGAGAGGACTCCAGTTAGAGCGCCAAATTTGGTGGCAACTCCCAAAATGGTGAAACTGCTGAAAAGTCTGCCAAGTTAAACTGAGTTTTTAATTATTAGTTAAGCACAATTAAGGGCATATTAGAAGGGATAATCTTGGATTAACTATGCACTAAGCGCATTTACATAAAACATTTTTTTTTAAACTTAAGCTACATGATTAGTAGCTTAATCCCCACTTTTAAATGATAATCCGCCTTTTAATTAAACTCCGCTCGCGCCTAGTCATAAAGTGTGGTCTTATGGGAGGGGGCTGGCCCCCTCCATTCCTCCGCCATTAAAATTGTTTGACAACAAGTATAAACAAAAAGCTTATGAAGTTAAGAACTGCACTCGTGGTGTGTTGGTAGGAGTGGAGAGTATGGTGGGAGAGGTTGCGGGGTTGAGCCATAGCCTCCACATTTCCTTTCGTCAAATAATTTTGCACCACAACATAACGTTCCAAACCATAACTTTGAACTCAGACTTTGGCTTATAAATAAATATACTTGCCACCGTAATACGTCCCAAACTTTGGATGATTAAAATGTCATGGACTTCAGATATGTGCCCATATATATATTAACCTTCACACTTTGGCATTTAAAATAAATATGTGCTCGGTCCAAAACCTTAGGTTTAATTAAAAATTTTGATTTGCCATATAGTTTGGACTTAGGTCTTCGGACCTTAGAATAGGTAAAATGCACCCTATATATAGAGAGAGAGAGAGAGAGAGTTCAACACCATGTCAAATGACATTTAAACATTGACATTCGACCATATAACAAGGGAATTCGAACATGGCATAATTATAATTCAAATTTTAGACTTTGGATAGGGTCCACCAGAGGGGGCACGTAGCGGTCCCTGACTGTACCATGTGTCAGCCTCTGGTTGCTATCCATATATATTAAAAAAAATCAAATTCAACCTTAGGAGCTAAAACTTAAAAAAAAAAATTGCCTTCAAACCTTGACCAGTGAATCTTGGAGTGACACTTATCATAGTGTGATTGGGTGAAATGGAGGAACCCAAATTTATAGCCTTTGACACCGTTTGACCATTTTTTTTTTGAAAATTTGCTTGTTCTGAACAACGATCAGCGGGATCTAACTTCCTCATACGGACTCTATTTTGAGTGAAACAAATTGTGTCGAATTCCTGGAGACAGATTGGATCTGGTCATTCTGGTTTGGTTCAATTCTAAGCATTATGAATTTTTGGAAAATTTTTGCCCCCAATCCAGATTCCGATCACCGACGGGAACCAGTTTGGAAAAACAAGGTTTGAAACCTTCCGAGAGAATTTTGAGGCATAAAACAACATTTTTTGGGGTTAAAATTTGTTGCTTTAGCGTGGAAACATTTCATGTTGTTCTACACACAAATATTTTTCCAACAATGCAAGAAGCATGTCAATCAGAGTCTATATGCAAAAGTTATGCCACTCAGAGGTTGACCTTCCTATTTTCACACCTATGATTTTGGAGGATGCGATGCCAACCCCCATTATTCATGGAAAATGGGACATCCACATGTTTATGATGTAAAATTCTCTAGAAGAGTCTATATCGTTACTCTAGTTAAGAGTTAATGTAGTCAAAATTAACCACTAGTAGGCTGTCAGGCTATGTTATAATCGAGCCACTAGGAGGAAGAGGAATTCCATTATTTCGAGATTATTTTGTTCCATAACTAATAAAAGATAGCCAAGAGAGATAGGAGGTAGAGCACACAGAGAGGATATGTGCACTATAGTAGCCCACAGGCCACATGCATTACTTCTTTGTACCTGCAACTTTATTTTCCAGACATAGAAAGAGAGTGAAGCAACCTCACCTTCCAACTAGGTTTTCTCTCAAAAGGGTTTCCCAAAGAATATTTTGTCTTATGTGTGTGTGAGAGATTATTTTTTTGTTCTCTATTTTTTTGCACAATTTCCATTCACATGCATGCACTAATTACAGTTAAATCTACAGACCTTGAAGTTTAAATAAACTATAATAGTGTATAATTTTCAGATTTATAATATAATATTATCATATCTGTTGTGACGAATTGTCCAGTGGAATATTCACAACAGTTTACGGGTCACAAACTATATAGATGAATTTTCCCTTCATTGATTCTACCCCATGACCTTGCCATATATTTATTTTTAAAGTTCTAAATCTACAGGCTATAATGCAAGATGCTCCCCCTAACAAAATGATTTCATCAACATATTGTGAATTCTTAATACTTCTAATGCCCTCCATTAATCAGATTCCTGGAAGGAGGTTTTAAATTCGATCATGTTCCAGTCACTTTCTTAGTGAATCTACCATCGAAATAAAGAGGATGGGAGAGAGGGGACATCCTTGTCTAAAACCACGAGATGCACAAAAGAAGCTAGTACAACTGCCATTAACCATGGGGGTAATCCAAGGGGAAGAGATACAAGAATTTACCCATTTTAAGAAGTGTTAATTTTTCATAGGGCTATCTTGATCCTTGCTTTGATAGTTGCATTTCATCATTAACACATTAATTTCACCCCATAACAACATAACATTATTCAGATTTACATTATTATTATTCATTAGCATATGCAACTATGTAGAAAGAACAATAACATCATCATCAATGCAACGGAATATAAAATAACATAGGAAGAAAAGCATGCACACATAGAGACACCAGGTTTGGTCGGAGACCAGGGAAAAATGCACTATGGGGAAAACCATTGCAAATTATTCTTCTAGTAGATTGTCATCAAATGATTCATTAAAAGAGAGTACATTGATCCATATCTTCACAACAACTATAATATCCATGAAACACATCTAAAAATCAAAACTATGATACTGATGACTGTAACATACTGCCACTTCATGTAGCATACTTTCGTACACTGCTATCACTGCACAAAGACTTCAGAGTACTGTAATTTCATCTGTGAGGCCTTAGCTGCTACCATAACATTTTGAGCCCATGGTTGAGGGTCCCCAACTGCTACCATAGCCTTTTGTGCCCGCGGTTGTGGGAGAGCGCAATCTGATTTGCCTCTGAAGCCCTAGCCACTGGCATAACACTATGTGCCCACGAATAAGGGTCTCCAGCCGCTACCATTACTATAGAAAGCCCGCTTCTATAGCCCGAATCCACCGGTTTTAGGCCCGCAACCAGAACAAAAAACCTAACTTTGTGCAAGACTCAAACTTGTGATTTCAGACCTCCATGTGAACTTCTTTCGTCGAACCTGAACAAGCCAAGAAAACATATAAGAGAATAAGAGAGCTTTGTCAATGTGTCCAAATGAGCTTGAGGTCTCTTCTATTTATAGGCTTCCATGAGGGTGCACTTGGGGTTGAGGCCGACCTAACCCAATATACACGAGTTAATAAATAAATTGAAAAAACCAACTTCTGCTTGTCAAAATAAGGTGATATTTAGGTCCATTTTGGTCCTCTCGAAAATAGGAATTCAATGCAATCATAATATTTGTCATTCAAGCTATCCATGGTGGAATTTGACAACAATTTCCTAATTTTAACACTCCCTCTCAACTAGGGAGAATTCCACTTGCTAATATCTGACCATCGATCAACATGACATATGTCCCATATCAAGTATCTCAGCGTCCTAAATCATAAATGTACATAACTTGCTAATTCCTACTTACTTGATTGTTCCTGCTCATATGTTGAATATTCTTGAATCTAGAAAAAGAATAATTTGCTACTAGAGGGGAGCTTTAGCTACCACCCTCTATTCAGCAGGCTAAAACCTGGAACCTTTGCCAACGGGCTACTACCCTGAATATATGTCGGCGGGCTACTACTTAGAATATCTATCAATGGGCTACAACTCGAAATCTCTGCCAGCAGGCTACTACCTGGAATATCAATTGACGGGATACTACTCGAAAAATTTTCATCAGGTTACTACCTGGAAATGTCATCGGGCTACCATGTGTAAATATTGGCAGGGAGTCAAATCTACTACCCACATCATCTTCAAAGAGCATATCATTAGGGAGCATATCTCAACCTAGAACTACATCAGGGAGTTACTACTCAACCCAGAATCTCATGGGGGAGCTACTACGACCCCATATCGAGAAAAAGGTGACATAGGGGAGCTACTATGACCCCATATCGAGAAAAAGGTGACATAAGGGAGCTACTACTCAACCCATCCTATTTTCTACTGGTCTTCCCAGAAATGATCCTGAATAGTCATGTGGTAGAAAACTTGCATGATAATCCAGCTTGGACGAGATACTCTACTTACCAAGAGGTAAGGATCAAATGCCTCCAAGCATGCTCATCCATTGGCCAGACAGAGAGGGATAATCCCAACAAGCTCATATTGTGGGTATGATGTCAACTGGGGTATACTCTGCAATGAAAAATATAGGGTGAGATACTAATTCAAACCTATGGGTAACATATAGGGGTAATTCCCTATTTTTCAAAGTTCCCTCAACCCCAAGAGCCCTCTATCTCAATTCCTCACCCCGAGAGCTCAAACAGGGGGGAAGAGTATGGCTCAGTGTCCTCGATCAACGCTACTCTCATCATACTCATATCATCATACTTGTATCAGGTAATCATCATGTATCAATACCAACTGTATACAAGAAAACAAATCAAATATCATGTCAGAACATAAATAATCATATAAATCACAAAAGGATACCATAATCATCCTCCCTCTCAAGGAGGTTCCAACCACAAGCCTAAGCTTGTCTCGAACAATTGTATTGTCTCAATATATGAGAGTACCTTGGTCCCAACTATATATTTGGGATTCTCTTCCTCTCTATGTCATCACGATGTATCCATGTCATATCCAGATTGTTATGAGGAATTCTAATCTATGGATAAACTAGTATTCCCTGAGTGTGGTGTTTCTTCACTCAGAACAATAGAGGAAAGGTAAATAATTTTCTCTTTAAGATAAACAGATAAACAAAACGAGAAGAGACCTACTTGTGATCCTTCGCTCTCGTTCCTATTCTTTCATAAATAATCTATCCCAGCCCGGAATAGGGTTAAACTTATATTAAGTAGATGTCATTTCATTTCCTTTTATGAGATTGAAAATACAAGTGCTTGGCAATATTTTCACATTAATGGAGTCTGAAAAGAGCTAAAAGAAGACTCCATGGTTTCTCTTTTTCGTAAGTTTTAACGAGTCCAAAAAAGTGATAAAAATGTACTATGACCGAATTTCAATTTAATTTACGAGTAGGAAAAGACAGAAATAACTCGACATTTTCATGTGTTTTACAAGAATAAAAAATAGCAAAAGAAGCTCGAGATTTTCATGAGTTTAACGAGTCTTGAAAATAATAGCCGAAATGGACTCGAGATAGGTTTCATTTTTATGCAAGATTGAAAATAGAGAAAAACTATGCTTGAGAATGGTTTCAATTTTACACAAGCTTGAAACATAGGAAAACTATGCTTGAGAATGGTTTCATTTTTACACAAGCTTAAAACATAGGAAAATTGTGCTTGCGAATGGTTTCATTTTTACACAAGCTTGAAGCATAGGAAAACTATGCTTGAGATAAGTTTCAATGCCCCCTAGCATAACCTGCAAGAGTACATGCCCCCCAAGCTTCATTTCATTCACCTAAGTAGACTACTAGTTACTAATAGCTGGATGGAATGAAGATTCATCATAGGGGAGAATTTGTTTCATTTTTAAACGATCTTGACACAAGAAAAGAACTATGCTCATAAGAATATGTTTCATTTTTTAACGAGGTTGACACAGTAAAAGGAACTATCCTCATGAAACCTGTTTCATTTTTTAACGACGTTGAGACAGTAAAAGAACCATCCTCAAGGTGCAGCAGGACCAATGAGCATGCGCTGGAAAATACGAAGTCTAACAGAATCATCATTCAAGGAGTTAGATGAACACCACAAATGATAATTCATAACATGCGTAGATGAGTCTTCTCCAAGGTTTCCATTTAATTTTGGAATGTCATAGGGTAATTTATGTGGAAACACTGGCCACCAAGGAGAATAACTAATGGGACCAGCTTGATGTTGAACTGAAGATGTGAATAAGGGATCAAGCCATTAAGTACTCATTAGAGATGAACCAAAAAAAATTCCAGATGATGACATGGGTGAAGTCCGTGGACTTGAGGAGGCACTAGAGTAGGTTCTAGATAAAGACTGGTAACCCGGTGGGACGAACGAACCACCATAAAGATGTGACTCAGCTGACGTGGTAAACATCGACGGAGTAGCAATAGTAGATGTTGTCGCAACTGTAACAGATGGTACAACTAGAGAAGTTAACTCAGCCATGGTCAAATGACCCAGAGAATACCCTATAGGATCTACGGGAACTTGAGAGTTAGCAGGACCAACAAAAGCAGGGTAATTTAGTCGAGGAAAAGACTCGTACAAATAAAGCCTCGACCCAAAATGAGTTGGAGTTGAGGGTGTTTCTTATTGAGGTTCTTCCTCAATCGCAATAAAACTAGGTGGATGAATTTTTCTGTCAAGCCCGAGATATATTTCAAGTGGTTGACTGCGCGATAAAAATGGAAGACTCAATGGCTACGGATGGCTGAGGATACAAGAACAACTGTTTTTTGTTTGACTTCGAGATATAGATGTTCTAGTAAAACAATGATGTGATCTAGATCAACTTCCAGTTGAACAACGTTGGGTTCTAGATGTATGGTCTCATTAATTGGAACTTCAGTGTCCACGGGTAGCGATGAGGACTTTGTTTCGATGATAATAGATAAACCAGGATGTGTAGAAACAACTCGAGATGACTCTCGTTGATGTGATGAGGATGATGCACCAAAGGTACTGATGGTACTTGATTCAGTAGAACGGGGTCGCCTTCATCGACTAGAAATGGCTTCTGGTGGTAAAGGTGGTTTAAGCGCTATTCTACGTGAACGACGGGGAAAGGGTTGTTCTTCTTCCATGATGACTGATTAATTTTATTACAAAAACAAATAAAAAAATAAAGGGGTGATACTAGGCAAAAGGATTACCAAGTAATTGTGAACTGCAAAATACCTCCTGGCGAACCAAGAAGTACAGGAAGGCAACCTCCCCGATTGGTGTATCACAAGTTACAAGCTGGTCAACTCGGTTACCTATGGATGGTAAGCAACCTAAAGTTTTCCTCCCAAATATACCTGAAGGTACGTGGAGGCCCAAGTTCATAATATCATTGTCTAATGTGAAACCGCACAGTGAGAGCATCCTCTTATACTTTTCATACTAGAACACTGCCCTATATACCCGAAGGTACATGGAAGAGCTCCGATATACTTATGTATGTGGAGTGGGATTTCACACTCGGAATGTATCATAGAGAAGTTAGCGATAACTGTTATTCTTAGCAACATCGGAACACGTCTCTAGCCTAGACCTTATAAGTGTTATCGTTATTGTTACAATGCTTTCTTAGGTTGATTGAGGTGAATTTTATGTTGATCTTGCTTAAAAGTTTATCTTTCAGGTTCACCGCAAGATGTAATGGGAAATTCATAAAATGCAAACTAAATGAGAAGCAATATTTTCAATTTAGTTTTTCAATGAAAACCTTGGCTACTAAAGGGATAGAGCAATCAAATTTTTTAGCATAGATCAAAGAGAAAAAACTAAATGTAGATTTCCCTAATCTATTCATGTGCAACACTCACAATCTCTAAATGCATATGTGTGTTTTTCTTTTCATTTTCCTTTAATTGAATGATTAAAAAGAAACTAATTGCACAAATCAATCATGTTTTCTTTTTTGATAAATGAGGACTGCAACAATAATTTTCTCTTAGGAAATGAAGACTGAAATGACAATTTTCCTTTTGAAAATAGAGGATCGATCTAATGCAAAATTTACAACTTTGGATTCAATTTGACAATGATAAAGAAAAAAACTAATGAAACATTGAACAAACAACTATCCAAAGGAGGAAAAGCTAGCAATGTTTACTAGTCTCTAAGGTCAAACATACATCCGAGAATACAACAAGCAACAAGTTGAAACTAAATGCAAAAGAAAAATTATGATATAATTTGGTTGGTTGAGGAGCAACACACCCCTTAAGGGTAGACACTGCATTGCAGAGCACCTCTGAATGGGAGACAATGCTATGCAGAGAACTTTACCCTGACCAACAATGCGTTGGGCGCAGTGAAGCTTGACGATCAAGCACGCTAAACACACTTCTAAAGAAAAAATTACATTCAAATGAATGAATAGATGAAGTCAAGTCTACTAATTATGGTTAAAAGGGACATAAACACCAGGAATGATGGATTTATCCCCAGTGGAGTCGCCAATTTGTTATGAGGAATTCTAATCTATGGATAAACTAGTCTTCCCTTAGTGTGGTGTTTCTTCACTCAGAACAACAGAGGAAAGGTAAATGCTTTTCTCTCTAAGATAAATATATAAACAAAAGATGAAGAGACTTATTTGTGATCCTTCGCTCTCGATCCAACCGAACTTGCCAGATCAATACCTGAAATCAAAACCAGAAGCCAACAATCAATGATACAAATATACAATATATATCTATCATAACCAGATTGAACTGAATAAATCTAAGAATAGATGTACATATTGAGAATACATTCACAAAATATAATCACATATATGAGAGAAAGAACAAATATCTTTATTGCAGTATTAGGAGGAATAGATTACAACTAGTCGATCAGTTCGTTGTCAAACTGCTCCAACTTCATCCCATCCTCATCACACCAAGCATCAATCCAACAATATCACAGTACTTCAGCTCTCCAAGAATTGAGAATCCAACAACATAACACTACATAAATTTCTTCCTCCCTTGCACTTAGATGAGTGCTCAATTTATAGGGAAATTGTAGTTAGTTTCTTAATAAATGATATTGAATGGCTTTCTGTAATATCCTGTATGGGATATTTTAATAAAAAATGCAAAAAAATAACTATACTCCACAATATGTCGTAAAATCACTATTTACTCAACATAATATTGCCATGTAAAATAAACACATAAGCATTTCAATCTATCAAAACATCAAATAGGAAGAATCTCAGCATTTTTTTATAGATAATAACTGGGGTTACAAATACATCTAACCCAAAGAAAGAGCTGAGACGGAGAACTGGCCACCAAGATGAGCTGCTGCACTGTGTTGGCCTCAAAACTGAACTGCTGCACTCTCCCTCTGGCAACAACTACCACTGAATCTACTGAAGCACCCGTTGAAGATCTAAATGATCCTCACTCCAATATCCCTGAAGCTATGCGAAACTTCTGAATGAAGTATCCTCAAAGAGAGTTGGGTTTCCGTCCAACACTCACAAATCACCCAAGGGTTTCCGTCCTGGGGCTACGGCTGAAGTAGAGAACCACGTCTCAAACATCTCATACAATCAAATGATATGATCCCAAAGATATCCCTAAATGACCTCCTCCCTTTCTTTTATAGATCTCTTGGAGCCTTCTAGAGCATTATTTTATTATTATTTTATTCATGGAGCACTTTTCCCTCTTATTAAAATATTCCTTTTTAATGCAGAAAAGAGTAAATCGGATACCACGTCTCCTACGGTCACTGAAACTCATGTCCAATTGTCCCATCATGGAGGTATCCTTGTGCTGGTTCCAATGAGCTATTACACTATGGTGTTCTTTCATGTATTCCTCTCGGAATTCCACTGTGAGCATAATTAGCTGAGTTAAGCCCATAAAAAACTCAAATTTCAGAAAGTTGTCGGAATGCACCGAAACGAAAGCCAAACAGCTCGAATGATGGAATATATCAAGCGAATGCCACTCGGCCACATAGAAACTCCTCCAAAAAGCCCCTGGGCCAACTGATGACACCAACTTGTACCTGTGATCGATCTGCTCCTAACTCTGGGAGTCCCTCCTAGCCTTGTCGTAGGTGACACCAAAAAAGGGAATATTACAGACCTTCCGCCCCAAGATTGCTTGCCCTCAAGCAATCAAAATATGTGGGCCACCCTGTTGGCCTGCCGCAACTGAGACCTAATGCCCGGATCCCATACAAACCTCTGGGTGCTGCTATGCACCCGTGTCAAACCTATCGGAATAGACCCCTCAATGTCGGGATCCCAAACTGATCTCTCACTATACCAGTCAACAAAAAATCCTCCTGGATCCCCATGCCACCATGGCCAAACATCGCCCAAGTCCCATGGCTTGGACTGCGCACTGCCTCTAGCTATAGTTGATGCCCCATGAATTGAATTCTTCCAACAAGCATCAATGCTCCCTGGCTCCTGTTGTGTTGTACCTCTAACTGTATAAGCTGCCCCACGAACTGTGTACCAACTCATCACCTCTCTTCAATCCAAGTCTTGACTCAATCCCATGCTGATTCTGCTCTCCTGAAATCGGGATGAAGTGCTAAAGAAATGACGACCTGTGCCCCACTGCCAGTTGGAATCTGTAACATCTGCTATGTATAAGGGCCCCTGATCTGTTGTGCTCCCTACGAAGAAAATCGTACCATCAAGAGGGTACCAGCTCATGATCTCCCACCAATCTATCCTGGAAGAAGAATCCAATGTAGTGTCAACTGCATACGAAATATGCCCAGAGAACTGCCACTAGCTCATAATCAACTCACGCTGCTCTATCCAGTCTACCAACGAAAGATGTCTGTAGAAGAAAGTCCCTCTCTCTATAATGGGCCAAAGTGGGCAAGATATGTTGCAAGCCCCATATATGTACTCCTGGAGAGTGCAAATCCCTAAGGGTACCGCAGCTCTACTGACTTCATGTGCACCTATCTGCACCTCATCAATGTGTCGACCCACAGATGGATGCTCCACTGTCTCCAACAGCTCATCCCTCTCATCGGGAATGTAATGCTCCTACTGTCCCCTAGCCCCTTGTAGAACTATCCTATCAACCTCCAACATCTCTAGAGGATATGGATCTGCAACTACTGTCGCTGTGCTCAGTGCCTGTGCATTTGACTGCTCCTCCTGAGTGGCTGGCCCCAAGGTTAGTCGCATATCCATCATAGACTCAATGTGAACCTCCATCTGGCTCTCCCTCAAAGGACTATCATGCATGATGTACATTGTATCCTCCTCTGCTGACTTAGGCTCCATCATATGCTGCTCTAGCTGAATCATCACAAGTGACTCATCACCTAGAGTATCTCCCGTTGAGTCCCCTGACTGCTCACCCTGCACACTGGAATGCAGCTCCGACATACTGCCATCAGCTCTGCATGAACGCTCTCGCTCCCTAGAAGCATCATCATCTAATCCCATGGACTCATCTGGAGAAGAGTCCTCATCCTGACATACAAAAGGAATGTCTACCTGCTCTACGTATGCCACCTCATCTGCATCTCTCAAACATGAGTGATCAGGCCCCCATGGTTCTTTGCAAATGAAGCAAAGTCCCTTCTTCCTCAGTTCATTTCTTCTGCATGATCCACCAAACTGGAAAAACTCCTCTCTCGTCAACTATCTTCTGAAAAGCTCAATGTTCTGCTCAACCAGCCCTTGGGCTAGTTCATAAGCAACAGGTGAGACCAACTGCTCTCTCCTCCAAATGCTCAACAACCTAGTCTACAACTCCCAACAAATGGCCTCACGGATTCCCATACATGACGACAGGATGGACTGCATGTGTGCTATGACTGTGTCAAAATGATGT
The DNA here is from genome assembly GCA_034641835.2 of Pinus albicaulis. Classification (NCBI taxonomy): domain Eukaryota; kingdom Viridiplantae; phylum Streptophyta; class Pinopsida; order Pinales; family Pinaceae; genus Pinus; species Pinus albicaulis. Next base: position 396,916,268 of record CM076576.1, read on the forward strand.
CTCCTAATGCTGAAGAAGCATTGGAACATCTGCAAAATCAAGCCATCACACTCAAGGTCAAACATGATCTCATGAGTCCGAGTCATGGCCATGACTTTTAAAACCTTAAGCTTCCTCCCAAATGTAGAGCCTGCACAGTTTTCCAAATCCCGAAAGGTTCCTACTATCAATCTGAAAATTCTTTTCATAATGTCATAATTGTAGGGAGGGAAGGGTGCTGTTATCCTCAAAATATCGCTGAAACAAGAGGCAGCTATATGCTTGACTCTCTCACTTGGATGTTCCAAGAATCTAGCTTGTACCAATGCAAGCATAGATGGCTCCAAAGCCTAATTTAAACTCCAATCAGATTGCTCTACCTTTGAAAGGCAGGATTCTAGTTTCTCTAACATGGGAAAGTCATTTTTTGATCTTCCACTCTTTAAGTCCATACCAAATGCATAAAGCCAATTTCCCACTTCTTCCTCCTTATGTAAATTCCTCGGATGCCTTTGTTGGAGAAAATTATGTACCTTCTTGGAGAAGGATCTGTTGTTTTGTTTTGTTTTCTGGTCTTCTGCTGCATGGTGGTTCAAGGAACCAACTTTTATTCTTATCAAGTTATTTAGGAATCCCTCCATGGTTCAACCAATGATGTGGTCACTGTTTTTCTGAGTTGTTATAGTGATGTAGGTGTAGTTTTTGTCAACCAGTTCAAATACATACTATTGTAGGTGACATGTATTTGCTGGTGTCAAATACAGGTGCATAGTGGGGACTTTACAAAAGAATCAGTCTTAACCCCACAACTGATATCTATATTTTAAGCTCAAAAAATTATTATAGCCATTGAAAAAACTACATAACAGAGATATTTTAAACAAGACATAGCAACATCCCTCACTGATATAAAAAAAAATGTATACTCAAAAAATATAGAATGGAACCTGGAAATCGCTCCAGCAAACTCCTCCAGAAACTGCACAGTTTCTCCAAGACTACACTACTTCCTGAATTCGGCCTCTGATTTACCCACTGAAAACTGCTCAGAAAATTTTAGGAATTTGGGAAGGTGATCCTTGCCCAAAACCCAGAAAAACCCAGAAAATGTTTCTTCTAATTCCAACCTTGAAAATTTGACCCTTTGTAGTTTGGCCCTCTTCCAATTTCGTTTTCTGTTACTGCAGCTGCCACTGTCAATCATTGGTCTCCAAAATTCCATCAAACCTCCTCATATGGCTCTCCTATCAATTTCCCAACACCCCAGCTCTAAAATCCCACCAATGCAACTCCCACAAATGAGCCTCCTCCAATGACTGCGTAGGCCCTTCTAACCAAAAACTGCAACTAAAAACTTGAAACCCGCAAGCTGATTCAACATTGAAGTTCTGATACCATTGTAATATCCCAGATGGGATATTTTAATAAAAAATGCAGAAAAATAACTAAACTCCACAATATGCCATAAAATCACTATTTACTCAACAGAAGATTGCCATGTAAAATAAACACATAAGCACCGCAATCTATCAACACATCAAATAGGAAGAATCTCGGCATTTTATTATAGATAATAACTGGGGTTACAAACACATCTGATCCAAAGAAAGAGCTGAGACGAAGAACTGGCCACCAAGATGAGTTGCTGCACTATGCTGGCCTCAAAACTGAACTGCTGCACTCTCCCTCCGAAAACAACTACCACTGAATCTATTGAAGCACCTATTAAAGATCTGAATGATCCTCACTCCAATATCCCTGAAGCTCTGCAAAAATTCTGAATGAAGTCTCCTCAAAGAGAGTTGGGTTTCCGTCCAACACTGACAAATCACCCTAGGGTTTATGTCTTGGGGCTACGGCTGAAGTAGAGAACCACGCCTCAAACCTCTCATACAAGCAAATTATATGATCCCAAAGATATCCCTAAATGGCCTCCTCCCTTTCTTTTATAGATCTCTTGGAGCCTTCTAGAGCATTATTTTATTATTATTTTATTCATGGAGCACTTTTCCCTCTTATTAAAATATTCATTTTTAATGCGGAAAAGAGTAAATCTGCTACCACATCTCCTTTGGTCACTGAAACTCATGTCCAATTGTCCCATCATGGAGGTATCCTCATGTCGGTTCCAATGAGCTATTTCACTATGGTGTTATGTCATGTATTCCTCCCGGAATGCCACTATGAACGTAATTAGCTGAGTTAAGCCCATAAATAACTAAAATTTTTGAAAGTTGTTGGAATGCACCGGAACGAAAGCTAAACAGCTCGGATGATGGAATATATCAAGAGAATTCCACCCAATGACATAGAGACTCCTCTAAAAATCCCATGGGCCCGCTGATGACACCAACTTGTACCTGTGACCGATTTGCTCCTAAATCTGGGAGTCCCTCCTAGCCCTGTCGTAGGTGACACCAAAAAGGCGAATATTACACTTTCTAATAATATATGAGACATGTTCCAAGTTCAATGGTGATGGATGAACACATGTATTCGAAGTTATATGACACCTATAAGCTCTTCCATAAGGCACTAGACATGTGGAGATTCCCGGAACAATGATGATTTTTCTCCCAGGAGACCAACGCACCCTTAAGTGCCGAGAAGTGCTTTGTAGAGCACCCTTGCATGGGGGTAAGTGATTTGCAACACACTTAGGCCCATTCAGAAGAATGTTGATGAGGCAATGGGTCATTTTAACTATACTTCAAACATTGAAACTCTCATGAATTAAAGCCATCAGTGGAAAAACTTCTCTAGGGCAGGTAGCAACTGAATTAGGGGATGATAGACCCTTTTTGTATTGAATTAGGGGGTGATAGACCCTATTCATACTGGTCTTAGGGATGATTTCCAAATTTACCTATAACATAAATCATGCTCAGACAACTCTCTAAGGAGATTCTTCATCCTGGTCATAGCTAGCCATGTTAGCAACATCATACTCTACCTTGGTCGTGCTACAGACCTTTCATCATGCAATATCTCATACTCAAGCATCACTCATATGTGTTCATATCATCACTAATCAACATCAACATATCCTATAGTCAAATATCATAGGAGGAATATGATAGACCAAGAATAGATCATCTCATGCAAACATATCGAAGGATTATTGGTGGCAACTTAATGTGAATGAAGCAACTCAATCATGAATCGACTTAGGTTCTATGAACATCATTTTATATATACGAATGGATGTTCTAAACGAAAAATCAATGCTTCAATCAACTGTTGGTTTCTATGTCAGATTAAACAACACTGAACTTCAAATCAAAGCGTCCAAGGATTTGTATTTCTATCTTTCCAATTTTTCTTCAATAGCTTCATATTATATATATTATATTTTCCCATATAAAAAAATCGATTCATCATGCCATGATAAATCATGTCGAGATTTAGAATCCATCTCCCTCTAACTTATATCATTAGAGGCTCTTTACTTGAGAAAACAGTAGATCACTAGTAACCAAAATCAAAATCAAATCCATACCTTGGAACACTTCTAAAGAGAAGGCTTGGATCAATAAAAAATTGGTTTAATCAAATAACTATAAATGCAGACATATCTGGATTGGGGGAGCTTGCTTCATGAAATTCTCACTGCAACCATAAAAAATTACAAAAACATCATTCCTAACCTTTCATAAATGATTTTTAATCAAATCAACTAAATCAACTCATCAAAGTTTAGAAGCCAGATCAATACTAATATCAAAAAGTCATAAATATCTCAGTGTCAGTTCATAGGTCCAGGTGACATGTAGATCTTTCATCAAGTCAAGACATCATTTATTATCATTTCAACAAGTTGTCATAAACCATGCAATATCAATCCAGAATTTTATCAATTCATTCCCATGATCATAATACAGGTCATAGGAAGTCACTATGCTCATATATCATTATCATCAAGAAAAATCTTCAGTCGTCAAGGCAAATCATTAGACATCATGTCAGATCCAAATTTTCTATCATAGTAAGGTCTATAGTCCAAGACATATCTCAAACATAGATTCAAAGGTCTCAGTAATTATCATACAACTCATCTATATCAGTTAAGTCATAAGTCATTCCTTCCACTAGATGCAAAGGATATATCTTGCATGTTCTAGGCATTCAATAGTCAATAATTGAACCAATGTGCTGAGAACGAGAAGGCCAAAAAATTTGTGAAATACCAAAATAATTTATGTCTGAAATCCCAACACTGCTCAACTATATCAATCAACCAAGTCATGTCAGACCCTCGTAATAAAAACTTGAACCATAATGACGTATATATATCTCGATCACTTGCAAACACAAGATCAGTCTACATATTCATATTATAGTAGACATTCAAACTTCCCCGCTCTCAGATATTTCAGATATCTGCTACAAATTTGCAGAATTGATTTCTTCCAGGTGATCATTTGATAAAACATCAATTTTGTGTTCTACAAACATAGTTTTATCCATAGGCCTTCCTCTATGTGACCGAGGCTTTAGAGAAAACTCTTTTACCTCATATCAAAACTTAGCAGCAGATCATCGATGTCAAATACCCATAGATCATATTTCAATAGTACATAATATACATGACATTAAGAGAAGGGATCTAATGGACTGGTTCTCCCTTTGAATCGAAATCCACTTCAGTCTTCTTTATTCTTGTCAACAACCTGTCCATAATATTGTCATGCATCAAAAATCTTGTTAGATCATAAAGTCAAACATAGACCCATCATGGCTCATTTTATATCATTACATCAAACTTTCATCAAGGGTTAGATTCCCATGATAAGGACAATGGATAGGTGAGACATCATACTTCAAAGATCATGAACACACTATTTCTTCAATACATAAAGTAAAGGCATTTAGTTTTACTAATCATATAAAAAACATAAACATGGTTAATAAGATATCTAGAGCATCAATCTCATAGGTCAATCATGGTTACCATGCTTTTCATGATCAAAAGGATCAATTCAAGTCATTAAATAAGACTTTACTAAAACAACAAGAGTGTCAACATAATTTCATCATGCATTATCAATACCATATCAATGAGGTAACCTTCTATAAGAGATCCAACATGTCTTATGCATATCAAGTGTCAAGAGTATCATTTACTAGAGTCAAGATGCTAAAATTCTTCATAGAATCAGGGTATCCAAACATTAATTTATGCCACTATATCCAAGATCAACAATAACTAGCCCCACAACATCAAGAAGATTATCATGATAAAAATATTCAATACCGGGTGTTATCATTGGAAAATCAGACAAGAAAAAGACATCATGAAATGTCAAGCAGAAGGATTTACAAGGTTGAAAACATTAGATAATTTGGAAAAAAAAAATCTCTAAGGTAAAGAGGAAAAATTATCAAATTGCGCACATAAGACACGGGAAAAGTGCGCTCCCCGCACATTTTTCTTCAATAGTAGTGCTGGTCTCTGCGGATTTCCCTTAATAAGCTGTGTGGTCCTAAGTATGGTGGAAGGTCACCATCTGGGACCACTTTTCACACTTCAGGAAGAAGATTCTCCACTTGAGGCCGCCCAAGGACAACCACCTAGAGCCACCTTGAGACCTCAAGTGAGCACACAATGGAATCAACTACCACTCTTGGGTCACTATCCACAATTGTACCAAGAGAGAGAAGAAGATTTGAATTTTGCCTATAAAATGCCACCATGAGAAGAACAATTTAGAACACATTGTTATGCTGGCCAAATTGCCCATGAGCAAACCAACAATGTGTTGTCCAAGAAGCAAGAGAGTGAAGGGATTCATTTGTTGGCCATAAACCATCTCAATCCCAAAGGAGAAGTGCATCAATTGTCCGATATTCGATCACTCATTTGAGGAGAAGAGAGAGGCCTACAGACAGCTTAAGGGGAGAGCCCTCCTTGCTTTGAGTATTAGAGCTCAATAGCTCTAAGGACTCACTGCGAGTGTTTTAGCGTTCTACCTCTTTTTTACCACCAACGGCTAATAAAAAGAGGATTCGTTCTTCGTTGGTATTATTAGTTTGTTTACTCGATATTGAGCTTGTATTTATGTGTATTTGTTGTTTCTTGTTTCCTCCTCTTAATGTAGTATGCTATGTTCCATAAAATAGTTTTTCTACATGTTATGATGCTTCACTAACCATCTAACAAATCATTTTTTCCCTGTGAACATTGCTTGTAGGCTAGCAATCACTCCTATCAAGCACTAGTGTTTTTCGTACACTTGTCTACTAAACACACCAACACAGGATTGGTGACTCCACTTATTTTTCCTCTTAAGCTAAGTGGTTGTGTTTTTGCAGAACCTCTTTTCTGCTCAGGATTTCTGCAGGACCAACTCTCCTCTTCCTTAGCTTCTCTCATTCACCCTTTGTGAAGAGATTCAATTCAGGAGAAGCATAATTTTTGTGTGTAGGAAAACTGCATGTGTTCAGCACAGACAGATGCGCCAATTCGAGCACATTCAGCTCAGACAGATGCGTAGAGTTGCGTGCTTGTGTAGAGAAATTCCGCGCGGAAACTAGTGAACCATTTTTTCACTAGTTTTCTTCAATTTTAGCAAGTGTAAAGTGACTGGAAACCCAGAATAAATATGCTAACAATTTGTTATGGTGTCCCTTGACTGTTAGGACATGTTTTTAGCTGTACTTTAGCTTAGCTATTGCATAGTTCTAATTTTTAGTTTATTATCACAAATTCACATAGTTTAATTAGGAGGAAAGTAAGTGGCTAAAATACACCCATGCTATCTGAATGAACTTATTGGCGATAATATACACCAAACACGTAGGTAATTAGCAAGGAGTAAGTGGTCCATATCCACGTATGCTTAGCTAGTTTCCATTGTTTTTTTACAAATTTTTGCATTAAGTTTAATTTAAATTTTACATTAGGATCCGGGACTAGGATCAAATTATCTAAGAAGTCAAGAAATCTCTGCTGCCCTTGCACCTCTTGGTGACCTTGGGCAAGCATATGAACGCTCTCTTTTGACATTTTTCCATCTCCCTTTAGTGCAACATTTAGTATAAATAGGAAAAAGAGTAAGCGGCCCATTATCTAGACATCATTTACATTTTGAAAGGGACAATCAAAACATATTTTAATTAGGAGGGAGTGTAAAATATCATCGCGTATCTGCATCCTACAAACATTGTGATTGTAAACTTTCTCACACACATTTCCACACCATAAGCAAAGTAATACTCCTTAAAAACTAACCATTAATTGAACTCATTAAATCTCCCCACAGGGGCCATAAGATAATTAATAGTTCAAGTTAAGACCATTGGGGGTAGGCATCCAATAAGTCACCATGGTCAGTTTACATTATTGAAACATATAAGTTGAGTTTATAGGGAGCTTTAAACCTGTCTAACTACCCACGGAAAAGAATTCTTGAGCGCCATAGAGACCTAATTCAGAGGGAGTTAAGCTTAGGCCCAGTGTGTGTGGTACTATTTGGGGCTACCTGACCCATCTAGTGCTCAGTACTGGTAGATGAATACCAAGAAGCTCAAGACTCAAACGATCATGTGGGACGAGGGTACTTAATGGCCAAATTTAAGGCATCCTTCCCTATAGGTGACAATGCAGGTACCACTATATCCTATTTCCATTACCTTGGTCGATCTTCGATTATTGGAAAGTGTAGCCAGTTATTTTGGGAGGTTGGCCCCAGTACCCACCAAAAGATATATTCGCAAGGCCCAGTTACAATTGAGAGTGTGAGGACGATTAGGTCTTCTAGAGTTTTGAGTATCATACGCAAAAAAAAAACAAAAACCATTTTTTGATTGAATAATCACATAGGATTAGTCTAAAGGGAAATTAACCTTTTATTTTTTCTTTGTTTTATGTATGCGATCACTTTTTGCTTTGATATATAATATCTATCCTCTCATAAAACTGAAAAATATTTCCAAAATCAAACCTAGTCGACACCATAACGGACCCAACGGGACCTCGTCAATATAGACATTTTTTGGACCTCCCCCCATTAGAGGGAGGAGTCTCAGGTATTTTTCCATTTAGGCGTCAAAGACGACACAAAAACACCCTTATTGGTTCATCCTTTATCGAGGCGTCTTTAGTTGGTAACCCCTAAGGGTCACCCAATGCCACATTGGTGAAAACCCCCTCAAGGTCACCACACACCACTCCTTCCACAACCCCTAGAGGGAAGAGGACCTCTACCCATTCGGGGAGCCAAAATAATACACAGCCGGGTACGTCATAGACAAACCCCATACACAACCAAAAACCTGTGTTTTCACAATCTACAATTGCGCTCAACACTCAGTTACATTTCCTAACATATTTAAACTTACCTGATCTATCAAAGTTAACAAATGACCCCATTGCTCACAATCGCATTTGGACCCCCATGCCCACGAAGCTTTCTTCGTACATTCCAAAGTTTGAAGGGAAGTAAGCGGAAGAACATGGAAACCATGTAATGAATTTCCACCTATGGTGTTCTTCGAAAGACATTATTGATGATACTATTTGATTAAGACTATTTTAGCGCACCTTAAATAGACCAGTTGCGAAATGGTATGTGGAGTAGCCTTCTGCTTCACATGGAACCTTTAGTACTCTTGCTACTGTGTTCCTCACATATTTCCAGTTACACATCCACCACGATTTAGGAATGGAGTTACTGCAGACAGAGGCCAACCATCCATATCTCAGACCATCTCCATGAATGGAGGCAATGCCAAAGTTTGTGTAAAGCCAAACTCGATGACCGAGTTTTACTAGACCTATTCCTGAAAACTCTCACAGTAGATATTTCAAAGGATGTGGCAACTCAAGGACCTAAATCTGAAGAGGATTCCATTAGCAAAGCCAAACAACTCAAGCTGATATACACTCAGTCATGATACATCTATAACATCCTTCCTAACGCCCTGTGCCTGCAAACTTATAAAGAATTGTGAGGCACGTCGAACACTGCAGACAGATTGATTGGGTCACTACCCAAAGTCACCTAGGAAGCATTGTCCCATATCCCGGTTACACGTATGATCCTGACTAGAACATCTTGCAACCGGGCTATCATTAGAGTCATCATGCACCTTTGCATAACATGACCAATAGGGCACCGTCATACCATCATCAGTAAGGAGGTTCATACCCTCCCACACAAGGGACCTAGTACATAGCTAGGAACGTTGACAGAAGAGATCCCCCCAAGAAACCATATACAAAATAGGGACAGGGACCTCAATATTCCCACTTCCCAACATAGAACCCACCGATGCAAAACGTGTTGAAGCCTAGAAAATCTCTGCTTCAAACATTGGGGAAAACCACCCAGTCGGGACCTTAAGACAACTCCTTTTCCGTTTGGGATGGTGGCTCCGACTGGATTTAAAGGCTTGTGTTTCCTCATATTACACCTGCAGCGCTATTTTAAAAAAATTTTCTCAAAAAATTATTCATAGTTATTATCATGATACATGAGGTCATTAAAATTGTCAATAAGTGTCCTAGGTCTTGGTGTCTAGGGTTTCTGAGTCATTTATACACTAGTCATCAAGCCTGCAAGGTGAGGAAAGTCCAGCACTTGTGATTTCTATTTTATTATCATCAACATATGTTAAAAAAAAAAATACATTTCTAGTCCAAAACTCTGTTTTGGAACTAGAAATTTGTCATTATCATTTTGTAATAAATTTGTAATTGTTCCACCATGAAGACATTGTAGAAGCAGACCCCTGGTCTTTCCTCTAGCTAAGACAGCCATATCCCTGCAAAAAGACAATAAAATCATCAGTATCGACCTCAGAGAAGCCAAAGCAAAGTTTGTATTTAAAAAGCCAAAGTGAAAATTACAAAAACATTTGTAATGTGGGTTTAAAGTTGGATTTGAAATGAAATCTGATTGGGAAGATATTTGTGAGATATATAAAGGCCAAACAAGTTCATTTGAACCGTTTTCATTGCTCCCAAATCGTATTTGCCAAGTGAAAGCCGATTTCAGACTTTTGGAAGGCGTGGACAGTGTTTTAGGGCTGCGCGACCCAACTTGAGCCTGCACGACCCACCTGGGCTGCGCGACCCAAACAGAACGGGTTTAGCACAGTGGGTTTGCACCTGCGCGACCCACCTGGGCTGCGCGACCCAAACTAAGCCTGCGCGACCCACGCAGAGACAGCATTCCGGAATTGTGTTTGAGCGCCCAGATCGACTCCAGTTGCCTTCAAAACAGGTTTTCTTCAATCACTTGGGGTTTGCAAACGTTTTTGTGTCATCATACATGGTTCTAATATGCTAATGAAGGATTTAAAACCCCGCTGTTATGAGATTATTGTTTTCAGGGTTAAAATGAAAATAAATGGTGTAAAAATGGGTTTGATGTCTGAAACAGTGATTTGGTCAGCCTTTCATAAAACATGAAAATCAAATCTGCTCTCATACCCATAATATCTCTGTCACCATTGTTATTGTATGCCTTATCAAACCTTTGAGTCACATCTCTCATGTTTGTAATGAATCGCTTTGCCCAAGGTTAGCATTTGCTCATGTCTTTGTTTGCCCAATGTTAGCATTGTTTCAAATGGCTCATTGAAACCATTTATGGTCATAACTCGCAGACAAACATATCACTGTCAATACCATGCTCTCTTTTGAATGGATGTGTCCAAACTTTTGAAAGGTTGTCTATTCCTATTTTGTCAAGACTTCATTTGCATTCAAAACAGAGATGCTGCCTTTTCTTCATTTACATTCAAAACAGAGATGTTGTCTTTTCAGCCCATTTGAAGCAGAGATATTATCCATAAATTGATTCCTTGATGGTGTTTTGGCGGTGGGATATTGATTGAATGTTAAACATACGTCCTAATCTTGCTTTCACTGCATTCATATCAGTGTACACATTGCCCAAAAGTTTGATCAGAGATATGTCAGAAACAGAGTCAGAATATGAGCCAGGGTCAGGCAGTGATTCGGTGGCTGAAGGTAATGTGCCACGGGGTTCCCGCAGAGAAAATAGAAGTGGTGATCATCGCAGAGAGGAGCCTAATTCTTTGGCTCGGTTGCAGGCATGTCCATTAGCTATGGATTGTTTTCGATTCTTGTCATGTTTCAGATTTTGTGAGATGGTTGTGCAAACCCGGCCTCATCGTGAATTAGCACGTTTGTTTGTTCTTCATTTACGGGGTGATCGGGTAAACCTGGCTGGGGTTGATTTCATTGTATCGCCTTTGACTATTGCTCAAGCCACTGGCATACCTAACATAGGCGAGGAATGGAGCAAGGGTAAGCAGTTAGAGAAATTTCACTATGAGCCATATGTTAAAACTGGATATGTGGCTTACTTGAGCAGGGTTTTTCCATTCAAATTCTTGAGAGATGAGTATGCACCACTCATGAGGCTCATTATTCAGTATTTCAGTTGTGAAGGCAGGTATGCCCGTCTTTTCTCATATCATGTTCGTTTGCTGATGCACTTCACAAGGGTGCGTATGATGAATATTCCTTATTTCGTATACCGCAACATAGAGAAGATGGTTACATTTGTGCAGAAGAAGACGAGCCCAGTGCAGCAGTACAGGAGTATATATCATTTCGCTTTGATCAAAATCTTGGTGTCACATCAGTTGGCAGAGCAGGGCATCACTTGGGAGGACTTCATTTCTAGAGACTTTTTCAGAGTGCCACAGCAGCCTCCCGAGGCAGTTTATGATGCAGGAGAGCCCTCACACCAGCCGGACATGCTTGAGGTTGGGCATATCATTACTCCTTTGTTTCAGACATATCAGCGAGGCCACAGGGCCTTATTTGCAGCGACACGGCGGGTATTATCTCCACGTGAGGTGGAAGGGGTCCTGCCGACTTCATCGACACGGCGAGTATTATCTCCACGTGATGTGGAAAGGGTCTCGCTTTCTTCTCCAGTGCAGGTACAGGTACAAGGCAGGGGCAAGAGGCCCATGCATGATGAGGGCCCATCAGGAGGCCGGGACACCGATATGACAGTCATTGATGTTGATACGGGCTCTCCTAGCTCGAAGCTGAGGGAAGTCATCCAGGAGCAAAGGGCCGAGAATGACCAGTTGAAAGACCAATTGCAGAAGGCTCAGTGGGTGATTAACTATTTGGAGCAGCGCAACAAACAGCTCGAGGATGAGCTCACATTTTATGAGGTGCGCCAAATCCGTGAGGACAGACAGTGGAATCGAAAGAGACCCGGTGACATGACACCGACTGACAGAGATACTGTACTCATGTGGGTGAATATACATCTGGAGAAGTTGTTGGCGAAGGCCAATCGAGACAAAGACATGCTTCGCCACATGAAAGGCCATTACTGGGCTCGCATGCATGTTTGCAAAGCGAGGATGAAGATCATGAAGAGGAGGTTGCGCAAGGCACTTCAACGGCGAAAAAGGCCTGATCCACTCCGGATTTTGGCCGAGGCTTCATTGAATGAGCAAGACACATGATGGAGGACCTCCGCTCCGAATTTGGGCAAATTCGGAGAAAATTTTGTCATTTCCAAATTTTTGGTTTAAAAAACAGGTTTTGTGGCTAGGTGGGTCGCGCGCTCATGCGCTCGCATTTTTTTGAGACACTTGCTGGAGGAGATCTTTACAGTTTTGGATTTTTCATGGTCAAATATGCATCCTCTGAAGTCAACTTAGCATTTTGACAAAATCTGGATGGTCAAACAGCTCAAAAACACCATAAAAAACACCTTGCTGCCACCTTTTGCACCAGCAGGAAGTACCTCTGGGAGAATGAAGTTTTGAGGGGTCAAATCAACTCCAATTTCAGAAATTCCACTTGGGTTGGAAAGTAGACATCCAGGGCTTTCCAACGAGCTATCATGAGCTCAATTTGGATGTCGGGAGCTACCTCAAAATCAGCCTGCAACATGAGCGACCCACGCAGTTCAGGAGCGACCCACCTTGAGAATTTTTTGAGTTTTTCAGCTGCCAGCTCAGTATTTCGCCTATTTTGGACCAGTTTTGCCTATGGATAGAATTCTTGGGTTTTTATGATGTAAATTCATGTTTGGCATATAACTTTGGCTTGTTTTTATCTCTTCTAGAAGATTCACTCTCAAATGTGTAAAAAATCATGTAATGGATCAGTTTCCACTCTTTTAGAGGCAAGTTGTTAGCTGCCTAGATTGTAGTTCCATGATTAGAATTGGTTGAAACTGATCCCTGAAGAGGGAATTCGACCCCTAGAGGTGGGGAAGGGGTTAGGATGCTCTATATATTGTAATTTCTCAATCATTTTCAGAGGTTGGAGAGGTTGGACTCTTGGGATACTTTTGATATCATTGTACATATTTTTCATATTTTGGCTAAGGAAAGATCGGGGTTTTGCGGCACTTGTTGGGATCCTTGTGGTGTTCTGTTCTTGATGATGTTTCTTCTTTTTTTACTGTAAGTTTCTTCATGTTAATGTATGCCGTCCTTTCATTATGCTTCTGAACTAAATTGAATGAGTGAATAAGGTTGAATCCATTGTTTACAGTGCTTGGCCTTTGAATTCAGTTAGTTCTATATGTTTTCAGCTGTTTGGAGAGGATCCAAGTTATTCTTTGCCCTCTTCAGCTCCTCGTCGGTCTAATCTATCCATAAATCCAATTTAAAGCATCAAGATCATCACCTACCTCGCCCCAGCTTGAACTCTGCAAAGGTCTGACCTTATCCCCGGACCCAAAATTTGTTTTCCCATTACTCCAGCGAAAACCCAAAAAACCAAAAACCAAACATAACTATCTCTTTACTAGCCTAAAATCAGTTCCTATCGTAAGTCATCTCGCATTCTATTGCTTATTTTCTCGAGATTGACGGAGAGAGCCCTCTCCTGTCCTCGTAGGGCTAGCTACGAGGCTGAGCGTGGTTTGATGTAGCCTCGAGTTTTACTTCATTTCAGCCTGAGGTAGATTTGAGTGCTAACATAGTGGCGACCATACTGGGGAGAAACTCAAAACGTTTGCTTGTTATAGACGGAGTCTGAAGTCACGCCAGGTAGCCTTCGAAACGCTGTTGCTATGCATCAGCAAAGTAGATAAACGCTGCTTCAGTCGATCTCCGGTATAACTTGTAATCGTAGTATTTAACTTGTAAATTGCCCCAGTACATGTATCAAGTTCAGATCTGATCGTTGATGGTGAACAACGGTCAGACATCGCAAGGCTGAAATCATTCACCTGGCGACTTCATTCACTGAAAGATCCAGGCAATCAATGCTTCATGGTGATTTCACTGCAGGGAGATTAGTAGCTGTGAGATTTTCAAGATGGACCGAATCACAAGAAGATACGCTCCCATGAGCCGAGATCACATTCCAGGTTTTCCGAATAAGATGCCCAAGGTAGATTGGTCAAGGAATCTGCCTACGTTTAAAGATGATGGTAAGAAAGATGTTGCTTTACATCTGATTAGATTTCACATGCATATTCGCAAGTTGAAGGTAGATTTTCCTGAAGATTGTTTGATGAAGATATTCCTGGCCACTCTGGAAGGTGAAGCCCAATCTTGGTATGAAAATTTGCCGCTGGCCTGTATTTATTGTTTAAAGGATTTTCATGCCCTGTTCATTGAAAGATATCAAGTATCTTATCCATCGTTAAATTTAGTTCATGATTGTTGCAAACATGCTTATTCTTTTATTGAAAGCCTGGAGAGATATTATGAAGATGATAATTTCATGAATGATGAAATCATGGAGGCTCTATATGAGAATCCATTTCAGCAACATGAAGAGAACCTAAAGGATACCCATCAAGATGCTCAGGAGACTTTGCAGCAGGTTGAAGAGGGCCACATGGCTGAAAATGATGAAAGAGAGAATGTCATTTCAGATCTGCCCACGGAAGACAGCAGCATGCAAGTAAGTCTAGTTCCAATTGCAGAGTGTGATAATGTCCAGACAGCTACTTCAGATTCAGATTCAGATCATGATGACCAAGCATATCTTGTGTTGAAGCCCATCAAGGAGAACTCTGCTGTTGAAATCATCTGGGATGCAGAAGACACAGTAATGGATCCAAATGTTCTCAGTCATACTGTCAGCCCATCATTAGAACATAGCCTTCATGAAGAAGCAATCCAGTCAGTTCATGAAAGTCAAAATGAGACCTTTGTGCAAGTAAGTGGTAAATCTCCTTTCAATAACTCAGTAAGAAATGATAGTTTGGATGCCCTGTCATATGAAGATAATTACTGTTTAAGCAGAAGAAAACAAAGGGCATTATCTCCTCTGTCTGAAGATGAGATAGATCAGCTATTGAAAGGTCATGTTCCAGCTCAAGTTAACGCAGATCTGCAGTGCACACATAGTCAGGAAAGTGTTGATGAAACTTCTTCCTCTTTTGAAAAAGATGACTGTTTTGTAATCAGTTGTGTAGATAAGCAAACAGATAATTTTTTCTTTCACAAAGATGATAAGGCTGTCATGTTTGATAATCTTGAAGATTTTTTTTTGTTTAAGAATGACCTAGATCATGAAATTGAAGAGTATATGCCAGAATTTCTCATGGTCAAGGAAACTACAGCTAACACTCAGATGGCAGATTTGTGCATTTCTATCCCTCAGAAATCAATTTCTATCCCTTTCAGATCAGAATCAGAAGAGAAGGACACCATGTTCTTTCAGCAGGAAGTAAATCTTCATGTTTTTCAGGATCCAATGGCATATTTGTTACAGTCAGCTGTGAAAGTGATTATTGCAGTGTTCAGTGATGAAGAAGATCATGGTCAGCTATGTTTTTGGATGCCCAGTTATCAGTTTGTATTTTTGACCAGGAGTTTTGATCGGGAGAACCAGTTAGCAAGGCATCTGCTTGACTGGTTACATTGGAAAGCCAATTATACATGATTGTACATATTTCATTGGTATGCAGGCGGTTGTCATCATCATTCCAAATCTTGATGGACTACTGCCTTTTTTCAAAGCTTGGTAAATTTTTGTTTTAATTCAGTCATGAGTCATTTGTGTTTGGTCTGTTGAGTCAGTTTTTTCAAGTTATTTCAGTTTGCCATCGATTTGGTTTGAGTCAGGTTTCAGTTAAGTTTCAGTCAAGTTTTCATTCAATAAATGTGTCGAAGGTTTGTGTTATCTGTTCAGAATAATGATTCCATAGCCCAATGGATCGGGCAGGTACGCTCTCCCAAAGATCGCCACGATTTCTTGGCATCTCCATGGAGCCACCATCCCCATTGGAGCCAATGTTGAGGTGGATTACTAGCTCTCCGTCTGATGATCATTTTCGTCTTTGCTACCATTTTCATTATTAGGTGTCTCCCTTGTTTCACTTCTTTGCATATCACTAGGATCATGCCATGAACTGACCAAGGGTTATGTCATCTTGTGTTTCCTCATATTACACACACGGCGCTATTTTAAAAAAAAATTCTCAAAAAATTATTCATAGTTATTATCATGATACATGAGGTCATTAAAATTGTCAATAAGTGTCCTAGGTCTTGGTGTCTAGGGTTTTTGAGTCATTTATATACTAGTCATCAAGCCTGCAAGGTGAGGAAAGTCCAGCACGTGTGATTTCTATCTTATTATCATCGGTATTCTCTTAAAAAAATACATTTCTAGTCCAAAACCCTGTTTTGGAACTAGAAATTTGTCATTATCATTTTGTAATAAATTGTAATTGTTCCGCCATGAAGACATTGTCAAAAGCAGACCCCTGGTCTTTTCTTTAGCCAAGATAGTCATATCCCTGCAAAAAGACAATAAAATCATCAGTATCGACCTCAAAAAGCCAAAGGAAGTTTGTATTTGAAAAAGCCAAAGTGAAAATTACAAAAACATTTGTAATATGGGTTTTGAAATTTGATTTGAAATAAAATCTGATTGTGAAGATATTTGTGACATTATAAAAGCCAAACAAGTTCATTTGAAACGATTTCATTCCTCCCAAATCGTATTTTCAAAGTTGAAGGCCGATTTCAGACTTTTGAAGGGCGTAGACAGAGTTTTAGGGCTGCGCGACCCAACTTGAGCACAACGCCCACAATTTAGCGCGGCCATGAGTGGTTTAGCACGGTGGGTTTTCTCTGCGCGACCCACGAGGCTGCGCGACCCAAACTAAGCTGCGCGACCCACGCGAGCTGACATTCCGGAATTGTGTTTGAGCGCCGAGATCGACTCCGGTTACTTGTAAGCGAGTTTCTTCAATCACTTGGGGTTTGCAAACGTTTTTGTGTCATCATACATGGTTCTAATATGCTAATGAAGGATTTAAAACCCCGGTGTGAGATTATTGTTTTCGGGGTTAAAATGAAAATAAATGGTGTAAAAATTAGTTTGATGTACGAAACGATGGGAAACTTGACCTTTCATAAAACATGAAAAGGAAATGTTTGCTCTCATACCCATAATATCTCTGTCACCATTGTTATTGTATGCCTTATCAAACCTTTGAGTCACATCTCTCATGTTTGTAATGAATCGCTTTGCCCAAGGTTAGCATTTTCTCATGTCTTTGTTTGCCCAATGTTAGCATTGTTTTAAATGGCTCATTGAAACCATTTATGGTCATAACTCGCAGACAAACATATCACTGTCAATACCATGCTCTCCTTTGAATGGATGTGTCCAAACTTTTGAAAGGTTGTCTATTCCTATTTTGTCAAGACTTCATTTGCATTCAAAACAGAGATGCTGCCTTTTCTTCATTTACATTCAAAACAGAGATGTTGTCTTTTCAGCCCATTTGAAGCAGAGATGTTATCCATAAGTTGATTCCTTGATGGTGTTTTGGCGGTGGGATATTGATTGAATGTTAAACATACGTCCTAATCTTGCTTTCACTGCATTCATATCAGTGTACACATTGCCAAAAGTTTGATCAGAGATATGTCAGAGACAGAGTCAGAATATGAGCCAGGATCAGGCAGTGATTCGGTGGCTGAAGGTAATGTGCCACGGGGTTCCCGCAGAGAAAATAGGAGTGGTGATCATCGCAGAGAGGAGCCTACTTCTTTGGCTCGGTTGCAGGCATGTCCATTAGCTATGGATTGTTTTCGGTTCTTGTCATGTTTCAGATTTTGTGAGATGGTTGTACAAACCCGACCTCATCGTGAATTAGCACGTCTGTTTGTTCTTCATTTACGGGGTGATCGGGTAAACCTTGCCGGGGTTGATTTCATTGTATCACCTTTGACTATTGCTCAAGCCACTGGCATACCGAACATAGGCGAGGAATGGATCAAGGGTAAGCAGTTAGAGAAATTTCACTATGAGCCATACATTAAAACTGGATATGTGGCTTACTTGAGCAGAGTTTTTCCATTCAGATTCTTGAGAGATGAGTATGCACCACTCAAGAGGCTCATCATTCAGTATTTTAGTTGTGAGGGCAGGTATGCTCGTCTTTTCTCATATCATGTTCGTTTGCTGATGCACTTCACAAGGGTGCGTATGATGAATATTCCTTATTTCATATACTGCAACATAGAGAAGATGGTTACATTTGTGCAGAAGAAGACGAGCCCAGTGCAGCAGTACAGGAGTATATATCATTTCGCCTTGATCAAAATCTTGGTGTCACATCAGTTGGCAGAGCAGGGCATCACTTGGGAGGACTTCATTTCTAGAGACTTTTTCAGAGTGCCACAGCAGCCTCCCGAGACAGTTTATGAGGCAGGAGAGCCTTCACACCAGCCAGACATGCTTGAGGTTGGGCATATCATTACTCCTTTGGTTCAGACATATCAGCGAGGCCACAGGGCCTTATTTGCAGCGACACGGCGGGTACTATCTCCACGTGAGGTGTAAGGGGTCCTGCCGACTTCATCGACACGGCGAGTATTATCTCCACGTGATGTGGAAAGGGTCTCGCTTTCTTCTCCAGTGCAGGTACAGGTACAAGACGGGGGCAAGAGGCCCATGCATGATGAGGGCCCATCAGGAGGCCGGGACACCGATATGACAGTCATTGATGTTGATACGGGCTCTCCTAGCTCGAAGCTGAGGGAGGTCGTCCAGGAGCAAAGGGCCGAGAATGACCAGCTGAAAGACCAATTGCAGAAAGCTCAGTGGGTGATTAACTATTTGGAGCAGCGCAACAAACAGCTCGAGGATGAGCTCACATTTTATGAGGTGCGCCAAATCCGTGAGGACAGGCAGTGAAATCGAAAGAGGCCCGGTGACATGACACCAGCTGACAGAGATACTGTACTCACGCGGGTGAATATACATTTGGAGAAACTATTGGCGAAGGCCAATCGCGACAAAGACATGCTTCGCCACATGAAAGGCCATTACTGGGCTCGCATGCATGTTTGCAAAGCGAGGATGAAGATCATGAAGAGGAGGTTGCGCAAGGCACTTCAACGGAGAAAAAGGCCTGATCCACTCCGGATTTTGGCCGAGGCTTCATTGACTGAGCAAGACACATGATGGAGGACCTCCGCTCCGAATTTGGGCAAATTCGGAGAAAATTTTGTCATTTCCAAATTTTTGGTTTAAAAAACAGGTTTTGTGGCTAGGTGGGTCGCGCGCTCATGCGCTCGCATTTTTTTGAGACACTTGCTGGAGGAGATCTTTACATTTTTGGATTTTTCATGATTAATTATGCATCCTCTGAAGTCAACTTAGCATTTCAACAAAATCTGGATGGTCAAACAGCTCAAAAACACCATGAAAACCACCTTGCTGCCACCTTTTGCACCAGCAGGAAGTACCTCTGGGAGAATGAGGTTTTGGAGGGTCAAATCAACTCCAAATTCAGAAATTCCACTTGTGTTGGAAATTAGACGTCCAGGGCTTTCCAACGAGCTATCATGAGCTCAATTTGGATGTCAGGAGCTACCTCAAAATCAGCCTGGAACATGAGCGACCCACGCAGTTCAGGAGCGACCCACCTAGAGATTTTTCTGAGTTTTCAGCTGCCAGCTCAGTATTTCGCCTATTATGG
Organism: Pinus albicaulis; assembly: GCA_034641835.2. Classification (NCBI taxonomy): domain Eukaryota; kingdom Viridiplantae; phylum Streptophyta; class Pinopsida; order Pinales; family Pinaceae; genus Pinus; species Pinus albicaulis. The sequence continues at coordinate 396,936,166 of CM076576.1, forward strand.
ACCAGTTTTGCCTATGGATAGAATTATTGGGTTTTTATGATGTAAATTCATGTTTGGCATGTAACTTTGGCTTGTTTTTATCTCTTCTAGAAGATTCACTCTCAAATGAGTAAAAAATCATGTAATGGATCAGTTTCCACTCTTTTAGAGGCAAGTTGTTAGCTGCCTAGATTGTAGTTCCATGATTAGAATTGGTTGAAACTGATCCCTGAAGAGGGAATTCGACCCATAGAGGTGGGGAAAGGGGTTAGAGTGATCTATATATTGTAATTTCTGAGGCATTCTACAGGTTGGACTCTTGGGATACTTTTGATACTATTGTACATACTTTTCATATTTTGGCTAAGGAAAGATCGGGGGTTTTGCGGCACTTGTTGGGATCCTTGTGGTGTTCTGTTCTTGATGATGTTTCTCCTTTGTTTACTGTAAGTTTCTTCATGTTTAATGTTGCCATCCTTTCATTATGCTTCTGAACTAAATTGAATGAGTGAAATAAGGTTGAATCCATTGTTTACAGTGCTTAGCCTTTGAATTCAGTTAGTTCTATATGTTTTCAGTTGTTTGGAGAGGATCCAAGTTCTTCTTTGCCCTCTTCAGCTCCTCGTCAGTCTTATCTATCCATAAATCCAATTTAAAGCATCAAGATCATCACCTACCTCGCCCCAGCTTGATCTCTGCAAAGGTCTGACCTTATCCCCGGACCCAAAACTTGTTTTCCCATTACTCCAGCGAAAACCCAAAAAACCAAAAACCAAACATAATTATCTCTTTACTAGCCTAAAATCAGTTCCTATCGTAAGTCATCTCGCATCCTATTGCTTATTTTCTCGATATTGACGGAGAGAGCCCTCTCCTGTCCTCGTAGGGCTAGCTACGAGGCTGAGCGTGGTTTGATGTAGCCTTGAGTTTTACTTCATTTCAGCCTGAGGTAGATTTGAGTGCTAACATAGTGGTGACCATACTGGGGAGAAACTCAAAACATTTGCTTGTTATAGACGGAGTCTGAAGTCACGCCAGGTAGCCTTCGAAACGTTGTTTCTATGCATCAGCGAAGTAGATAAACGTTGCTTCAGTCGATCTCCGGTATAACTTGTAATCGTAGTATTTAACTTGTAAATTGCCCCAGTACATGTATCAAGTTCAGATCTGATCGTTGATGGTGAACAACGGTCAGACATCGCAAGGCTGAAATCATTCACCTGGCGACTTCATTCACTGAAAGATCCAGACAATCAATGCTTCATGGTGACTTCACTGCAGGGAGATCAGTGGCTGTGAGATTTTCAAGATGGACCGAATCACAAGAAGATACGCTCCCATGAGCCGAGATCACATTCCAGGTTTTCCGAATAAGATGCCCAAGGTAGATTGGTCCAGGAATCTGCCTACGTTTAAAGATGATGGTAAGAAAGATGCTGCTTTACATCTGATTAGATTTCACATGCATATTCGCAAGTTGAAGGTAGATTTTCATGAAGATTGTTTGATGAAGATATTCCTAGCCACTCTGGAAGGTGAAGCCCAATCATGGTATGAAAATTTGCCGCTGGCCTGTATATATTGTTTGGAGGATTTTCATGCCATGTTCATTGAAAGATATCAACTATCTTATCCATCATTAAATTTAGTTCATGACTGTTGCAAACATGCTTATTATTTTATTGAAAGCCTGGAGAGATATTATGAAGATGATAATTTCATGAATGATGAAATCATGGAGGCTCTATATGAGAATCCATTTCAGCAACATGAAGAGAACCTAAAGGATACCTATCAAGGTGCTCAGGAGACTTTGCAGCAGGTTGATGGCCATATGGCTGAAAATGATGAAAGGCGGAATGTCATTTCAGATCTGCCCACGGAAGACAGCAGCATGCAAGTAAGTCCAGTTCCAATTGCAGATTGTGATAATGTCCAGACAGCTACTTCAGATTCAGATTCAGATCATGATGACCAAGCATATCTTGTGTTGAAACCCATCAAGGAAAACTCTGCTGTTGAAATCATCTAGGATGCAGAAGACACAGTAATGGATCCAAATGTTCTCAGTCATACTCTCAGCCCATCATTAGAACACAGCCTTCATGAAGAAGCAATTCAGTCAGTTCATGAAAATCAGAATGAGATCTTTGTGCAAGTAAGTGATAAATCTCCTTTCAATAACTCAGTTATGAATGATAGTTTGAATGCCTTGTCATATGAAGATAATCACTGTTTGAGCAAAAGAAAACAAAAAGTATTGTCTCCTTTGTCTGAAGATGAGATAGATCAGCTTTTGAAAGGTCTTGTTACAGCCCAAGCTACAGCAGATTTGCAGTGCACACATAATCAGGAAAGTGTTAGTGAAACTTCTTCCTCTGTTGAAAAAGATGATTGTCTTGTAATCAGTTGTGTAGATCAGCAAATAGATAATTTTTTCCTTCACAAAGATGATAAGGCTGTCATGTTTGATAACCTTGAAGATTGTTTTTTTGTTTAAGAATGACCTAGATCATGAAATTGAAGAGTATATGCCAGAATTTCTCATGGTCAAGGGACCTACAGCTAACACTCGGATGGCAGATTTGTGCATTTCTATCCCTCAGAAATCAATTTTCCTTTCATATCAGAATGAAGTGGATACTAGTATTTTTGCAGCTGGATCTCCAGATAAGCCAGTGCTTCAAGATTTTCAAGACCCCTTCAGCGTTCTTCTGCAAACATTAGAAAGGATAAATATTGCTTGGTTCATTATCATAAGATTTGGTTTCAGTGGTTATTTTGAGTTGCCTACAGGTTCATCAGTCCGCCTACTCAGGGAGAATAAGAGCAGAAATTTGGGGTGTAGCCATCTGCTGGATTGGTTACATTGGAAAGCCAATTATACATGATTGTACATATTTCATTGGTATGCAGGTGGTTGTCATCATGATTCCAAATCTTGATGGACTGCTGCCTTTTTTCCAAAAGCTTGGTAAAGTTTTGTTTTAAGTCAGTCATGAGTCATTTGTGTTTGGTCTGTTGAGTCAGTTTTTTCAAGTTATTTCAGTTTGCCATCGAGTTGGTTTGAGTCAGGTTTCAGTTAAGTTTCAGTCAAGTTTTCATTCAATAAATGTGTCAAAGGTTTTGGGTTATCCGTTCAAATAATGATTCCATCGCCCAATGGATGAGAGGCACTGTCTGACTCCCCCAGAGATCTGCTGTTCTTGGCATCTCCATGGAGCCACCATCCCCATTGGAGCCAATGTTAGAGTCAGCCCTTGCTGCCCTCCGTCAGTGATCATTTCGTCTTTTGCATTTTCATTATTAGGTGTCTCACTTGTTTCACTTCTTTGCATATCACTAGAATCATGCCATGAACTGACGAAGGGTTGTGTCATTTTTGTGTTTCCTCATGTTATACCTGCAGCGCAATTTTAAAAATATTTTCTCAAAAAATTATTTATAGTCATTGTCATTATGTATGAGGTCATTAAAATGTCAATAAGTGTTCTAGGTCTTGGTGTCTAGGGTTTGTTGAGTCATTTATACACTAGTCATAAAGCCTGCAAGGTGAGGAGAGTCCAGTACTGGAATTTCTATTTTTATTATCATCAGCATTTTTTAAAAAAAATACATTTCTAGTCCAAAACTCTGTTTTGGAACTAGAAATTTGTCATTATCATTTTGTAATAAATTTTAATTATTCCACCATGAAGACATTGTAAAAGCAGACCCCTGGTCTTTTCTCTAGCTCTTTCAGCCATATCCTGCAAAGACAATACATAACATCGGCGGCGACCTCGAAGCCAAAGCAAAGTTTGTATTTAAAAAAGCCAAAGTGAAAATTACAAAACATTTGCTTAATGTGGGTTTAAAGTTAGATTTGAAATGAAATCTGATTGGGAAGATATTTGTGAAGTGTATAAAGGCCAAACACGTTCATTTGAACCGATTTCATCGCTCCCAAAACGTATTTGCAAGATTGAAGGCCGATTTTGGATTTTTGGAAGGCGTGGACAGTGTTTTAGGGCTGCGCGACCCAACTTGAGCCTGCGCGACCCACCTGGGCTGCGCGACCCAAACAGAACGGGTTTAGCATAGTGGGTTTGCACCTGCGCGACCCACCTGGGCTGCGCGACCCAAACTAAGCCTGCGCGACCCACGCAGAGACAGCATTCCGGAATTGTGTTTGAGCGCCCAGATCGACTCCAGTTGCCTTCAAAGCAGGTTTTCTTCAATCACCAGGGTTTGCAAACGTTTTTGTGTCATCATACATAGTAGTTCCCTGTATACTAATGAAGGATTTAAAACTGGCTGTTATGAATTATTGTTTTCGGGGGTTAAAATGAAAATAAATGGTGTAAAACTGGGTTTGATGTCTGAAACAGTGATATGGTCAGCCTTTCATAAAACATGAAAATCAAATCTGCTCTCATACCCATAATATCTCTGTCACCATTGTTATTGTATGCCTTATCAAACCTTTGAGTCACATCTCTCATGTTTGTAATGAATCACTTTGCCCAAGGTTAGCATTTGCTCATGTCTTTGTTTGCCCAATGTTAGCATTGTTTCAAATGGCTCATTGAAAACATTTTTGGTCATAACTCGCAAACAAACATATCACTGTCAATACCATGCTCTCCTTTGAATGGATGTGTCCAAACTTTTGAAAGGTTGTCTATTTCTATTTTGTCAAGACTTCATTTGCATTCAAAACAGAGATGCTGCCTTTTCTTCATTTACATTCAAAACAGAGATGTTGTCTTTTCAGCCCATTTGAAGCAGAGATGTTATCCATAAATTGATTCCTTGATAGAGCTTTGGCGGTGGGATATTGGTTGAGTGTTAAACATACATCCTAATTTTGCTTTCACTGCATTCATATCAGCATACACATTGCCAAAAGTTTGATCAGAGATATGTCAGAGACAGAGTCAGAATATGAGCCAGGGTCAGGCAGTGATTCGGTGGCTGAAGGTAATGTGCCACGGAGTTCCCGCAGAGAAAATAGAAGTGGTGATCATCGCAGAGAGGAGCCTACTTCTTTGGCTTGGTTGCAGGCATGTCCATTAGCTATGGATTGTTTTCGGTTCTTGTCATGTTTCAGGTTTTGTGAGATGGTTGTACAAACCCGACCTCATCGTGAATTAGCACGTCTGTTTGTTCTTCATTTACAGGGTGATCGGGTAAACCTTGCTGGGGTTGATTTCATTGTATCGCCTTTGACTATTGCTCAAGCCACTGGCATACCTAACATAGGCGAGGAATGGAGCAAGGGTAAGCAGTTAGAGAAATTTCACTATGAGCCATATGTTAAAACTGGATATGTGGCTTACTTGAGCAGGGTTTTTCCATTCAGATTCTTGAGAGATGAGTATGCACCACTCATGAGGCTCATTATTCAGTATTTCAGTTGTGAAGGCAGGTATTCCCGTCTTTTCTCATATCATGTTCGTTTGCTGATGCACTTCACAAGGGTGCGTATGATGAATATTCCTTATTTCATATACCGCAACATAGAGGAGATGGTTACATTTGTGCAGAAGAAGACGAGCCCAGTGCAGCAGTACAGGAGTATATATCATTTCGCCTTGATCAAAATCTTGGTGTCACATCAGTTGGCAGAGCAGGGCATCACTTGGGAGGATTTCATTTCTAGAGACTTTTTCAGAGTGCCACAACAACCTCCCGAGGCAGTTTATGATGCAGGAGAGCCCTCACACCAGCCGGACATGCTTGAGGTTGGGCATATCATTACTCCTTTGGTTCAGACATATCAGCGAGGCCACAGGGCCTTATTTGCAGCGACACAGCGGGTACTATCTCCACGTGAGGTGGAAGGGGTCCTGCCGACTTCATCGACGCGGCGAGTATTATCTCCACGTAATGTGGAAAGGGTCTCGCTTTCTTCTCCAGTGCAGGTACAGGTACAAGACAGGGGTAAGATTCCCATGCATGATGAGGGCCCATCAGGAGGCCGGGACACCGATATGACAGTCATTGATGTTGATACGGGCTCTCCTAGCTCGAAGCTGAGGGAAGTCATCCAGGAGCAAAGGGCCGAGAATGACCAGCTGAAAGACCAATTGCAGAAGGCTCGGTGGGTGATTAACTATTTGGAGCAGCGCAACAAACAGCTCGAGGATGAGCTCACATTTTATGAGGTGCGCCAAATCCGTGAGGACAGACAGTGGAATCGAAAGAGACCCGGTGACATGACACCAGCTGACAGAGATATTGTACTCACGCGGGTGAATATACATCTGGAGAAGTTGTTGGCGAAGGCCAATCGAGACAAAGACATGCTTCGCCACATGAAAGGCCATTACTGGGCTCGCATGCATGTTTGCAAAGCGAGGATGAGGATCATGAAGAGGAGGTTGCGCAAGGCACTTCAACGGCGAAAAAGGCCTAATCCACTTCGGATTTTGGCCGAAGCTTCATTGACTGAGCAAGACACATGATGGAGGACCTCCGCTCCGAATTTGGGCAAATTCGGAGAAAATTTTGTCATTTCCAAATTTTTGGTTTAAAAAACAGGTTTTGTGGCTAGGTGGGTCGCGCGCTCATGCGCTCGCATTTTTTTGAGACACTTTCTGGAGGAGATCTTTACATTTTTGGATTTTTCATGGTCAAATATGCATCCTCTGAAGTCAACTTAGCATTTTGACAAAATCTGGATGGTCAAACAGCTCAAAAAGACCATAAAAAACACCTTGCTGCCACCTTTTGCACCAGCAGGAAGTACCTCTGGGAGAATGAAGTTTTGAGGGGTCAAATCAACTCCAAATTCAGAAATTCCACTTGGGTTGGAAAGTAGACATCCAGGGCTTTCCAACGAGCTATCATGAGCTCAATTTGGATGTCGGGAGCTACCTCAAAATCAGCATGGAACATGAGCGACCCACGCAGTTCAGGAGCGACCCACCTAGAGATTTTTTTGAGTTTTCAGCTGCCAGCTCAGTATTTCGCCTATTTTGGACCAGTTTTGCCTATGGATAGAATTATTGGGTTTTTATGATGTAAATTCATGTTTGGCATGTAACTTTGGCTTGTTTTTTATCTCTTCTAGAAGATTCACTCTCAAATGAGTAAAAAATCATGTAATGGATCAGTTTCCACTCTTTTAGAGGCAAGTTGTTAGCTGCCTAGATTGTAGTTCCATGATTAGAATTGGTTGAAACTGATCCCTGAAAAGGGAATTCGACCCCTAGAGGTGGGGAAAGGTGTTAGAGTGATCTATATATTGTAATTTCTGAGGCATTCTACAGGTTGGACTCTTGGGATACTTTTGATATCATTGTACATACTTTTCATATTTTGGCTAAGGAAAGATCAGGAGTTTTGCGGCACTTGTTGGGATCCTTGTGGTGTTCTGTTCTTGATGATGTTTCTCCTTTGTTTACTGTAAGTTTCTTCATGTTTAATGTTGCCATCCTTTCATTATGCTTCTGAACTAAGTTGAATGAGTGAAATAAGGTTGAATCCATTGTTTTCAGTGCTTGGCCTTTGAATTCAGTTAGTTCTATATGTTTTCAGCTGTTTGGAGAGGATCCAAGTTCTTCTTTGCCCTCTTCAGCTCCTCGACGGTCTAATCTGTCCATATATCCAATCAAAAGCATCAAGACATTCACCTACCTCGCCCCAACTTGAAATCTGCAAAGGTCTGACCTTATCCCCGGACCCAAAATTCGTTTTCCCCATTTCTCCAACGAAAACCCAAAAATCAAAATCAAAATTACCTATCTCTTTACTAGCCTAAAATCAGTTCCTATCGTAAGTCATCTCGCACCCTATTGCTTATGTTATCGAGATTGACGGAGAGAGCCCTCTCCTGTCCTCGTAGGGCTAGCTACGAGGCTGAGCGTGGTTTGATGTAGCCTTGAGTTTTGCTTCATTTCAGCCTGAGGTAGATTCGAGCGCTAACATAGTGGCGACCATACTGGGGAGAAACTCAAAACGTTTGCTTGTTATAGACGGAGTCTGAAGTCACGCCAGGTAGCCTTCGAAACGCTGTTGCTATGCATCAGCGAAGTAGATAAACGCTGCTTCAGTCGATCTCCGGTATAACTTGTAATCGTAGTATTTAACTTGTAAATTGCCCCAGTACATGTATCAAGTTCAGATCTTATCGTTGATGGTGAACAACGGTCAGACATCGCAAGGCTGAAATCATTCACCTGGCGACTTCATTCACTGAAAGATCCAGACAATCAATGCTTCATGGTGACTGCACTACAGGGAGATCAGTAGCTGTGAGATTTTCGAGATGGACCGAATCACAAGAAGATATGCTCCCATGAGCCGAGATCACATTCCAGGTTTTCCGAATAAGATGCCCAAGGTAGATTGGTCAAGGAATCTGCCTACGTTTAACGATGATGGTAAGAAGGATGCTGCTTTACATCTGATTAGATTTCACATGCATATTCGCAAGTTGAAGGTAGCTTTTCCTGAAGATTGTTTGATGAAGATATTCCTGGCCACTCTGGAAGGTGAAGCCCAATCATGGTATGAAAATTTGCCGCTGGCCTGTATATATTGTTTGGAGGATTTTCATGCCATGTTCATTGAAAGATATCAAGTATCTTATCCATCATTAAATTTAGTTCATGACTGTTGCAAACATGCTTATTCTTTTATTGAAAGCCTGGAGAAATATTATGAAGATGATAATTTCATGAATGATGAAATCATGGAGGCTCTATATGAGAATCCATTTCAGCAACATGAAGAGAACCTAAAGGATACCTATCAAGGTGCTCAGGAGACTTTGCAGCAGGTTGATGGCCATATGGCTGAAAATGATGAAAGGGAGAATGTCATTTCAGATCTGCCCACGGAAGACAGCAGCATGCAAGTAAGTCCAGTTCTAATTGCAGATAGTGATAATGTCCAGACAACTACTTCAGATTCAGATTCAGATCATGATGACCAAGCATATCTTGTGTTGAAGCCCATCAAGGAGAACTCTGCTGTTGAAATCATCTGGGATGCAGAAGACACAGTAATGGATCCAAATGTTCTCAGTCATACTATCAGCCCATCATTAGAACACAGCCTTCATGAAGAAGCAATCCAGTCAGTTCATGAAAGTCAAAATGAGACCTTTGTGCAAGTAAGTGGTAAATCTCCTTTCAATAACTCAGTAAGAAATGATAGTTTGAATGCCCTGTCATATGAAGACAATCACTCTTTGAGCCGAAGAAAACAAAGGGCATTATCTCCTCTGTCTGAAGATGAGATAGATCAGCTATTGAAAGGTCATGTTCCAGCTCAAGTTAACGCAGATCTGCAGTGCACACATAGTCAGGAAAGTGTTGATGAAACTTCTTCCTCTTTTGAAAAAGATGATTGTTTTGTAATCAGTTGTGTAGATCAGCAAACAGATAATTTTTTCCTTCACAAAGATGATAAGGCTGTCATGTTTGATAACCTTGAAGATTGTTTTTTGTTTAAGAATGACCTAGATCATGAAATTGAAGAGTATATGCCAGAATTGCTCATGGTCAAGGAACCTACAGCCAACACTCAGATGGCAGATTTGCGCATTTCTATCCCTCAGAAATCAATTGTCCTTTCAGATCAGAGTGAGGTGAATACTAGTATTTTTGCAGCTGGATCTCCAGATAAGCCAGTGCTTCAAGATTTTCAAGATCCCTTCAGCATTCTTCTGCAAGCATTAGAAAGGATAAATGTTGCCTGGTTTATTTTCATGAGCTTTGGTTTCAGTGATTGTGTTGAGTTGCCTACAGGTTTAGCATTCTGCCTACTTGAAAAGAGTAAGAGCAGAAATTTGAGGTGTAGCCATCTGCTGGATTGGTTACATTGGAAAGCCCATTATACATGATTGTATATATCTCATCAGTATGTAGGTGGTTGTCATCATGATTCCAAATCTTGATGGACTACTGCCTTTTTCAAAAAGCTTGGTAAAGTTTTGTTTTAATTCAGTCATGAGTCATTTGTGTTTGGTCTGTTGAGTCAGTTTTTTCAAGTTATTTCAGTTTGCCATCGAGTTGGTTTGAGTTAAGTTTCAGTCAGTTTTCAATCAAGTTTTCATTCAATAAATGTGTCAAAGGTTTGGTGTTATCCGTTCAAATAATGATTCCATCGCCCAATGGATGGAGGCACTGTCTGCTCTCCCAAGTTCTACGGTTCTTGGCACCTCCACGGAGCTGGAGCTACCATCGGTATGCTTTTGATGACTATTTCAGTGGCTTTTTAATAGAATTTGTGAACCTTTTTGTATCATGAATTTGGAAAGTAATAAGGAACCATAACAAAACATGTGAGAATTGATATGCAAGACTTAGCCACTGATAATGGTTATTTTCTGTACAGGAAAAGGAGAAAACGAGGAATTTCCGTTCCAAAGGAAAGGACAAAGTCGAGATAACTGCTGTCCCTCTGAACGAGAACCGAATGCAAACAAGGCTAAATAGATTACAGCAAATCGGCTCGGAAAAGAAGGAGAAGACACCAGCTCGGCGCCAAAGAAAGGAAAGGATGAAGAATTAACAGTTTGGCGAATCCCTCAGGATCTTCGATCCTGAGGGATCGCTGCTTTATTTATCATGTTACTTGGACATCTCCGCCATCACCTTTATATAAAGGGACAACACTGTTAGCTTGATAGATAGGATACGCTTTTATGTAATTTTCTGTAAAACATCAACTTTGATTATTGAGTCTCGTTGAGAACTGGTTCAATGTATTTTTGACCGATGCATTAATAAAAGCTTGGTGATTATTTCATCTCTGCGTCTGGATTAACTTAAAGCGGTGTATCCTTGGAGGCTAAGGGCCCGGCCCCGAAGGACACTTGCTTCTGTACCATTACGACTTGACTTTTGTGTGGTTTGTTTATCATTGTTATTTGGTAATTTGATATGCTTTATAAGTTCATATTACATGCTTTGTTAAAGATTGAATCATTGAGGTTTTTTACAGATAGAATCGTGTGTTGACTCCGCATCAAGTTATTAATCCTTTCAAGAGTTAATTGCATGTTCTTACTGTTTTGTTACAGAGCTGTTATACTAAACGTTCGTGTTGTGCGCGTTTCTGATTTATCAGTACTGTTCCATAATTCATTAATAGTTATTGCTGTTCCATTAGTGTGATTTGTGTGAATTGCTTTTAGAGTGAAAGAATGTTATTTGATTGCAAAGAATGCATTTGAGTTAATAGATTAAGTTTGGTTACAACCTGCGGGACTTAGTTATTCAATTGCTGTTCCATTTTAGACTTGCTGTTCTATTTCAGAATTGTTGTTCAATCCTTTATTTGCTTTGCTATTCCAT